>OZ004604.1:25924904-26335751 GCA_963924605.1 Malthinus seriepunctatus | reverse complement strand
ATCAGTAGATAGGCAACATATGTACGGGACCATTTCTTATGTAAAATAACATGGGAAAAAGCCAAGGTTCGATCTGGTCATTTTTGTTCCCTTCAAGGTTATCCGAGCAACATCTTGCCGATCGCGTCTATTAACCAAATTCAAGATATTATGCTTTTTTAATTCTCGTTTTTTAATTCTCGTTTTTTAATTCGACGTTTTGATTCATGATTTTTTTTAATTAGCTTAATTATTAATTATTTTATTAATTAATAATAATTAATTTGATTGACAGTTCGCGATTGATTGGTGGTTTAATTCGCGCTTTTAATTAATTAGCTCTAGGCTTCTAATTAACACGAATTTCTAATCTATTTAAATATTCGCTAAATCTTATTTATTATAAAAGCTAGTTAAAAAACATTATTTTATTTATTATTGATTTTAGAAACACATTTTATTATTATTTAAATCATTTATTTGGAAAAATAAAATAAACGAAATATTACAGAACAAGTTTCAACTTGTTTTGAACGATAAATAATTCGACACGCTTTTAATTAATTAGCTCGAGGCTTCTAATTAACACGAATTTCTAATCTATTTAATATTTACTAAATTTAATTCATTATTACCAATTGAATGGTGATCTATTTTGAATTAAATAAATAATTATTTTGAATTGAGATGTTTAATTAAATGTATTTTAATTAAATATTTATTTTTAAATTGCGATTAAATTAAATCGTAAAATTAATTTTGAATGCAAAATTTAAAAAGTTTCTTTTTTTACATTACGTCATTTAGAAATCACCTAATTATGAACTATGTATAGGTGAGTAATCGGGGCGTCTAAGGAATTACATTGATTCATGTTAAAATTACGTATTGAATTACCTAAGCTTTCAAAAATTTTATAGGTTTCACGTTTTAATTGGATGTTAATTTCAGAAATCACATAATTATGAAGAATAATTTTTAAAATTCACGAATTTTTTAGTTTGATTAAATTAATTTGCGGTTTCGCGTTTTAATTAAAGTTTTCGAATTTGATTAAAGAGTCGCGATCAAATTAAAATATTGAATTCGCGGTTTCACGTTTTAATTTGATGTTAATTTCGCTATTTTTAAATATTTAAAGAAAGAATTTAGATATAATTAGTAACGATGATAATTAAAATTCTAAATCGTCAATAATCAATTGAATTTAGATTTCGCGAATTTATTTAATTTAATTAAATTTTGTACTTTTATGATATTATTAAAATTCCTAAGATTCAATTATACATTTAAAAATGGAGAAAGTTTTTTAAATTCCTAAGATGTCATTAAACATAGTAACAAAAATATGCATGTTTACGTACATTTAAAAATGGCAAAAGTGTAAATTCCCGTATAATTAGCGAATGTACATCACTCTGAGAAAGTGCGTAATTAGTTCAAAATGCTTAAATTCCTAAGATTCCATGCGTAGAAAGCGTTGTAATTCTTGTATAATTAGTGAATTTACGTCACTCTGAGAAAGTGTGTAATTAGTTCAAAAATGCTTAAATTCCTAATATTCAATGTGTAGAAAGCGTTGCAATTCTTGTATAATTAGTGAATGTACGTCACTCTGAGAAAGTGCGTAATTAGTTCAAAATGCTATAAATGTATGTAACCACAATGAATGAGTTCACATTAAAGTCAAGATTGCAAAGGTATTTTATATCAGTTGGTGATCTGTTAATCTACATCATCGAATAAACCATATATTGAAGATAGCTAATCTGATTTTTAAACATGTAAGTATAAATAATTATCAATCTTATTAATCTGATTTTTATATTTTTGTGTTTCAATGTTATAGAAAACAATGGATTTCTCGAAACTGAACGAATCAGTTGCAGCCATTGGGGAAAATAAACCATTCATTAAATTGAAGGATTTAGTGATAGGCGAAAGATATACAATACAAAATATGAAAATTGTACAATCGAAATATGGACCTGCTATCATGGTAGAAAGTTGCAACTTCTGTACATTCCTACCGGGGCGTTATACTGAAACAATTGAACCTGAACTAAAAAATTTTAAACCAAATGTGCACGTGTTAGTGTTCCTTGGGATGCAAACTTTTGGAAGTGCCAAACACAACGCAACACCAAAATTTAGGATCGAATAATATTAATGATGTTGATTGATTGATTGAAAGATTGATGTATTTTTGTGTAATAATAATTATATGATAATAATGTTTTCTTTCTCTTTGATATTTCAAACCCAAAAATAATAAATAAAATAAAATAAATATGCAAATCGTTTTAAACAATCATCAGTTCTCAAGTGCAATTACGATAACAGTCTATCGTTTTATGATTCGCATACTGGTCTTGATAAGTGTGATGATGTATACGAGGAAATCATAAAAACAGACTTGAATATGTACGATACGAGTGATTATCCGCTCGATAATAGATGGAACATCCCCCGCGTAAATAAGAAAATAGCAGGGCGGATGAAAGATGAATTAAATTCTAAAATAATGACAAATTTTATCGGCTTAAGATCAAAAATGTATACTTATAAATATATTGATGAAGGAGAAGAAGAAGAAGAAAACAAATGTGTCAAAAAAGCTAAAGGTGTTGTAACTAGCATCGTACGAAATAAAATTACCTTTGACGATTATTTAGAGTATTTACGAGATCAAAACGTTGAAAAGTATGTAACTCAAAGAACAATACGTTCGTATGCGCATGAGGTTTATTACATCGAGCAACATAAAAAGGGACTTAGCTCTTACGACGATAAACGTCATTTAATCGCTAATTCTACAGATACGCTTCCTCACGGGCATTACTACATTGAATCTGCAATCTGAATCAGATGCATTTTTAAGTTATTGTAATTATAATAATAATAATTAGCTTTAAGGAATGTTAAAATAGAAACACATTTTATTATTATTATTTAAATCATTTATTTGGAAAAATAAAATAAACAAAATATTACAAAATTTTATATTTATACTAGAATTTTTAAAAAACTACCGACACGTGACCACCTTTATATGTATAAATAAAGATGAAAACGACTTATTTCGTGAGTTTAATTATTTAATTTAGTTAATAGATCTACTGTTAATTATTATTAAATATTTATTTAGAAAATTTACATTTAAATTAATTATTTATTGAATATTTTAAAAGTCACGTGTCGGTAGTCTTTTAAAAATTCTAGTATATAATTAAAATTCTCCAACACCTTAGTACCGTGATAATCCAACATCTCGTTCATACATTTATTACACGATAAATATTGTGAATCATCATCAACATCATCGCTGATACATAAATTTTTGATAATACTTAAAGCTTCATCACCATCATCATCATCATTAGATGTATAAGATGATGATGATGATGATGATTTTAATAATAATAATTCTGAAGCACTTTTTAATGTTTTATCATAATAATTTTGAATATGCAGTTCACTTAACTTACAAATTTCACTATTTACATACGATTCGATTGAAATAATTTCAAGCACATCACAATGATCAAATTTAAAATTGACACAACCAGTTTTTAACGATTAATGAAATGTTTTTAGAGTTTTCGATTAATTCAATGGATGTATCCAACCAAAATGATGCGTAAAACTGTTTTAAAGTTGATGATGTTTTGATATCGTCGTTAGATTCGAAATACCAAGTTTTCACGTGTTTTAAAATTTGTATAAATTCGAGCAATTCACTTTCACACATGGAGATTCGTTCATTTTGTTTAACAATATGAATAGCAGGCTCAAAATTCATAACAAAACTTATACCGCACTTTATTGTAAAATCATTTAACAACGATTCAAATTTCACTTCCAATAACAAAATTGGTTCAAGTTGAAGAGATTTTTCTGATGTTTATAAACGTCACTTGTTATTTTTTTTTTCTCTAAAAACTTAAAGGGATCATTTAAATTGTAATAATATTTTTTTAAAAATACGTTTTTTAATATTAATGTTGATCATGGCTGCTGCTATTCTTGTAAAACATGTTTTGGGCACTATAATCTAGAAATTGTTAACACCTCAATTGTGTCTTCTTTCTACTTATACAACTGCACAAAGTTTATGTGAACGCTCGACTTTAAGAACGACCTTACTAAATACGCTACAAGCACACTGCAACTGCACTAATCTTATCTGAATGAAGCTTAATATGTTTGTTAAAATAACAAAACGAAAGTTCACAAGAATACTACGAAAGATGTCAACAAACACAAAGTTTATTGTACTCAAACATTCAACTGAACGAACCAGATCAAAACGTAAAATTAATTAAAAAGAACCAATATGACGATTTAACTCTAAAAGCTTTTCTAAGCGGACTTAAAGAACCGATGGGTAGCTTCATCAGAAGTATGCGACCAACAACCATGGAAGACGCAATTACTTTTATTATAGAAGAAGAAAATGTTTTATATGCTAGAAAACATGAAAATTTATATGTAAATAGACAAAGCCACAATCCACAAAATTTAAATGAATTAAGATGGTCTAGACAATCAAGCAATAAAAACAAAAATTATCAACAATACCATCAACCTAAATTTAGTAATAATCAATTCCAACAATGGCAATTTTCTAGACCTCCACAACAACAATTCTTTAAACCTCCACAACAACAAATTTTTAAACCTCCCGAACAACAAATTTTTAGACATCAACAACATCAATTTTATAATCAACCACAACAACAGTTTCAAAGATCAAATAATTTTTCCCAAAACGAGTCAAACAACCAAACAGAAAATATCTATAATCAGATCTCAAAATCATGTTCAACCAGAACCAACACCAATGGACACATCTTCAGAAATACACGACAAACTTTTCAATCATTCCAACGTCAAAATAATTTTAATAAAACAATGTCTATTAATACACAGCAATTTAGAAATTTTAATCCCGAGGAACTATATTGTCAAGAACCTCTTTCAAATGACGATCAAGATATTCAAAATTATGAGAAATACAACAATCGAAACGAACCGGAACAAAATTATTATCCATCGGATATCCAAGAAACACAAGAAGAAATTCAAATTGACAAAAATCAAATTCAAAACATAAAAAAATAATTATCCAATCGATACACAATCAATACAAGTCGAACCAGATAATGAATTAGAAGATTTATTAAAAGATCTAGTTGATGTAGAACTATACATAGAACCAGATACAAATCCAATTCCAATACACACAAATTCAATCGATCAGTTTCTAACTGGAAATAACGAACCATCTATATCAAGAAATAAAGGAACCGCCATTAATTCGCAAGAAGATTTAACTTCTATTGTACCAATTTGCGACGATACTTTAACCAACAATGTGATAGAGTTAGACAACAGAAACAAAGCATTAAATAAATTTGATGGACAGTATAAAATTTTACATATTAATGAAAAAAATATAGCAACCCTCTTAGACATTAACAACAAAACACGCAAAAGACCTGTAAACGAACTAATTACACCTTTTAGTACAGATGCATTTAAACTTTAAACCATCGAAATAAACATCATTCGGATCTCATCTAGGCGAGAATTCAAAATCAAATGAGAACCTGATTGTACTTTAGTAATAAATGAGTACCAATCATGAACATGTAAATACTTTAGAAGTAGAATTAACTTTTAGAAACATAATAATAATGGAACCAGTAGAATTTAGGAATCAAAAGATATCAATAATCAAAATTACAATTGACAATATTCAGATGGGCAGAAATATGAAGAATCGATTCAAAAATTAGAAAAACCTGAAAACCCAAAAGAAAGATTCATTCGTTAAACAAATTTCTTTCGTTTTCAAATTTAATTTTGATTAGCACAGATAACAAAAAGTAAACAATTTGCTAATCAGGAATTTTATGTACAAATCCCATTTTCAAAAATTAAAAAATTAATAAAAAATTTTTTAAACCAATAACTTATAAAGTTTTTGTAAAATTCAAAAATTGAAAATGTTTTATGTTTATTGTAACAATTCAAAAATTAACAGAAAAGTAAATTGTAACGACAATGTAGTCGAAATTTACCCTTTTTGGACACTTTTATATTTTTCAAATGTATAAGGTTAAAAAAAATTTCTTTGAAAGAATAATACTGCTAAATAAAACTCTCAAATTCTTATAATTGTAATTTGTGAAAGCATAGTTGATTGATATCCTTAGTTTGAATTTAAATATAGAAATACAGTGATATTGGCGTCGGTCAAGGGATCTTATAAACAAAAGAAAAAGTAATTAAAATTTAAACTACTGCTATTTGTGTTTGAAATTGTTGATTGTTGTGTTGAGTGCGGTTTGGTTAATTTAATCTTAGTTAATTTGATTTAATTAAAAATAAAAACAGAAACCTTAAAAAAAAATATTAAAAAAGTTAAAATAAAATAAATTTATTATTGAATTATAAATTAACGGTGTAAATTGAAATTGATTGTGGATACGTTGAGTTGAACGCGACCTCGATGCCGGACCCAGACATATGCGCTGTGTGCAACCTTGCACTGAATAGACAAAAGCCGGGATTAAAATGCACTGGTTCTTGTGGCAAATTTTTTCATGCGGAATGTTCTGCGGTCCCTGTGGAGCTTACTAAATGTCGGGACGTTCCTGGTTTCCGTTGGAATTGTCGTGATTGTAATGTGCCTGCTTCAGTTGATGATGGTGGTGGCTCAGGCCAGCGGATGCTTGATAAACTCGCCGCAATCGAGTCAGCGGTCGGGGGACTGAGAAGTGAGCAGAAGGATGTTCTAGCCTCCTTGGCTTTTTATGGTGGTAAAATTGACGATTATCAAGTGAGAATGGATGAGCTAAAGGAGGTAATTAAGTCATTCAAATCTGTTGAGAGCGAAGTCAAGGCTCTAAAGCTTGAAAACGCCCGACTAGCGACAGAACTCGCGGACATTCAGCAATACTCGCGGCGGAACAATCTAATCATTTCAGGTGTCCCAGAGAGTTCGAATGATGACCCTCGCAAGATTGTTACGGATATTGCTGGCGCATTGAACTGTGACATCACTCGTCGCGACATCGATGCTTGCCATCGTGTTGCGTCGATGAGCAAATCCACAAAAAAACCAAGAAATATTGTCATTAAATTAATCGCTCGTGACAAGAGGGATGAATTGTTAGGCGCAATCAAAAAAAAGAAGGGATTGTTAAGTTCTGAAATTGGACTTCCGGGATCTGAAAAGATATTTATAAATGAACACCTGACGCCCCAGAATGCCATACTATATGGCAAGACTAGGGAATTTTGCAGGGCGCACAAATACAAACATGTATGGACCCGTGATTGTAACATTTATGTCCGAAAGGATGATGGCACGAGAGCCATACAGGTGCGTAGCGAGAATTCACTAAATACACTGAAGTGAATCGCTCTCTTTAAAAATAATAGCTTTATTTGTTGTGTTTGTGATGTTGGTAAACCCTGTGAATTCAATTTCTTGTTATTATCAGAATGTTAGAGGTCTTCGGTCTAAGACTAATATGTTTTACTTTAACTCTGTGTCGTGCAACATGGACGTGGTGTGTTTGACTGAAACCTGGTTGAATGATTCAGTTTATAGTTCTGAGCTATTTGATATGAATCTCTACGAAGTGTTTCGGCGGGATCGCGATAGTTCTACTTCTGGCAAGTCTGATGGTGGTGGTTCTCTGCTGGCGGTCTCCAGGAAGTTTAATGCAGTGTTAAGAAACGAATGGCACTCGCCTTGTTGTGAGGATCTGTGGGTAACGTTGGAGCAACCTGATAATGCTCAGAAAATTCATTTATGTTGTGTGTACTTGCCACCGTTAATGGAGGTGGATAGGTTTAAGTGCTTTTTTGAGGGCGTGGTTGACATTTGTATTGGGCATGCGAGTGACGTCTTCATTCTCCTCGGTGATTTTAATTTACCTACTCTTAATTGGAGCCTATCGACTGGTTCCCAGTCTATGTCATTTGCCTTAGCCGAGAGTGCAGACGTCAGAGCGCAGTTATTTTCTGATTTTGTTAACTTGTTATCATTTAACCAATTTAATAAAGTATTTAATTGCAGCAATAGGTTACTGGATTTGATTTTAAGTAATCGTAGTGACATAGCCGTGACTTGCTCATCTCAACCTCTGGTTCCGGAGGATAAGTATCATAGAGCTCTTGAAGTTATATTTACCGATGAGCAGGTCTCGGGTGCACGTAAAGCGTACCATAAAGTCTATCAGTTCGCTAGAGCCGACTATGAGGGGTTGAACTCGGATTTGCTTGCTGTTGATTGGTGTGCGTTGTTAAGTCCTGATGGTTGCGTGAATAATAACCTTGATTTGTTTTATAATGAGCTTTGGAGGGTCATAGGTTTGCGCGTTCCTGTTAAGATTGTTGGGGGTTCTCGTTTTCCTTTGTGGTATAAATCGTCTACTATAAAGATCTACAGAGAGAAACTTAAGTTCCATGGTAAGTGGAAGAGGTATGGTAATCCCACAGACTACAATACATTTTCTCTATTAAGAGCTAGACTTAAGTTGTCCATCAGGAAAGATTATGGTGAGTGGATTAAAAAAACCGAATCTGGCATTGCCAATAACTCAAAAGGTTTTTGGAAATACGTATCTTCAAAGAAGAGCAGCTCAGGTGTTCCTAGTATTATGCACTTGAATGACGTGTCTGCTTCTAGTGATGTTGAGGTTTGTGACCTATTTAATGAATATTTTAGCTCTGTGTTTGAGAAGCCAGTAATTACAGCTCTTGGAACCACCGAAGAATCATTGAATAACATCTGTCTGTCCTCAGTTAGTGAGCTTCAAATTCTTTTGTCCATCCGGAGATTAAATGTAGATAAGGGAGCAGGACCGGATGGTATCCCCCCCATTTTTATTAAGAATTGTGAGGCGTTGTCTAGGCCCTTATGGATTATGTTTAATGCGTCGTTGAATAGTGGAATCTTTCCAGATAAATGGAAAAGAGCTTATATCACCCCGGTCTTCAAAAACGGATCAAAAAATTTAATAAAAAACTATCGGCCTATATCTAAAATTTGTATTTTTGGTAAGATGTTCGAAAAATTGGTTTCCGAATTCTTAACGTCTAATTTAAGGCAAATAATAGTTCCGCAGCAGCATGGTTTCACTAAAAATAAGTCTATTACCACTAATTTGATGCCATATCTTGAATTTGTGTTTGATGCTGTTGATAGGGGCCAGCAGGTGGATGCTGTATACACCGATTTTCAGAAGGCCTTTGATAAGGTCGACCATAAAATTCTTCTTTCAAAATTATCTAATGTTGGTGTGTATGGGTGTCTTCTGCAATGGCTAGCGTCTTATATGTCCAACAGATTTCAGGCTGTAGCGATTAACAATAGGGTGTCCGGCTTTAAGCCCCTTACATCCGGAGTGCCACAAGGCAGTCACTTGGGACCAATACTATTCAACATATATATAAACGATATCTCTGCATGTTTTCACCACAGTGAGTTTGCATTGTTTGCTGACGATCTCAAGTTATATAAAAGGGTCTCCTCCTTGTCAGACGCAATTGCATTTCAGAGCGACATAGACCGTTTTTATTTGTATTGTGAGAGGAATTGTCTGCATATAAATTTCGACAAGTGTTATCACATATCTTTCACGAGGAAGATCAGACCATTAAATTTTCAGTTTGCTATTAACGGTAATATCCTAGAAACTACTGACTGTGTTAGAGACCTTGGGATCCTTGTAGATAGCAAGCTAACCTTTGATAGACATGTTGAATATATTTGCTCAAAAAGTTACAGGAGTTTGGGATTTATACTCAGAATGTGTAGGCCGTTTTCATCTTTTGACACTTATGTTCTGATTTTCAAATCTATTGTGTCCAGCACCCTAAACTATGGATCGGTCATCTGGAATCCCCAGTATAAGGTGTACGTGGACAGACTCGAAAGAGTACAGAAGTTTTTTGTTCGGTGTTTAAATCGCAGGTTCTTTCCGGATGGCGATCCTGGTTACTCCGTTTCCCTTAAACGATATAAGTTGATGTCCCTGAGGGATAAGCGTGTGGTTACCGACATGTGCACTCTTCGAAGGATTGTGGATGGCACCTATGATTGTCCATTGCTCGATGAAATTTACTTTCATGTTCCCTCCTATTATTCGCGCACGGTCAATACTTTTCATAATCAGATAAGGCGCACATCGAAGGGATTAAATTCTCCATTTTATAGGTTAATGGACACCTACAATTCCGGGTTCAACTCTGTTGATATTTTCGATCGTAGTTTGGCGGCTTTTAGATCAGGGGTTATTAATCTCATGTAGGTATTTATTATGTTTATCGTATTCGATATTTTGATTTTGATTCATCTGTGCGGTGACTTTGCTGACACTCATGTTAAATTGTGACGTGATTGCTTGATGTTAGATTTATTATACTTGAGTTACAAGTTTAATTATTATACTGTATTATTTTTCATGGTAAATTGTGAAATGATTTTTTGATTTTAGATTTTTGCCGGTTGACTATGTACTGGAACTTTTTATTTTTATTCATGATTCTGTGTCTGTTAATTAAGTTATTTTGATGCTAATGGTTATGGAGTTATGCATTTATTGTTATTTGCTTAAATAATTGTACTGGCTCTATTTGTTTTCTTAAGAGATTGTTTTTTTCGTTGCTTTTGCAAATTGTAAAGAATTTATTTATGTTTTGTGGGAACTGTTTTGGCCTCGGCTGTTTGTTCCCCAAAGAAAATAAAAATAAATAAAAATAAAAAATAAAAATAAATAAATTGTCAACTTTCAGGATTATCATACCATGTAAATAAATCAAAATTATTGTTTTTATTATAATGTAATATACCAAAGTCTGACAAACTAAAAATTCTAAAAAATGTAGAAATTGAATCTTAGTCAAAAAATAAGGAAAAAATGTATATTTTCATGTATTTTTTGAACTTATTGAGGGACGAGTTATGTTATCACATTTTCAGATATTTGGGAAGTAAGATCTAGTTATGTTCTCATAAGAAATGCTTATTATAAAACTATAATACATATTATAATTTCTTTACATATTTAAAAAGCACGTTCTAATTATTTTCCTGTGGGCTTTAAAAATTTAAGTCGTAAATTTATTTCGTTTAATAAGATATAAGCAAATTTCATGATGTAGAAGTAGATAATTGATTCATGTTTAATTGAATCATCGACAACTTGTATATTTATCAAGTTTTTGATAAATATCAAGTATTTTGGATCGTAGAAAAGGATAAAAAAAATGGTCAAGTGTAGCTACATATAATAAACATGGTTAAAATATTCAAGCTCTTTATTTAAAATCTCATCATACAAATTAAAATACATCAATATATATGCTGAAAATTACAAAGTACGTAATCTTAATACCCCCCCCCCCCCCCCTATAATAAGAGCTATTTTCGTTTGTAAAGCGACTAATTCTCTACATCTTAAAATGTATATCGGTTAACAAGAAATATATGCAAAACACATCCCACCTTCAAAATTTCTGTAAAACTCGAATGTGAATTTTCTAAGCAAAGTGACGGTGTGGATATTTTCGATTTTAAACATTTCATAACACGTATTGAGGGTGGGATGTGTTTTGCATATATTTCTTGTTAAATTTTTGAAAATTAAAAACGCGTCATCTAAAAACTTAGCAATTTCGATATGGGTCATATTAATAATAGAAATCGAGCGTATACGCTTGTCAAATGCATGGGGCAAAATGGGGTACCCCATTTTGCCCCCTGTATACCATCATGATGGTTAGTGGTAGGTGTGTGGGGCAAAATGGGGTACCCCATTATGCCCCCTGTATACCATCATGATGGGTAGTGGTAGGTGTGTGGGGCAAAATGGGGTACCCCATTTTGCCCCTGTATACCATCATGATGGGTAGCGGTAGGTGTGGGGCAAAATGGGGTACCCCATCATGGTATCCTCTAGTAATTACGCACTTTCCTTTAATAATTGTGGAACGTCTTTTAAAATTTTTACGAATCGGTTTATGTAGCTCCTTAACGAGTTGAATCTTTTCAAATGAATGTTTCATTGTTTAATATAATTAATAATAATAATGATTTCAGAGCTTTTATACTCAATGCGTACACTTATAGTTTTTTAAGTAAGAAAGGTATACTCGTGATCGTGCTAGTTCAAATGAAACTAATTATACTAGATTTTTTAATGAGTATATCACTTTTAAAAACAGAGTTCTAGAAACTAAACACACAGAACCAACAGCAGCAGCAGAACCAGCATCAGCATCAGTAGCATCATCTGTTCTGCCGTTATTATCATCACCTATCACGAGTATACCTTTCTTACTTAAAAAACTATAAGTGTACGCATTGAGTATAAAAGCTCTGAAATCATTATTATTATTAATTATATTAAACAATGAAACATTCATTTGAAAAGATTCAACTCGTTAAGGAGCTACATAAACCGATTCGTAAAAATTTTAAATTAAGATTACGTACTTTGTAATTTTCAGCATATATATTGATGTATTTTAATTTGTATGATGAGATTTTAAATAAAGAGCTTGAATATTTTAACCATGTTTATTATATGTAGCTACACTTGACCATTTTTTTTATCCTTTTCTACGATCCAAAATACTTGATATTTATCAAAAACTTGATAAATATACAAGTTGTCGATGATTCAATTAAACATGAATCAATTATCTACTTCTACATCATGAAATTTGCTTATATCTTATTAAACGAAATAAATTTACGACTTAAATTTTTAAAGCCCACAGGAAAATAATTAGAACGTGCTTTTTAAATATGTAAAGAAATTATAATATGTATTATAGTTTTATAATAAGCATTTCTTATGAGAACATAACTAGATCTTACTTCCCAAATATCTGAAAATGTGATAACATAACTCGTCCCTCAATAAGTTCAAAAAATACATGAAAATATACATTTTTTCCTTATTTTTTGACTAAGATTCAATTTCTACATTTTTTAGAATTTTTAGTTTGTCAGACTTTGGTATATTACATTATAATAAAAACAATAATTTTGATTTATTTACATGGTATGATAATCCTGAAAGTTGACAATTTATTTAGCAGTATTATTCTTTCAAAGAAATTTTTTTTAACCTTATACATTTGAAAAATATAAAAGTGTCCAAAAAGGGTAAATTTCGACTACATTGTCGTTACAATTTACTTTTCTGTTAATTTTTGAATTGTTACAATAAACATAAAACATTTTCAATTTTTGAATTTTACAAAAACTTTATAAGTTATTGGTTTAAAAAATTTTTTATTAATTTTTTAATTTTTGAAAATGGGATTTGTACATAAAATTCCTGATTAGCAAATTGTTTACTTTTTGTTATCTGTGCTAATCAAAATTAAATTTGAAAACGAAAGAAATTTGTTTAACGAATGAATCTTTCTTTTGGGTTTTCAGGTTTTTCTAATTTTTGAATCGATTCTTCATATTTCTGCCCATCTGAATATTGTCAATTGTAATTTTGATTATTGATATCTTTTGATTCCTAAATTCTACTGGTTCCATTATTATTATGTTTCTAAAAGTTAATTCTACTTCTAAAGTATTTACATGTTCATGATTGGTACTCATTTATTACTAAAGTACAATCAGGTTCTCATTTGATTTTGAATTCTCGCCTAGATGAGATCCGAATGATGTTTATTTCGATGGTTTAAAGTTTAAATGCATCTGTACTAAAAGGTGTAATTAGTTCGTTTACAGGTCTTTTGCGTGTTTTGTTGTTAATGTCTAAGAGGGTTGCTATATTTTTTTCATTAATATGTAAAATTTTATACTGTCCATCAAATTTATTTAATGCTTTGTTTCTGTTGTCTAACTCTATCACATTGTTGGTTAAAGTATCGTCGCAAATTGGTACAATAGAAGTTAAATCTTCTTGCGAATTAATGGCGGTTCCTTTATTTCTTGATATAGATGGTTCGTTATTTCCAGTTAGAAACTGATCGATTGAATTTGTGTGTATTGGAATTGGATTTGTATCTGGTTCTATGTATAGTTCTACATCAACTAGATCTTTTAATAAATCTTCTAATTCATTATCTGGTTCGACTTGTATTGATTGTGTATCGATTGGATAATTATTTTTTTATGTTTTGAATTTGATTTTTGTCAATTTGAATTTCTTCTTGTGTTTCTTGGATATCCGATGGATAATAATTTTGTTCCGGTTCGTTTCGATTGTTGTATTTCTCATAATTTTGAATATCTTGATCGTCATTTGAAAGAGGTTCTTGACAATATAGTTCCTCGGGATTAAAATTTCTAAATTGCTGTGTATTAATAGACATTGTTTTATTAAAATTATTTTGACGTTGGAATGATTGAAAAGTTTGTCGTGTATTTCTGAAGATGTGTCCATTGGTGTTGGTTCTGGTTGAACATGATTTTGAGATCTGATTATAGATATTTTCTGTTTGGTTGTTTGACTCGTTTTGGGAAAAATTATTTGATCTTTGAAACTGTTGTTGTGGTTGATTATAAAATTGATGTTGTTGATGTCTAAAAATTTGTTGTTCGGGAGGTTTAAAAATTTGTTGTTGTGGAGGTTTAAAGAATTGTTGTTGTGGAGGTCTAGAAAATTGCCATTGTTGGAATTGATTATTACTAAATTTAGGTTGATGGTATTGTTGATAATTTTTGTTTTTATTGCTTGATTGTCTAGACCATCTTAATTCATTTAAATTTTGTGGATTGTGGCTTTGTCTATTTACATATAAATTTTCATGTTTTCTAGCATATAAAACATTTTCTTCTTCTATAATAAAAGTAATTGCGTCTTCCATGGTTGTTGGTCGCATACTTCTGATGAAGCTACCCATCGGTTCTTTAAGTCCGCTTAGAAAAGCTTTTAGAGTTAAATCGTCATATTGGTTCTTTTTAATTAATTTTACGTTTTGATCTGGTTCGTTCAGTTGAATGTTTGAGTACAATAAACTTTGTGTTTGTTGACATCTTTCGTAGTATTCTTGTGAACTTTCGTTTTGTTATTTTAACAAACATATTAAGCTTCATTCAGATAAGATTAGTGCAGTTGCAGTGTGCTTGTAGCGTATTTAGTAAGGTCGTTCTTAAAGTCGAGCGTTCACATAAACTTTGTGCAGTTGTATAAGTAGAAAGAAGACACAATTGAGGTGTTAACAATTTCTAGATTATAGTGCCCAAAACATGTTTTACAAGAATAGCAGCAGCCATGATCAACATTAATATTAAAAAACGTATTTTTAAAAAAATATTATTACAATTTAAATGATCCCTTTAAGTTTTTAGAGAAAAAAAAAATAACAAGTGACGTTTATAAACATCAGAAAAATCTCTTCAACTTGAACCAATTTTGTTATTGGAAGTGAAATTTGAATCGTTGTTAAATGATTTTACAATAAAGTGCGGTATAAGTTTTGTTATGAATTTTGAGCCTGCTATTCATATTGTTAAACAAAATGAACGAATCTCCATGTGTGAAAGTGAATTGCTCGAATTTATACAAATTTTAAAACACGTGAAAACTTGGTATTTCGAATCTAACGACGATATCAAAACATCATCAACTTTAAAACAGTTTTACGCATCATTTTGGTTGGATACATCCATTGAATTAATCGAAAACTCTAAAAACATTTCATTAATCGTTAAAAACTGGTTGTGTCAATTTTAAATTTGATCATTGTGATGTGCTTGAAATTATTTCAATCGAATCGTATGTAAATAGTGAAATTTGTAAGTTAAGTGAACTGCATATTCAAAATTATTATGATAAAACATTAAAAAGTGCTTCAGAATTATTATTATTAAAATCATCATCATCATCATCATCTTATACATCTAATGATGATGATGATGGTGATGAAGCTTTAAGTATTATCAAAAATTTATGTATCAGCGATGATGTTGATGATGATTCACAATATTTATCGTGTAATAAATGTATGAACGAGATGTTGGATTATCACGGTACTAAGGTGTTGGAGAATTTTAATTATATACTAGAATTTTTAAAAGACTACCGACACGTGACTTTTAAAATATTCAATAAATAATTAATTTAAATGTAAATTTTCTAAATAAATATTTAATAATAATTAACAGTAGATCTATTAACTAAATTAAATAATTAAACTCACGAAATAAGTCGTTTTCATCTTTATTTATACATATAAAGGTGGTCACGTGTCGGTAGTTTTTTAAAAATTCTAGTATAAATATAAAATTTTGTAATATTTTGTTTATTTTATTTTTCCAAATAAATGATTTAAATAATAATAATAAAATGTGTTTCTATTTTAACATTCCTTAAAGCTAATTATTATTATTATAATTACAATAACTTAAAAATGCATCTGATTCAGATTGCAGATTCAATGTAGTAATGCCCGTGAGGAAGCGTATCTGTAGAATTAGCGATTAAATGACGTTTATCGTCGTAAGAGCTAAGTCCCTTTTTATGTTGCTCGATGTAATAAACCTCATGCGCATACGAACGTATTGTTCTTTGAGTTACATACTTTTCAACGTTTTGATCTCGTAAATACTCTAAATAATCGTCAAAGGTAATTTTATTTCGTACGATGCTAGTTACAACACCTTTAGCTTTTTTGACACATTTGTTTTCTTCTTCTTCTTCTCCTTCATCAATATATTTATAAGTATACATTTTTGATCTTAAGCCGATAAAATTTGTCATTATTTTAGAATTTAATTCATCTTTCATCCGCCCTGCTATTTTCTTATTTACGCGGGGGATGTTCCATCTATTATCGAGCGGATAATCACTCGTATCGTACATATTCAAGTCTGTTTTTATGATTTCCTCGTATACATCATCACACTTATCAAGACCAGTATGCGAATCATAAAACGATAGACTGTTATCGTAATTGCACTTGAGAACTGATGATTGTTTAAAACGATTTGCATATTTATTTTATTTTATTTATTATTTTTGGGTTTGAAATATCAAAGAGAAAGAAAACATTATTATCATATAATTATTATTACACAAAAATACATCAATCTTTCAATCAATCAATCAACATCATTAATATTATTCGATCCTAAATTTTGGTGTTGCGTTGTGTTTGGCACTTCCAAAAGTTTGCATCCCAAGGAACACTAACACGTGCACATTTGGTTTAAAATTTTTTAGTTCAGGTTCAATTGTTTCAGTATAACGCCCCGGTAGGAATGTACAGAAGTTGCAACTTTCTACCATGATAGCAGGTCCATATTTCGATTGTACAATTTTCATATTTTGTATTGTATATCTTTCGCCTATCACTAAATCCTTCAATTTAATGAATGGTTTATTTTCCCCAATGGCTGCAACTGATTCGTTCAATTTCGAGAAATCCATTGTTTTCTATAACATTGAAACACAAAAATATAAAAATCAGATTAATAAGATTGATAATTATTTATACTTACATGTTTAAAAATCAGATTAGCTATCTTCAATATATGGTTTATTCGATGATGTAGATTAACAGATCACCAACTGATATAAAATACCTTTGCAATCTTGACTTTAATGTGAACTCATTCATTGTGGTTACATACATTTATAGCATTTTGAACTAATTACGCACTTTCTCAGAGTGACGTACATTCACTAATTATACAAGAATTGCAACGCTTTCTACACATTGAATATTAGGAATTTAAGCATTTTTGAACTAATTACACACTTTCTCAGAGTGACGTAAATTCACTAATTATACAAGAATTACAACGCTTTCTACGCATGGAATCTTAGGAATTTAAGCATTTTGAACTAATTACGCACTTTCTCAGAGTGATGTACATTCGCTAATTATACGGGAATTTACACTTTTGCCATTTTTAAATGTACGTAAACATGCATATTTTTGTTACTATGTTTAATGACATCTTAGGAATTTAAAAAACTTTCTCCATTTTTAAATGTATAATTGAATCTTAGGAATTTTAATAATATCATAAAAGTACAAAATTTAATTAAATTAAATAAATTCGCGAAATCTAAATTCAATTGATTATTGACGATTTAGAATTTTAATTATCATCGTTACTAATTATATCTAAATTCTTTCTTTAAATATTTAAAAATAGCGAAATTAACATCAAATTAAAACGTGAAACCGCGAATTCAATATTTTAATTTGATCGCGACTCTTTAATCAAATTCGAAAACTTTAATTAAAACGCGAAACCGCAAATTAATTTAATCAAACTAAAAAATTCGTGAATTTTAAAAATTATTCTTCATAATTATGTGATTTCTGAAATTAACATCCAATTAAAACGTGAAACCTATAAAATTTTTGAAAGCTCAGGTAATTCAATACGTAATTTTAACATGAATCAATGTAATTCCTTAGACGCCCCGATTACTCACCTATACATAGTTCATAATTAGGTGATTTCTAAATGACGTAATGTAAAAAAAGAAACTTTTTAAATTTTGCATTCAAAATTAATTTTACGATTTAATTTAATCGCAATTTAAAAATAAATATTTAATTAAAATACATTTAATTAAACATCTCAATTCAAAATAATTATTTATTTAATTCAAAATAGATCACCATTCAATTGGTAATAATGAATTAAATTTAGTAAATATTAAATAGATTAGAAATTCGTGTTAATTAGAAGCCTCGAGCTAATTAATTAAAAGCGTGTCGAATTATTTATCGTTCAAAACAAGTTGAAACTTGTTCTGTAATATTTCGTTTATTTTATTTTTCCAAATAAATGATTTAAATAATAATAAAATGTGTTTCTAAAATCAATAATAAATAAAATAATGTTTTTTAACTAGCTTTTATAATAAATAAGATTTAGCGAATATTTAAATAGATTAGAAATTCGTGTTAATTAGAAGCCTAGAGCTAATTAATTAAAAGCGCGAATTAAACCACCAATCAATCGCGAACTGTCAATCAAATTAATTATTATTAATTAATAAAATAATTAATAATTAAGCTAATTAAAAAAAATCATGAATCAAAACGTCGAATTAAAAAACGAGAATTAAAAAACGAGAATTAAAAAAGCATAATATCTTGAATTTGGTTAATAGACGCGATCGGCAAGATGTTGCTCGGATAACCTTGAAGGGAACAAAAATGACCAGATCGAACCTTGGCTTTTTCCCATGTTATTTTACATAAGAAATGGTCCCGTACATATGTTGCCTATCTACTTATAGTAACGCCCTTTAAAAGGTTTTTTTAAAAGTCGGGTAAAATGTAACATCTTTCCAGTAGGCTTGTTAACGACCGTGTCCTAAGCAACTACGTTACGATTTTACGGAATTGCTTACAGATTTTTTTAGAGTCGCAGCCTTAATTTGGGCCGACGTGATGTTCAGATGCATTTGTCGTTGCCACAGATTGAATCAGCACCTTCGAAATATACGGCCATATCTTTCACGAGAAAAATTACG
Source organism: Malthinus seriepunctatus (assembly GCA_963924605.1). Lineage (NCBI taxonomy): Eukaryota > Metazoa > Arthropoda > Insecta > Coleoptera > Cantharidae > Malthinus > Malthinus seriepunctatus. The sequence continues at coordinate 26,316,273 of OZ004604.1, read as the reverse complement.
ACCAACCTAAGATTTATAAAAAAAAGGTGTGTGTAGCGCCCCTTCCTAGAGTTTATCTTTGGTCTCAACAGACAAAATTTGTCTATATGGTTCCAGTAAACTAAAGTGCCAAGTTTCATTCCATAAACAGAAATTCCAGTATCATTTTCCCCGACATCTTTAAAAACCTTTGAAAGGACGTTCTTACAGCACTAGAGGAAAAAATGACGTGTTTAAACGGATGGGGATGTTCAGATGGATTCGTCGTTGTCACATATTAATTCAGCAGCCTCGAAATATACGGCGAAGATACTTTTCACGAAAAAATACGGTCGATCTAAGATTTATAAAATAGGGCAGGTGCAGCGACCCCCTTGAATTTCTTTTGGTCTCATCGGCCAAAATTATTCCATATAGTTTCAAGAATGTATGTACCCAGTTTCACTCCGTTAACGAAAAGTCCAACATCATTTTACTCGACCTCTTTTAAAAGTTTTGAAAGTGCTGCCCTACAGCCCCAGAGGAAAAAATAGCGGCTTTGTGCCCATAGGAACGTTCAGATGGATCTGTTACTGTGACAGATCGATTTAGCATCTTCAAAATATACGGCAACGATACTTTTCACGAAAAAATACGTCAAGTACCCCTTTTTGAGAAAAAGAGGGTGTGAAGCGCCACCCTCGAATATATCTTCGGTCTCATCGGTCAAAATTTCTCAATATAGTCCCAGTAAACTATGTTTCGAGTTTCATTCCAAACCACAAGTTCACAGTACCTGAGGTATTCGTCGTGTATACTCCGCATTAAAGGGGGCGTACAGCGACCCCCATCGAATTTTTGTTGGTCTCATCGGACAAAATTTGTCAATATGGTTCCAGTAAACGATGTACCAAATTTTATTCCATTAACAAAAAGTCTATCATTTTACCCGACCTCTTTAAAAACCTTTAAAAGAGCGTTCCTACAGAACTAGAGGAAAAAACGGCGTGTTAACACGGATGCAGATATTCAGATGGATTCGTTGTTGTCACATATGAATTCTGCACCCTCGAAATATACGGCGAAGTTACTTTTCACGAGAAAATACGGCCAATCTAAGATTGATAAAAAAGGGTGTGTGCAGCACCCCCCCTCGAATATTTCTTTGGTCTCATCGGACAAGATTGTACTTTATGGTCCCAGTAAACTATGTGCCGAGTCTCATTCCACTAACCAAAAGTGCAATGTACCTGAGGTAGTCGCCTAGCATCGCCCGTATTAAAGGGGGTGTGCAGCGACCCCCTACACTTTGTTTAGGTTTTATCGGTGAAAATTACTTCATTATAGTTCCAATAAAGTATGCAACCAGTTTTATTCCGTTAACGAAAAGTCAAATATAATTTAACTCGACCTCTTTTAAATTTTTTGAAAGAGCGCTCTTACAGACCTAGAGGAAAAAATGGCGGTTATGTGCCTATGGGGATGTTCAGATGGATCAGTTATTGGGACAGATTGATTCAGTACTCTCAAAATATGCGGCAAAGATTCTTTTCTAGAAAAAGTAGGTCGAGTACCCCTTTTTAAGAAAAAGGGGGGGTGTAGCGCCCCCCTAAAAGATATCTTTGGTCTCATCGGACAAAATTTGCCAATATAGTTCCAGTAAACTATGTTTCGAGTTTCATTTCATTAACTGTAAATTCAAAGTACCTGAGGTATTCGCCGGGTACAATTTGCATTAAAGGGGGTGTCCTGCGGCCCCCATCGAATTTTTTTTTGGTCTTATCGGACAAAATTACTCGATATGGTTTCAGTAAACTATGTACCGAGTTTCATGCCATTAACCAAAAGTGCAGCGTTCCATAGTTTTATGTGGCGTAAGCAAAAGGCACGTAACTACGGGAGGGCCCAGGGTGGGCCAATTAGGGTGGGAAAATTTAGATTTTTTCAGTGTAACCTGAATTCCACACAAAATATTTCTCCTGTAAAAAGTTTTATTGGGCATCATATTATGTATTTGACCCACCCGAAAAAATTTGTGGCCACCAACTGCCCACGCTATTTTAGGAAGCAACTTCAGACTAACGTAAATTCAGTTTCATTGCCGGAACGGAGGTTTAGACAATATTTAAACAACCCCTCTCATAGTTTTAAGAAATTTCATTTTATTTTATTCATTAAATTTTGTAAAAAATTTTTTAAAAATGACACTTTATTTTAATTTTAAACAATTTTTATACTATCAGTTAAACATGCAGCACGGATCACCTGATCACAGATCAGTGGTCTACAATATGTGTTATGGTGACAGTAGTCACTCCAAGTTCATTACTTAAATTTTTACAGGTGCTCTTCTTGAACTATTAACTCGAGGATCCCGTTTGAGTTGCTTGTCTAATATTTTGATGCAATTTGTGTAATTTATAATTCCACTACTATAATTATGTATGCAGAGAACTATCATCTCTTGTCGAAATCCTTGTGATATGTGTTGATGGATAAACGACCTCTAGGGGCCACTAAGGGCTGCAAAAAGTGCCAATGTGTAGATTAGTGCACATTTTTACGATTTGCTACTTTTTTATATTTCGTAACACAGTGCAGATTGAGTATGACGCTCTAACGATCTAAAACGATTTTATTAATTTAAAAAATCATAATTTCAATAAATTACAAACATTTATCAACGTGTTCGAATTTACTTCAAGCATTCCACCCAAAGCAGTCATTCGAATAACCTGTTGAGCGTCATGAATCTTCAGTTGGGTTATTTTCTTCAATTTGTTAAAGTGTTTGCCATACCAATTTGAGTTATACAGGGTGAATCCTAACGTACGGAGCAAACTGATAGGGGACCTAAAGGGAACCAAAATATAATTTTTTTTTAAATAAACTTTTAATCAAAATCCAATAACAACAAAGTTACAACGGTTTTAAGTTCTTATAAACTTGAGTAATTTTTATATAAAATAGAGTAATAATTTACGTTTAGAATTAAAATTTGGAATATTTGAGAATTAATTAAACGAAGTTTAGTTAAAATTTTAATAAAACCTTTATAAGATGAAAGTTATGACTATTTAATTTTTTTTGAAAATACTCAGTTATGGGTGCCCACCAGGTGCCCACCTATTGAAATCCGCTGATTTATTTAATTTAATCATGTACGTCAAAATCAGTCAAAATTAATTAAACGTCAGAAATTAAATAGATTTTGTTAAGTCATTAATTCGATTTAAAAATGGTTAATTACAGTAACGACGAATATGTAGACATGATTATGATGTATGGAGCTGCGGAAGGAAACGCTGCACGCGCCAGACGTCTGTATTTGGAGCGATTTCCAAATAGACAAACTCCTTCAGAAAATACTTTTCTTCGCGCAATTCACCGTGGAAGAGAAACAGGGAAATTACAACATGAGAAAGGCCATGGTGGTGGTAGACCATACCAAATTGAAGTAAATGTGGAAGAAGAAATTTTAGATATGGTAGATGCTGATCCGAGTACAAGTACACGGCAAATTGCCCAACAAGTCGAAGTTTCACAGCATTTTGTTTGTGATACATTGCACAAAAATGGTTTATACCCGTATCATTTACAAAGAGTGCAAGGACTAACTCCAGGTGATTATCCGTTGCGTCAGCAGTTTTGCCAGTGGTTGTTAGACCGTTCTAACAGAGAAAGAGGATTTCCAACAAAAATATTGGTAACTGATGAATGCTGTTTTACAAGAGATGGCGTTCTCAATTTTCACAATTACCACTTATGGGACGAAGAAAATCCACACGGGATCCGCCAAAACAAATTTCAACGGCGTTTTAGTATAAATTTATGGGCGGGAATTGTAAATAACACACTAATAGGGCCTTTTGAATTGCCAGCACGACTTGACGGCGCTTCTTATTTAAACTTTTTGGAAGAAGCTTTACCAGAACTTCTTGAAGACATTCCTTTGGCTGTACGTTATAACATGTGGTATATGCATGACGGGTGCCCTGCACATTTTAGTCGTGTTGTACGGGATTATCTCGACACCGTTTTTCCTGAACGCTGGATTGGTCGGGGCGGCTTTATCCCATGGCCTCCACGTAGTCCGGATCTTAACCCACTTGACTTTTTCCTATGGGGCTACATCAAAGCATTGGTATATGCCACCGAAGTTAATACCATCGATGAGTTACGTCGTCGTATAAATATCGCTGTTGAGAGTTTACGCCAAGACTTTCCACGGTTATTAGAAAACTGGCTTCGTCGTGCGCAGTTGTGCGTTGATAGGGAGGGTCAGCATTTTGAGCACATTTTATAAATACTCCTACTTTTTATTTTTGTAACAATTACTTAATTAAACTTCCATTCACTTGTATCTCTTGGCATTATTTATTTGATGTTTTCTGCATACCGTAAAAATAATACAACAGCAGTTTACCTGATTTTTTCTAATATAAACAAAAATTTGATAAGTTCAGCAGTATTCAATAGGTGGGCGTTAATTTAAAAGAACTTAAAACCGTTGTAACTTTGTTGTTATTGGATTTTGATTAAAAGTTTATTTAAAAAAAAATTATATTTTGGTCCCCTTTAGGTCCCCTATCAGTTTGCTCCGTACGTTAGGATTCACCCTGTATATGGCATTTGCAATTTTCGGTGCCTTATAGAAAAAAAGAATTTAAAGTGTAAATTATTAAAACATAAAAGTTTCTTACTTCGTCCGTCATGTATGTGGCCGCAATACAATACAAAACTGCTTCAGAAAGACTGAAGTAAATTAGAAAGATCATAAAAACTTTCCTCGTAAAGACGGGACTAGAAACAAATTACAATACAGAGACCCGGTTTTTCAGTTGCTGGTTGACCAAAAAAGTCTTGATTAACTGTTTAATTTTATGGTTAAAAACCTTCGCATGGACAGGAGTTACAAATGTAAAGATTTCAATTTTAATTTTTGATTATCTCCGACGCTTTTAACCGCTTTTGAAATGCTTAGTTAGAACATCACAGTATAAACGGCGGAGTTATTCAAAAATCTTTACAATTGTAACTCCTGCCCACTAGTATGAAAAAATTATTTGCCCATGCGAAGGTTAAAGGTTTTTCAGTTAACGGTTCCGTTAAATTTCATTATTACAACAAACAAAATTCAGCAGGGATACGTGCTTAAGTAACTACGATTTCAGCCAGCAACTGGAAAACCGATAGTGTTCGGTTAGGGTTAGGGTATGTAGTCATTAATACTGTAGATTCTATCACAAAATGTAACAAAAAAGTAAACATAATTATTGTAAAGGTGCTAGTTAACTAGAATGTATTGATGACCGATGTTGACTGTGTTATAGAGTTAACAGAAGCTCTAAGCTCTTCTATATGGGTGGATAGAATAGCTTATAGTTTTGTCAAGAAGTCGGGTTCTTATATCTATTTTTACACTATACAGATTGTGGTAGTGAATCTACAGTAGTGACAAAGACAATCCTTATCTCACACGCTTATCTTAAATATCTTATATATATAGATATGTATACAGGGTGAATCAGAGCACCCGTATCAGGCGTATCAAACGATTAGTCGTAGAGAGTTTAGTCAAAAATTTTGATTACAAAAGCGGTAATAAAGAATGAAATTGTGGTATTATTATTCCGCTAAAAAAATCGGCATGCCGAAGATATTGTCTCAAAATGTGAAGAACTCCTGAATTTTAAATGGCAAGATAGGTCGAAAGTGGTATCAATGAAAAGATCTTTAATAGCCAAACAAGTTTTGTAGAGAAAATAATTTGATTATTGCCATTCCAAATTCTGAAGGTCGACCATGTTATCTTTCTTAGCTTTTTTTCAAAATCGATTAGATGGTCCTATAGAGAGTAGGGATAAAAAATTATATCACAAAAGCCTTATTAATGAATGGAATGGTAATATTTTTATTCCGCAGAGTGGTCGGAATGCCAAAAAGTTTTTCTCAGAAGTTCACGAACTTCAGAATTTGGAATGGCAGTAATCAAATATTTTCTCTACAAAACTTGCTTGGTTTTTAAAGATCTTTTCATTGATACCACTTTCGACCTATCTTGCCATTTGAAATTCTGGAGTTCTTCACATTTTGAGACAATATCTTCGGCATGCCGATTTTTAGCGGAATAACAATACCACCATTTCATTCTTTATTACGGCTTTTGTAATCAAAATTTTTTACTCAACTCTCTACGACTAATCGCTTTTGAGAAAAACGCCTGATACGGGTGCTCTGATTCACCCTGTATAAATCTAAGTAAATAACAAAAAAATAGCATACTTTTCCATTGCTACATACATGTATGCACAACATGTAAGAGCTGATGTTAGATATTGGGACAAATATATCAGAGAAAAACAATTTTGTATGTCTTTTATATACCTTAAACAAAAACAAAAATTAAATGTGAGATTGCAGTTTTTATACAGAGTTAGTTAGAAGTATGGAAACGGCGATTTATTGTCGTTATAATATTCATTTTAGGACTTAATGTTCTTAGCCCAGTGGTCAGGTTGTAATAAGGGTACTTATGTATGCTACCTTGCAAAAGGTTATGTAGCTTTGGATTTTGGATTTATGTTACATATTAAAAATCCAAGTTTTGGAATTTGGGGCGCTTCAGTACGATCACTTTTGTGTGACTTTTTTCGGTTTTTGCTCGATAACTCTTTACTTGTGCGTCCTACAAAAAAATGATCTTACCTTTTTTTAGAGCATAAAATTTACTACAATTTATCCCAATAACATGTTTTTCTAAACCTTACAGTTACCGAAATACAGAGCTTCAAAGCACAAAATTTTTCAAAAACCAGCACAAAAAAGACAGTGTCCATCATCTTAACGGTTCATTGGTTCAATTTAAAGACAAAATAAATAACAATTTATAGCTATGTGATAAATATGTGCATACAAAATTAAAAATATGACTACAATACAAAAAATATTATATACCTACAGGGTGAGTTGGGAGGAACGCACCAAACGTCAGGGGTATATTTTATATGTAAATATAAGACGAAAAAACCAAAAAGTTGTACCTAGTCCGATTTTTATTAGTTTTCAAGTTAGAGTATCTTAAAAGTCTAATATTTAGCAAGATAATTTTATTAATTTATAAAAACACACTTTTTTTTAACTTTAAAGCTCTGTATTTCGGCAACTGTGACGTTTCAAAAAACATGTTATTAAGATAAATTGTAGAAAATTTTGTGCTCTAGAAAAAAGGTAACATTAATATTTTTCATAGGACGTACTTGTAAAGAGTTATCGAGCAAAAACCGAAAAAAGTGACACAAAAGTGGTCGTACTGAAGCCCGCACAGGCGCGCCAAATTCCAAAACTTTAGGAATAGTAGCTATATCTAAGCTAAACAAAAGCGGAGCGATAAACAAACTCGTGGTGGGAGTAATCAATAACCAATGACAGTTAACTCGCTCGAGTTTGTTTATCGCTCCGCTTTTCTTTATCTTAGATGTACCTACTATTCGAAAATACTTTACTCGGCATTTGTTCTAAAAAATGTTATAAAAATAAAATTTAAAAAGATTGATTTTAATACTATTAGGTCATTATTTTACAAACCGCATGGATTTTAGGAAAAAAAAAACTTGACTTCTTCAAATGCGATAAAAAAAAATTTTTCTGCATAATTATTTAAAATTAATTGGCCCGTATTTCAGGATTTTTCTAAAAAAAATTTGTTTTCGAAAATATTCACATATGAATTTTCGATAATTTGCCGGATTTTCTCCAATCTTCTCATACTTAAAATATATTATCTCCAGTTGTACTGATCGGATCAATGTCGTTTTTTTTTATTTTGCACTTTATTACGTTAGCTTTACGTTTCCATACTTCTAACTAACCCTGTATATCACATCGATAGATCCAAAAATCCTTTTTCTAGAACCTTTACTTCTCTGTAATTTGTACTTGACGTTAACGCTATGATATAACAAGCATCGTGTATGACCATTTAAATTAAACGATCCATTCAAATTACAGAACAGACAAAATCGTTGCTACACGATAATCGTTGTGTGTGTTAACGATATCGATAAAGGTAATAGAATAAAAAATCGTTTGCACTAACGATAAACAATGACTTAAGAGTTTGCAGCAAACTGTTTGCCTAAATTATTTACAGCAAACATTATTGATTTTTGATTATTGATAAATGAAATGTTAGGAACATTTTAGGAGATTCCTAAGTTGTTGATGCTTAGCGTTAGTGCAAAGGGGCACAAATCTTCCTTCAATTTATTTAATTAGCGAATTCAACACTTTTATATCGTCCCTACTTTGGTAAACTCGCGAAACTGCAAATTTAGCGAGTTAACTAGTGGATTTGAGTGGTACATGACCAATGCACAGAATAGTAAAGTTTTGGATTTGTATCTGATTCCAAAACTTAGATACAACCATTTTAAACTCGAAAAACTAAATACATCTTGGTTTTTGACTACAATAGGACTCGCGAATTTAATGCGAAAAATCTTTCAAAAATATTTTTTTACTTGCTCATATGTTTTTATATCATAGAGTAATTATTCAGGAAGAGAAAACTATTTTTAAATTTAAAAAAAGATCTTTAATTCTGGCACAAATAATTCGTTTTATACAAATAAATCTACAAAATTTGTTAAGTTCCGACTTCCAACAACCTTTTTGTGCACAGTTAGGTAAACTGATGCCTTTAGGACATTTCATTTCATTTATTCACTACTGTAAATTAGCAAATCAAATTAGAAAATTCTAAAATTTCTGATTAGAGCCCTAAAAGTACCTTAAAGTAGCACATTATTTTCAAAAATATCATAGAAACGAAATAAAATAAATTTTACACCGATGAATTTTTGTTTTTCGTTTTTTTGCTCTGCTGTAAAATCGCAATTTTGCAGATTCGTGGGTTTACCAGGGTGGGGACGATATGCGTATAAAAACCTTTTACCTTAACAAGAATTTATGATGTTCGGAATAAAGTTTGAATTTATCAACAAACTCTTGCAATTCTTCTTCAGAGTTAATATGTTCGACATCCAATTTTTCGAAATGATCATGTAAAATTTTAAACTGCGCTATAACTTCATAACAAAGGCCTATAAAAAGACAGTCTTGAGAGATCGTAACAGTAGCACCTCCAGCTACTGAAAAGAAATTGGCAGCCCAAACAATACAATATATTAGAGGATGAACGGACATATAAAGTACTGCATAGGGTAACGTATTTTTTACAATAGCAAAACCGATATAAAGTGCGAATATAGCAACACACTCATAAACAAAGACTCTTTGCAGAAAACTGACAGTGTTTAAAATCCACGATATTCTTTCTTTTGTAGCCGATGAACAATTGCTCGTATTCCAAAAGCTCTTCCGTTTTTCAAAGAGATTAAAAAATTGAGTTTTATAATAAATACACGGAAGCAACTTAGAGGAAACCTGAAAAAATAAATTAAATATTTATGTCAGACGTAATTGCCAAATTCGCTCAACTGCCGAAAGAAGGTAGTAATTTTAGGATTGAGCAATCGAAAATATTAAATCGCGGAATTATCTATCAGTTCAAGAACTGTGCTAGGTGGTACAGCCGATCATTTAACCGTTTCCTTTCTCCATTTAATAAATTTTAATTTATTTCGACTACTGAGCGAATTTGGCCATCGAATCGCTTACTAGCAACCATGCACTATTACATCGTAAGTTTTCAGTAAGCTCGTCAAGACCATTTGAATAAAAATAATTTATAGTAGAAACAATGAAAGTAAAAGTGAGCGATATTTCAACAATAATAAGTATCGTGGTGGTTTTCGCGTTTGGATTTGGTGTTAAATAACCCCAAATATTCATGAACTTTAGTGGAAATTCCACTAGATTTTTCATTTTCCTAAACTATTTCTTAGATTTCTGGAATACTAAATATTAATTGTAGAATTTAGTTATAAGAGCTCTAATCTAAGCAGAACTTTAATTTTCGAAGATAACGAGAGGAGATATCTAAAAATATATAAAAACATAAAATAGTACATTGTTTTATTAATTAGGATTAAAAGTGCAACTTCGTTTGGCAAACAATTTTTGCATTTGCAAGGCGAAGAATTAATAAGTTTATAGTAGTAAAATTAATTTAGAATGAAAAATATTAAAACGAATGTTAAAGTATAGATATTCGTAATTATAAAAAAACAGTACCTTATTAATTTATCTTAGCACGTTCCTTTATCGGTGCGATAAGTAGGTGCTACTTATTCAAGTTTTGCTGAATCAAATTAATAATTTGCAGCTGTTTCTACACATTTATTAGTTTATAGTGTAATGTAATAATGTGAATGATTAATCTTTAGTTCTTTGTGCTTCGCTATTGAAGCTTCGCTATTGTGTAGTACTTATATCCCATAGTATCATACTAAAAGCACAAAAGTAACACTCCCTTAATTGGGTTTGAATTTTTTAAATTGCACTTTTTATCATATTTTTGCATTTATCTCAAAAACTAGGTAGCAAACCAAAAATTATAGAGTCAAAAATTGAAGAGGAGAAAATTCAGGACTCTTCAAATTCATAAACTGCATTCTAAATGGGAGTTTTAACCAAAGCTTTGTGAACGTCCTAACTCTAATCCCTGAACTTTTTTGAGGTGACGTTGATGGATTTTGATAAAAAAATAATTACCTTATGAAAGTGAATGATTGGTCACTGATGTGAAAACTACAATTAGATTTTGACTGTTGGTTATCTTCAACGATGGCCGTGGAGAAATCCGACAATAATCACTTGTTCGATGTTTTGTCGACTACTGATGTCAGTTGTGAGTTAGAAACGATTTTAAATTTAAATAGGTAAAGGACGAATACATCCCCCTCTAAAGTATTATTAAATTAATTAATTTATTTAGTAGCTATTTACATTTAATTTCAAATATCACCTAGTTACTATGTGGACATAGGTCCAAAAATCGTTAGTTTTGTACCAAGGGTGTAAAATTATAGAATTTAACCCCTACGTGTGATAAACGTTGCCGATTGAAACGATCACATTAGAGCCCGAAATCGAATTTTACGCCAGAATATGTTTAAAGCTACCCAATATTTTAAATTTATCATAGTTGAATGCAGTTGTCAAGTTGACGTTTACTATAAAAATTTAATATCAAGATTTTTATTTTTATTTTTTGCTTAACTTAACTTAAAATTTTTAACTTAAAGGGCGGAAAGAGTTGGTATAAAGAAGTCCACGTAAACTTTAATTTACCCTTTACCCTAACAATCCAATCTGATGCAATTCATCGTCAAAAAAAGAGATGGTGACGATTTTTTCAGAACGTCATCAACTTTATCTCAAAAAGTAGATCGAGCCATCATTTTTAGTTTGTATCAGCGTTAATTAACAACGCTATTTTCTATGGGATCTATGGCGATTGCTGTAATTTAAAAAAATACCAAAATCAAGCTGATCTTATATAAACGAAAGCCCTTTTAATAGTTAAGGGTGAATTCAAAATATTCAATAATTACAGTAATTTTGCTACCATAATGACAGAAGGTCGTATGTAACAATTTTATGTAAATTGAATTTTAATCATTTTTGTCAAGATTTCTTATGTTCATTCTGACAGAACGTCGTAAGGGAAAAAATAATATTAATAAAAGTTTGTTTTTATGAAATGCATCTTATATACAGGGTGATTCAAAACTCGAGGCGAAAAATAAAATGTCATATTCAATGTCAAATTTTGAATGAAAAATCTAAAATAAATTTTTTTCCTAGCGGGTTTCGTTTCCCAGAAAATCGTTCTCAAAGTTTTCAGAAGAAGTTAATTTTTTGTATAAAAACGCGACAGGCCGTCCAAAAACAAAACACTGTCCACATTTAATTATAGTGTTGATAATATTTGGAACAACTAGGTATTATAACTATTATTAAAATTAGTTGTTTTCAAAATTATAATTTTAAATTTGAAAAATTTTGATCTTTATGAGAAACTTTGGATCTTCATAGAAAACGTTGACATCGATTATTTCCGAAACCAAGCAAAAGTTCGAAAAAAAATTTATTACACATTTTCTGCTTAGAATTCGACTTGTAATATATGACATTTAATTTTCCTTTTTCAGCAGCGTGCCTTGTTTTTAGTACTTAAAGATCAAATTCTTCTGGAAGCTTTGAGATTAATTTTCTTGGAAACAAAACCCGATCGGAAAAAATTGTATTTTACATTTTCTGCTTAAAATTCGATGCTGATTACGACATTTTATTTTTCACCTCGAGTTCTGAATCACCCTGTATGTATAGAGAAGTTAAAACTAAATCGCGTTTTTCTTAAAACTTCCTTTCATTCACAAACGACTTTTGTCATCAAGGTAACGATTTGTTGGTTTGTTAGGATAAAAAATAATTATTCAATTATAGTGTAGTCAACGAACCACAATTTATCCTGATTTTCGGACTTTTTTTGTAACAGCGAGTTTTTAATCTTAATCGGTCGAAACCATTCCTGTGAGTTTGTGTATAAAATGTCTCAACTCAGTTTTGACTGGAAGGTCTTTATTCTTCGACTTTAGTGTAAAAGTTTGACCTTTTCAAGTTTCCGTTTTACTATTTTTTGAATAACTTCGCTTGTATTGGTCGGATCGGGACCAAAAAATTTTCCTTTCGTTTGTAATGAATCTATCTTTAAAACTGCCTGAGTTAAAATTATTTATATTAATTTCCTAACCCAAAAAAAATTCAAAACAGTCGTCGTTGATCGGTTGTAGTTTTTTCTAGAGAACTTGAGTTTTAATTAATGTTATGGTATGAAACTTTAGGAAGTTGCAGCTGATGTAGTAACAAATCCATATTACAAGTTGGGTCCTAAAATATTAAGAACAACGGCTAAAATTTGCATTTTAGTTCAAATTTTCTTTTTCATATTTGTTGTGGGCAATTGGTGGTATCCCAATAATTCTTCTCTTGAAATGTAGGAAATTTAATGCTCTTTCAGATGAAAACAAAAACAATCACATCAGACCATTGTTTCTTCCGATTTCTTTTAACTGTTTGTCTACAGAACCAATTTTAGTGGTCGAAATTTAATTCTTCTTTTACGTATTTTTGAAAATTAATCATAAAGAACTCCTATAAATTGTTTTTGAACATTAAAACTGGTTTTAAAGCTAACCATTTCGACCATTAAAACTGGTTTTGTGGGTAAATAGTTGAAAAATTTTATTTTTCTTTTCAACGAAATCGAAAGAAAACGGAGTCTAATGTGATTGTCTTTGGTTTCATCTGAAAGAGGAATAAATTTCCAACATTTCAAGGGGAGAATTATTACGATACCGCCTATTGCTCACAACAATTATGAATTAGAAAATTTGAACCAAAATGCAAATTTTAGTCTTTGTTCTCAATATTTTTGGACCCAATTTGCAATATGGATTTGTTACTATATCAGCTACAACTTCCTAAATTTTCATACCGTAATATTAATTATTACTCGAGTTCTCTATAAAAAACTACGACACACTAATGACGGCAGTTTTGAATTTTTTTTGGGTTAGGAAATTAATATAGATTATTTTAACCCAGGCAGTTTTAAAGATAGATTCATTACAAACAAAAGGAAAATTTTTTGGTCCCGATCCGACCAATACAAGTGAAGTTATTCAAAAAATATTGAAACGGAAACTTGAAAAAGTCAAAATAGTACACTAAAGTCGAAAAATAGGGGCCTTCCGGTCAAAATTGGGTTGAGACATTTTATACACAAACTCACAGGAATGGTTTCGACCGATTAAGAAAAAAGCTCGCTGTTACAAAAAAAGTCCGAAAATGAGGATAAATTTTGGTTCGTTGACTACACTATAATAGTTTATCAAAACAAAAATATCTTAATAAATAGATAAATAAGAATCATAAAATTTTAATGTCAATATTAAACGTTTCCAAATAAAATGACGTGTAAGGCAATGGTCCACATAATAATAATTGGTCCAACCTTTCATTCGACTTTATTAAATATTAATTTTATTGATATTGAATAATCTTTGACAGAAAATAATTTTCAAGGAATTTTTGAAGATTTTGCTGTAATGGCGATCTCCAACTTCTTCACAATAGAGAACTATCAATTGACCTAAATAGAGAATGGAAATACTAATTAATACCTTTCAAATGAGGTTGTTAATTTGCAATTTAAAAACTTTAAGCTAATAGTGCATCTAGCATCATTTTTAGAATTATAACAACGTACTGACGTTTCAAGATTTTCCCAACGAAAAAAATTTCAAATTACACGTTTTAAACAATTTTTGTTTGATTTCCAAACTTTTTTTAAAGTTTAGGTCCTTAAGCAGCGTCACTTGCGTTTTCCACTTGTTAGTATTTTGTTTTAACTTTTTTTCGTGTAATTTTGGAACCCCAAATGTAGCTATTATTGTTAAATAACAACTTACTGAATTTTAGTTCTCTTTTGGCTCTTTTTACGAAACGCATTTTTCTAAATTGACAATAACTTGGTCAATATTTGTGTAAAACAAAAATCAGTATTTTAACGTGACTGATCTTATTAAAACCTTTTATTTCAAAAACAAAACATCCCGATTCATTAACTTGGAGGCCAAATGTGGATATTTTTGTATTTACGACTGCACTGGTTAAACGGCTAAATTTTTTTAGATTGTTTTTGTCTCAACTGAAAGGCAAAACATTTTTTTGTTCATGTATGTTATCAAAATATGTCCTGCATCTTTTAATTAAACACCAGAATAAAAAGAAGTAGTCAATGAACAAAATTAATCGTGGGTGCTTTGTAACTCCAGAAATTAGTTGTGAAGTTATCGAAAATTGCGTCAAAATGGTTACAGTCATGAGTTTTCTTTTAATAAATTTAACACAAGACAAATAAAAGTGTATTAAAATGCATCCAAAGGAGGGAGTGGGTGAACGTGCCACACTGCAGTAGCAAATACGAAAATATCCACGTTTAAGGAAAAATATTCAAATGCCCCTGTAACGAACCGATTTTCGCCCTTAATTTTTTGTTAAATATTAAAATAATTTGAGTCACTGAAGTGATGTCATGGAGATTTTTGGGTAAAGTTAAAGTTCTATAAAGGAGGTGAGGATCAATAAATTAATTTTCGCAAGGAAAACTTAACAAAACAGTCGCCAATATAACATGTTATGATGTCTGAATTTTAAAGAAATATAAATTAACGGGTTTGGTGAAAATTGCTCGAGTTACCTGTGAAAGGTATTAATCATTTTTGTCGTTTAAAGCATTTGAGTTTTCTCAAACAAGTTAATAATTTGTTTACAGATGATCCGCATTCGAGAGTTCGATCGGAGAGAGAGAGAGCAGGAAGTTTGCCATTCCAAACTTTACTTTTCACGTCTTTGACGATTTAAGGGTGTAATTTTAAGTAATTAACATACGTCGAGAAGGTGCTAAACTTTATTTTAACCTTCGCGACTCTGAGCACTATAGAGATTCTCTAAGAAGCTTTGACCTACGAGCTAGTCAGGATTATAAAGCATTCAGGGGTTATTTTGGTTTAGGTGTTAAGCTTAAAACACCTTGGCGCCCAAACATCAATTTAATAAGAGTAAAATTAATAAGCAAAAGTTCCCAGTAAATAAGTTCCAGTGAGGTAGGTGTAGAGTTTTAGTTTTTTAAGTATTGGATGTTTCCAATTTCGAAGGCTCGAGATCGGTACGCTTCACTCCCTCTCATAGTTTTAAAAGATTTCATTTATTTTATTCATTTTTCTACTCTAAATAGAATGGGTAATAAAATGAGACTTTATTTTAATTTTAAACGACTTTTATTCTATTAGTTAACTGTACATGAACCAATGACCAGTGGCCTACAATATGTGTTTTGGTGACAGTGGTCACTTCAAGTTCATTAATTACAACTTTTACAGCTTCTCATTTTGAACTATTTTTTGACTCGAGGATTCTGTTTGAGGTGCTCGTCTAAATTTTGTCTAATATTTTGTGTCAATGTGTGTGATTTATAATTCTACTAATGTAGATATATTATGTATGCAGAGGACTACCTCTCGTAGAAATCCTAGTGATGTGTAGTGATGGTTAAACGACCCATGTCTTCTCGTATTTATTAAATATTTAGTGTAAGTTGCAAAAATAGGAGTCAATGTGTAGGTTAGTGCAGATTTTACGATTTCCTACTTTTTTAAATTTCGTAACACGGTGCAGATTGAATATGATGTTTTAAAGATCTAAAAAGATTATTTTAGATAAGAAGATGAAGTTAAAATAACATGATTTCAATAAACTACAAACCGCAATCAACGTTTTCGAATTTACTTCAACCATTCCACCCAAAGCGCTCATTCGGATTTCCTGTTGAGCGTCGTGAATCTTTAATTGTGTTGTTCTCTTCAAACTGTTGACATGTTTACCATACCAATTTGAATTATATATGGCGTTTGATATTTTCGATGCCTAGCACAAGAACATTGAGGTTTAAATTCAGGCGTGCATATAGTATGTATGTTATCCGCAAAATTTGTACGTATTTTATTACGGTGGCGCTGGTGACGGCACAGTCAAATAAGTTCAAACAGTTTCAAAAAATTACAGCTTTGGTGACAATTCAATTACATTTTGTAAAAGGAACTTGAGGAAATTTTTTTACTTTTTTAATAAATTGCAAGAAACGTGTTCTTTTTACCGTTTTTATGATATTAATCCAAAAACCACGTGATAGATTTTGAAGAAAATTAAGTACCTAATGTTGTAGTATTTATAGCAGTTGTAAGTTTTAGACAATATTTTAATATTTTTCTCAAAATTTTTGAACTTGTGGTTCAAAAAACGCAGTCTAAACTTAAACCTTAAAAAGTGTAAATAATAAAAGCATTTATAAATGTCTTACTTCTTCTGTCATATATGTGGCCGGAATACAATAAAGACCAAATTCAAAAGAAATGTTACAAATTAGGATCATCATAAAAATTTTCTTCATGAAGACGGGACTAAAAACAAATAATTATAATACAAGGTTTTGGTTAGAGTATGTCGTTATCAACACTATAGATATTTAGATAGATGCACAATTACAAAATATGACGAAAGTGGGATTCATAACACCCCTCGTATCTTTTTATCCTTAACTCTATCTTCTTCTTAGGCCGAATTCTACATTACAGATTTATCCTTAAGAATTACTTTTAGACCCAGTATAACAGTTTTAACAGTAGCGCGAACCGGTTTATACTGAGACTAAAATTAAATCCTAAGGATAAATGTGTAATGTACAATTCCGCCAAAGCCTCAATTTTACAATACACATTTAGTCTTCTTAAGGTTCGTCTTCACACCCAGGCTTGCCTTACGGTTTGCCTGTACCCCCTGAACAGACAAAACCGGCGGTCTGTACAGGCCAAACCGGAGCATTCAGGTGGTCTGTGCCTGTGTGTGAAGAGGAGCCTTTAAAGGCCACCTGAATGCTGTCCATACGCTCCGGTTTGGCCTGTGCAGGCCGCCTGAATTCTATTTCTACATACTCCGGTTTGGCTTGTGCAGGCCGCCCGAACTGTATCCACACGCTTTGGTTTAATCTATGCACATGCAGGCCGCCTGCACAGGCAAGCCTGTGTGTAAAGACGAGCCTTTGGATTTTATTTTAGTCCTAATAAAAACAGATTTTCTACAATAAATTTTTCCACTTTATTCTGAGACTAAACTAAAGTCTAAAGGCTCCTCTTCACATGCAAGCTTACCTTCCGGTTTACCTGTGCAGGCGGCCTGCACAGGCCACTAAAATGCTCCGGTTTGGCTTGTGCAGGCCGCCTAAACGCTATGTCTACAATGCTCCGGTTTGATCTATGCAGGCCGCCTGCACTGGCAAGCCTGTGTGTGAAGACGAGCCTTTAGATTTTATTTTAGTCCTAATAAAAACAAATTTTCTACAATAACTTTTTCCACTTTATTCTGAGACTAAAATAAAGTCTAAAGGCTCCTCTTCAGAAGCAGGCTTACCTTCCGGTTTACCTGTGCAGGCGGCCTGCATAGGCCACTAGAATGCTCCGGTTTGGCTTGTACAGACCGCCTGAACGCTATGTCTACAATGCTCCGGTTTGATCTGTGCAGGTCGCCTGCACAGGCAAGCCTGTGTGTGAAGACGAGCCTTTAGATTTTATTTTAGTCCTACTAAAAACAGATTTTCTACAATAACTTTTTCCACTTTATTCTGAGACTAAAATAAAGTCTAAAGGCTCCTCTTCACATGCAGGCTCACCTTCCGGTTTACCTGTGCAGGCGACCTGCACAGGCCACTAAAATGCTCCGGTTTGGCTTGTGCTGGCCGCCTGAACGATATGTCTACAATGCTCCGGTTTGATCTGTGCAGGCCGTCTGTGCAGGCCGTCTGCACAGGCAAGCATGTGTGTGAAGACGAGCCTTTAGATTTTATTTTAGTCCTACTAAAAACAGATTTTCTACAATAACTTTTTCCACTTTATTCTGAGACAAAAATAAAGTTTAAAGGCTCCTCTTCACATGCAGGCTTACCTTCTGGTTTACCTGTGCAGGCGGCCTGCACAGGCCACTAGAATGCTCCGGTTTGGCTTGTGCAGTCCGTCTGAACGCTATGTCTACAATGCTCCGGTTTGATCTGTGCAGGCTGTCTGCACAGGCAAGCCTGTATGTGAAGACGAGCCTTTAGATTTTATTTTAGTCCTAATAAAAACAGATTTTCTACAATAACCTTTTCCACTTTATTCTGAGACTAAAATAAAGTCTAAAGGCTCCTCTTCACATGCAGGCTTACCTTCCGGTTTACCTGTGCAGGCGGCCTGCACAGGCCACTAGAATGCTCCGGTTTGGCTTGTGCAGGCCGCCTGAACGCTATGTCTACAATGCTCCGGTTTGATCTGTGCAGGCCGCCTGCACAGGCAAGCCTGTGTGTGAAGACGAGCCTTTAGATTTTATTTTAGTCCTAATAAAAACAGATTTTCTACTATACCTTTTTCCACTTTATTCTGAGACTAAAATAAAGTCTAAAGGCTCCTCTTCACATGCAGGCTTACCTTCCGGTTTACCTGTGCAGGCGGCCTGCACAGGCCACTAGAATGCTCCGGTTTGGCTTGTGCAGGCCGCCTGAACGCTATGTCTACAATGCTCCGGTTTGATCTGTGCAGGCCGCCTGCACAGGCAAGCCTGTGTGTGAAGACGAGCCTTTAGATTTTATTTTAGTCCTAATAAAAACAGATTTTCTACTATACCTTTTTCCACTTTATTCTGAGACTAAAATAAAGTCTAAAGGCTCCTCTTCACATGCAGGCTTACCTTCCGGTTTACCTGTGCTGGCCGCCTGCACAGGCCACTAGAATGCTCCGGTTTGGCTTGTACAGGCCGTCTGAACGCTATGTCTACAATGCTCCGGTTTGATCTGTGCAGGGCGCCTGCACAGGCAAGCCTGTGTGTGAAGACGAGCCTTTAGATTTTATTTTAGTCCTAATGAAAACAGATTTTCTACTATACCTTTTTCCACTTTATTCTGAGACTAAAATAAAGTCTAAAGGCTCCTCTTCACATGCAGGCTTACCTTCCGGTTTACCTGTGCTGGCCGCCTGCACAGGCCACTAAAATGCTCCGGTTTGGCTTGTGCTGGCCGCCTGAACGATATGTCTACAATGCTCCGGTTTGATCTGTGCAGGCCGTCTGCACAGGCAAGCCTGTGTGTGAAGACGAGCCTTTAGATTTTACTTTAGTCCTACTAAAAACAGATTTTCTACAATAACTTTTTCCACTTTATTCTGAGACAAAAATAAAGTCTAAAGGCTCCTCTTCACATGCAGGCTTACCTTCCGGTTTACCTGTGCAGGCGGCCAGCACAGGCCACTAGAATGCTCCGGTTTGACTTGTGCAGGCCGCCTGAACGCTATGTCTACAATGCTCCGGTTTGATCTGTGCAGGCCGCCTGCACAGGAAAGCCTGTGTGTGAAGACGAGCCTTTAGATTTTATTTTAGTCCTACTAAAAACAGATTTTCTACAATTTCTTTTTCCACTTTATTCTGAGCCAAAAATAAAGTCTAAAGGCTCCTCTTCACATGCAGGCTTACCTTCCGGTTTACCTGTGCAGGCGGCCTGCACAGGCCACTAAAATGCTCCGGTTTGGCTTGTGCTGGCCGCCTGAACGATATGTCTACAATGCTCCGGTTTGATCTGTGCAGGCCGTCTGCACAGGCAAGCCTGTGTGTGAAGACGAGCCTTTAGATTTTACTTTAGTCCTACTAAAAACAGATTTTCTACAATAACTTTTTCCACTTTATTCTGAGACAAAAATAAAGTCTAAAGGCTCCTCTTCACATGCAGGCTTACCTTCCGGTTTACCTGTGCAGGCGGCCAGCACAGGCCACTAGAATGCTCCGGTTTGGCTTGTGCAGGCCGCCTGAACGCTATGTCTACAATGCTCCGGTTTGATCTGTGCAGACCGCCTGCACAGGAAAGCCTGTGTGTGAAGACGAGCCTTTAGATTTTATTTTAGTCCTACTAAAAACAGATTTTCTACAATTTCTTTTTCCACTTTATTCTGAGCCAAAAATAAAGTCTAAAGGCTCCTCTTCACATGCAGGCTTACCTTCCGGTTTACCTGTGCAGGCGGCCTGCACAGGCCACTAAAATGCTCCGGTTTGGCTTGTGCTGGCCGCCTGAACGATATGTCTACAATGCTCCGGTTTGATCTGTGCAGGCCGTCTGCACAGGCAAGCCTGTGTGTGAAGACGAGCCTTTAGATTTTATTTTAGTCCTACTAAAAACAGATTTTCTACAATAACTTTTTCCACTTTATTCTGAGACAAAAATAAAGTCTAAAGGCTCCTCTTCACATGCAGGCTTACCTTCCGGTTTACCTGTGCAGGCGGCCTGCACAGGCCACTAGAATGCTCCGGTTTGGCTTGTGCAGTCCGTCTGAACGCTATGTCTACAATGCTCCGGTTTGATCTGTGCAGGCTGCCTGCACAGGCAAGTCTGTATGTGAAGACGAGCCTTTAGATTTTATTTTAGTCCTAATAAAAACAGATTTTCTACAATAACCTTTTCCACTTTATTCTAAGACTAAAATAAAGTCTAAAGGCTCTTATTCACATGCAGGCTTACCTTCTGGTTTACCTGTGGAGCCGGCCTGCACAGGCCACTAGAATGCTCCGGTTTGGCTTGTGCAGGCCGCCTGAACGCCATGTCTACAATGCTCCGGTTTGGCCTGTGCAGGCCGCCTGCACATGCTGACCTGTGAGTGAAGACGAGCCTTAAGACTAAATGTGTATTATAGAATTGAACCTTAGATGAACAATATGGCACTTTTCACTTACATTTGTGAAATATGCCTCACTGTTTAAGTGTAAAAATCTTCTTTAAGGAAATTGTTTTCATCGTCTGAAGTTCAGACGCTGTTGTGTTAAGTTCATGGCAGGACATTTCAGATAAAACTGATGACTTATGTCTAAAATTTATTTCACCCTTTACTCTCAGAAATATTAAGGGTGGTTACTTTTCGTTGGAATAAATACCCTACATTATGGTGGTGAATCTACAATTCTGACAACGACAAATTCTTATCTCACATTCTTATTAAGTAAATAACAACAATAAATAAATAGCATACCTTTCCATTGCTACGTACATGAAAGTACAACATGAGGGAGCTGTTGTTAGATATTGAAACAAATATACCACAGAAAAACAATCTTTTATATCTTGTATGAACCTTAAATAAAAATAAAATTTAAATACTGATCTCATAGAAAGGGATGGATCAAAAAGTCATTTTGTAGAACCTTATATAGAACGTCTCTGTAATTTACCATACCAAACATCGTGAGTAACTACTATTTAAATCTCTATTCAATTTATTAGTGAATTATTAACCCTTATACTATCTCTTAATATTTTACCTTAACAAAAATTTATGATGTTTGGAGTAAAATTTGAATTTAGCAACATAATCTTGTAATTCTTCCTCGGAGTTAATATTTTTGACATCCAATCTTTCGAAATGATCATATAAAATTTTAAACTGCGCTATAACTTCATAACAAAGCCCTATAAAAAGACAGTCAAGAGCTATCATAACAGTAGATCCTCCAACTAGTCCTACAGCATTACAAGTCCAAATAATAAAATATATTAGAGGATCGACGGAAATATATGAAGCTCCATAAGGTAACGAATTTTTTGCAATAGCAAAAAGAACAAAAAACGCTAATATACCAAGACACTGATAAATAAAGGTTCTTTGTAGAAAATTGACAGTATTGAAAATCCCCGATGTCCTTCTTTTTGTAGCCGTTGAACAGTTTCTAGCATCCCAAAAGTTTTTTCGTTTTTCAAGGAGAATTAAAAATTGAGCTTTATAATAAATGCACCAAGTTAACTTAGCGAAAGTCTGCAAAAATAATTAAAATACTCCTATTAGACTCAAAATTGACGAACTCGCTCAATTGTCGAAATAAACGAGCAGTCTTATAGGATTGAGCAATCGAAAATGGTAAATCGTCGAATTGAGTTGTTAATTTGTTAACTAAAATATTTTATTCAGTTTTCAAACTGCCAAGATGCTATTGCTCTAGAGCCGGTTATTTAACCTTTTAGGCTGTGAAGACCATAGTTTTTGGACTTAATAATCGTCATCATAGTATAAGTATACATAGTATGCCATTCCGGTGTACGAAAGTCCAACTTGGCCGCGCATGACGTCAGGAAGGGTCAGCGCTGACGTCACTAGACATCACAAAACCTGCGCAACGGCATACTATATGTACACTTATACTATGATCGTCATTACATTCCTATAAGCTGAACGTCCTCTATCTCGAACTCAAGAATTTTACTAGCTCAGTTTTTGGCTCCTTTATTTCGACCAGCGAGCAAATTGAGTCGAACATTTGTTTTTATTTCAACTCACATTAATAAATACGCTGTTTCCTTGCAAATTATCAGTAGTTTCGTCAATACTGTTTGAGTAAAAATAATTTAAAGTTGAAACAATGACAGTGAAAGCGAGCGTCGATTCAATAACAATATGTATGATGGTGGTTTTTGCATTTGGATTTGGTGTGAAATAACCACAAATATTCATGACCTTTAGTGGGAATTCTACTAGGTCTTTCATTCTTATTGAACCTTTTCTTAGATTTCTGGATTTTTAAATATTGATTGATTGTAGAATTTAGTTAGAGGTCTTATACATGATATAAGCACAATTTTAATTTTTGCATGAGAACGAGAGGATATATCTAAAATATATAAAAACAAAAAGAATATTAAGTGGATCTTGATGAAAAAAGAATTACCTATTGAAACAGAACTGATCTTGACACTTACGTTCAATTTTTGGATGACTACTATAAATTGTAAATTGGTTATACCAATTATACCCTTCATTGATCTTTCCTCATTAATATTTAAAAAAAAATTAAACTCACAAACGTTTAGTTTTTAAATAAGTTAGTCATTAGTCAATACTGAAAAATTATTTTCAACTTTATTTTAACTGTCACTCCCACTATTTTTTTAGTGCGCCCTTAATTTATTTAGTAGCTATTTACACTTATTTTTAAGCATTCGATTTATTTTAAATTAGACAAGGTTCAAACTCTAAATTATTTAATGCAAGAGACATTTAATATACCTTCTTGGTAATCAATGTTTTCCCAATATTTCAACCCTGCTGAATACGAAAATTGCGGTTACCAAAGCGAAATCTTAACCGGAAGGGTGATGTTCATGATGACATCCAAGATGTCCGCTTTGTTATTTTTTATAGAATAATTATGAACAATTAGGACAAATATTTTTATTGGTTGGGGTAGATAATTTTATAATCTACAATTTTTATTAGAGGTAAAATTATCTTCAGATTACTCCTTAACCCATTAACGCCCAAGTACAAAATTTTAAAATTTTTAAGAGTTCAGTATTTCAAAAAATAAAAAATGTCAAAAGAGCTAGAGTCGGTAAGAGCACCTGTGTTGCATAAACCGTCTTAATATCCATAAAGCAGTATCTCGAAGCATCGGGTGAGTTCAGTGAGGTAGCTTTCCCAGTATCAAACGTGTCTGTTTAAACATCAACAGAGCAAATCATGTCTATTAGAGTCCATCATAAAGAGAATATCGAGTCTTCTGTTTTGACAACACACGGTGCTTCTTCCGACTCTCTAAAGCCTTATAGGGCGATTTTAAGGTAATTAGGCCATGAAATTATCTATCAGAGCTAAAAAAAATATTTGGAGACTACAGGGGAAGAACGATAAAAGTCACATTTTATTCAAACTGAGAAAAATCATTATTTAACGTTTAAAACGCTCTAGTTCATACATCTTAAAACATAAAAAATCAAACTTCACATGAAAATCTTATTTAATGTACTAACATTGACAATAATTACAAAATAAAACCTTTTTCTCAAAAAATAAAAAAAAAATTAAAAATAAAAATGTTTTGTTATAAAAAAGTGTACGAAAGAATGAAATCGTTTTTTCCCTGTACTCTTCATTTGTCTTCATTGCTATAATAATTAATCCTTCAAAATAGATAAAAAGAGCAAACAGATCTATTAGGACGAATTTTACGCACACGGTGCGTACACCTGGCTTTAGTTCCAGCTATCTTACGGTAATTTTACATACGTCTAGGGGAAAGTGGGTGAATATCGACCATTTAACGTATTTACTTTTTTTTAGAATCTGTGAATTAGATTCCATAAATCTGAAATTTTTTTTACATGTCCAGTATGCTTCCTATAGAATTCTTGTAAAAATTGAACATATTAACAAATTTTACCAACATTAAATGTAAAAAGAAAGCAAGAAAATGAAGGGTAATATTGACCAGTAGGGTAAAATCAATCGTCTGGTAGGATAATATCGACCAAAGCATTAATTCATATAATTCTCATTTATATTAGAAGACGGCCCTAATCCACTAGTGGCTAGGTGGAAATAGAAAAAGATTTAAAAAAAAATTAGTATTATTGATATTGCATTCTGGCAATCTCTTCTACACATATTTATTAGAAAACTGAAATTTTTTTTAATACTTTCCATACGATCAAACGAATCAACAGATTTTGTTTATTGGTGAAAGTTCAGAAAAAAGGATGTCCCTAACAAAAATGCTTGAGAAGAATAAAAGAACAAAAAAATTTGTTTTAACGCTACACTACTTAAATATCGTAAAATAGTGATATAGTTTAGATATTAATGATATAATTTAAATGTCAATATCAAAAGTTGCCTCAGAACATTATATAATTATGTATTCAGGGTGATTCTAAACTGTAGTAAAAAATATAAGGGGTGATGTTTTGGATAATTTCCATCACAAAAGGTCATATGAACGTACGTCCAAATCGGCATAAACTCAACACGTTACCGGGTGTTTAACAATAATAAAAAATTCAGAAAATTGTACTGTACCAATACAAAATTTTCAGGGCTGATTTTTTAATTAACTACGATCATAAAAGTTCATATCAACATTTTTCAGTTTTTAAGTTAAACCCTTTTTAACACCCGGTTTAACAAATAATAAAGTAATGCAGAAAAATGTTGATTTTGACAAATGTTCGTAGAAATTTTTATGGTGGAAATTAGTCAAAGAATCGCCCATGGCCATGACTAGCTGGCAGACTGTAAAACATTCTATACGCTATTCACCGATGAGATACAGCTAAGCCACTCCCAAGGAGTGGCTTAGCTGCATCTTGTCGATGAACAGTGTTGAGCTGTAGCAATTTTTACGGTTCATTATCTACCTAAGATGAACGTTTATAAACCAAAATTTGTTGTTTTTGTATAAAATCAATGATTCGTGTCTCACGTGAAGGACAATTTAGAGCCTCATTTCGCTTTTAAAACAAAATTACAGACAAAATAAGGAAGCAATTTGACTAAAGCGAGGTCCTGTTAAATCTAACGTGTAATATTAAAAATTGGTTTACTTGATTCTTATTAGAATAGGTAGTAAGCATTATGGAAGCACAAAAAATAACACTCTAATTGTTATGTATTTCAAAATACTATATTTACCAATTAAAGTGATCAAATGACAATAAAAAAGTTTGATGGACAAAAAAGGAGGAAATAGTGATGGATAGGCAACCCTTCATGCGCGCACGTATTGTTGGTTGCCTATCATAATTGAGATTTTAATCTATAGGCACCCTGCAAGTTAGCGTCAGCGCCAATATCGGTAACTTCTATAAGTAACGTTGTTGGAAAAACCACTTGACACAGGCATGCAAATTTGTAATCTTATAAACGAGTGCGAATTTTGTGCAGGTAATAAGTAAATGACATATTAAATCCGTCATTCATGGATTTGGGAACTCAAACGAAGAGCAAATTTACAGAAATGTGCGGTGGTAATTGGTCAATTGTGAATTGCCTCAAGTCTGTCATAAAATGCGGATAAAAGCATTTCTTTCTACAGTTTTCCCTCAAAACTTTATAAAAAAGAACATTGAGCCTGGTCTTGACTTATAGCGCCACAGTGTGCAACGAAATATATTATTTTTAAAATAAAAATTTATTTTAATAATTTGACAATTAAAATTTTTAGGTTATGTTTGACGTTTCATTTTATTCGGGTGCGGCATTGAACGTAGATGGCGCTGTTTTAGCTTAATATGTCGGCTCGAGACGGGATTATTTGACAATTGACAGTTGTTATTGGTTATTGTTGAGAGTAAAAACGCCTACACTCATTCAAATATACGTCAACAACCGAGCCCGTCTTGTTTAATTCCAGAGATAACCGCAAGGTGCATAGCGATCGCTGTTTCATCCGAATAGTATTTTCTTTTATTTAAAATAAAACCCTATCTATACTACTCCTAATGGAGAGCTTATTGTAATTTCATCTGAAACATTGCAATTAAAAAATCATACGAAAGCTCAGCAATAGATAAATATTTACTGTTAAATTTTTTCCAACTTCTCTGAATAAGATCATGGAACAATTAAAAACGCGCTTGAAATAAGTTCTGTTATATTTAACCAATTCAAATTTTTCTATTTCCAAATACGTTTTGTAACATAAATAACTACAACATGGTGCATACTTGTAGTATATCGATCTTGTCTCATTAAATCCCAACGTGGACTATCATCGGCCTAAGATTTTAATTTTAAACATCTATTTACTACATAGAGATGTAAAGCCCGGGACTTATGAGAAGAATAGGGCGGAGCCAGTACGCTACAATAAAAATATGTCTGGCAATATCTGGTGGCATCAATTTTAGAGATTAAGAGAGAGAGGCCATTTGTTCCCTCCATCTGTATACGCAAGATATTGGCTCCGCCCTATTCTATTTATAAGTTTCGGACTATACTTAACAACTTAATGATGGTAAATAGAGAAAAACAATTCTCAATTGTACTTGTTTTATTCCTGATGCTTTTTAAAACCAGTGGTCTTATCGTCAAAATTTAGAAAATATAAAGCCTGTAACACCGAAAACCGGGTGTTGCATTAAATCTCCCTAAAGCGTCGCTAAGTTGGAGACAGGGGGTTCGTAATAAGAAATAAAACACACTGTTGCAGATCTCTTACGTATGACTCTGCCACTGATCTTCCAGACCACCAGACCTGTCTTCAAGACCTCGCCAGACCTTAAGGAGAGACCACCTGACCTGGAAGACACGGAGGGGGTTAGTCAAATCCCCAAACCACCAGACCTGTCTTCAAGACCTATTCAGACCTTTACGGACAGACCACTAGACCTGGAAGACAGGACACACGGGTTTGCTGAAGGCAAGGAAAAAATCACTAAATAATTAATTAATTTGTAAAATGTAAATGAAAGAGGATTGAAATTAAAATTAAATAATTAAAATAATTAATTAATTATTTAATTTGAATAATTAATTAATAATTTAATTTTAATAATTAATTAATTTTTTTAATTAATTAACACACAGAGCAAAATTACACAGGGAGGAAATTGACACGGAACTAGCTCCCGCTCACCACCACGGCGAGACAAGAAGTCCTCTATTAAAATGAAGTGGGAGCTTTTATTGGAAATCCGGCGACCAACTCGGATTTACTCGATTTACTCGACAACCAATAAGAACGCAGCAAAAGGAATTGAATACAAGAGCTACTATCAGTGAATTATTATAATTTAAATTAAAAACTTTTTAATTAGCGTGAGCTCGAGGATAAAAGTTGGAATCGCACTGAAATTACGAACACGTCGGTATAAAATTTATAATTTTAAATTAAAATTTGATGTTTAAATTAATAGTCTTGGGGCCTGTAACAGAAAAAAGGGGGTGATCGTATTCAGGCGGGCTCTTGGGGATAAGTTATTTGATACTCACCGAATACGAAAATCTGGTTGGCTTCCGTGGACACTGGCTTAAGCCCTCACAGTCCTTCAATGAAATTGTTAAAAATATTCGGTAAAAAAGTTTATAGTATTCAGGTTGCCACTTTGCCATTCTTTCATTTATATGAAATTAATCGACCAAAAAATTTGGCTTCCCTCCACAGTGGCTTAGTCAGCGTTGAAGCTCGGCCGAAGTCAACATTTTCAGACCATACAACTTCCAAACAGTATTCGGGCTGCCTTTTGGCAAATCAACTATTTTCGATCTAACAAGTCAGTATTTTCATTTGGCATCTTTCTCTGGTGGCTTACCCTCTCTCCTCACTAATTAAAAGTTGTGTGTGAAGAGTTGATAAAATACCTGACAGTATTTGGGCTCAAATTTTTATAGTAAGGTATTTGCACTGTACAAGATCAAAATATGTCATTGGCATCCAAATAAACAAAAAAATAATTTGATTATAAAATCTGGATTATAAAAAAAAAATTATTTATTATAAAATTTATAATAAATTATTATCCTGTAACCATCAAAATATTAACAGAATCATTCAAATCGAACAACGCGTTGCAAAATTACGCGCGAATAAAAAAAAAATCATGAATTAATAACGTCCTAATTTTATTCCTATTTTAGTTAGTCTAAAAAAGGTTATACGATAATTCCATATGATTTAAATAAAAATAAGTCACTTTTATAATTTGAGACAACTTCTTTCTTTCCTTATACCCTACAACCGACGAAAAAAGGGGAGTTTGATGATTTATTACTTGTTGGCAATCTAAAGTTACCCCTCAAATTTAGGAAGGGGTGTTATGATGGTTGCATCCATAATTCGTGCTAGGCGGATTCGCTGGGGTGGCCAATTAAATCGCTCTCGAGTGTACAACAGTTACTTTTACTAGGTAAAGGACGCTGCGCCCTTATCTCTATCAGGATAGAGACGTATCAGCGTATCATCAGGCAACCCTGGACGAATTATTTCCTAAGCAGTTCAAGCATAATTCAATTTTTTCAATGTTGCTTGTAATAACTTTCTATAGGATAGGTATGAGATCACACGCAATTTAAAGAAAATACAGTAATTTAACACGTTTATTTATTATTTATTTATTTATTTATTATTATTGTACACCCACACTTTCAAAAACTAATACCATATTATAAAAAATCGTGTACTTTGTGTAGCACTTGAAACGTCCTCGTGTTGAGCCAGTTGTGAACTTGGATTTAGGATTAGAACTTGGCTTAAAAATTTAAAAACTTAGTGAATCTTATAGGCTAGCGCTGATTAGGGCGGGCCACATCGCAACGCAAAAATCCGCCCTGATTACTTCAATAAATTTGATATGAACTACTGCTTATTGTAGAAGCGTTTATTTTGTGGATCCATCTCACACTGTAACGTCGGGAGTCAGCCCGAAGCGGATCATGCACAATTCCGCCTAAAAAGCGATGCGGTGCTACGAGCGATGCTGACTGCTCCACCTCGTTGCGATCCGTCTACAATACCTACTATATGCTGTAGTTCATAAAAAATTCATTGAAGTGATCCGCGCGGATTTTTCATTGCGTAGCGGTCTGCCTTAATGAGCGCTAGCCTTCAGGAGGAAGAACGTCTGTGATATTGCACACTTGGAACTCGAACCACAACCATGTTAAATTATAAGATTAATGCCATTTTACTGGATAATTAATTTCAACATATGTACTATAAATATAAATTGGTTGGGAGTTATGAAGTCCAGTCACTCTTGCTCTGTACCTTCCAAATGGTAAGAGCGGAGGATATCTTGATGGTTCCATTTCAAGATTACAGATCACATAAGTTCCCTAAAAAATTCAAGTCGATAAGAACTCATTTTGTTTGTAAATAAATCAATTTACTTTCTTTATTGGGCAACCACTAAAATTTCCACATTTGAGTATATTGGCAGAACCGAAATCATTAAGTTTGATGGCATTGCAGTAACTGAACTCATAATACATTGATGGTAATTCGCGATATTCGTTACTCATAAATTTAAATATATCTATTGCGATCTTCTGTAAATTGTTACGAATAAAATATTTTCTGCAAGCTAAGTAAGGTGTATTTTAACCTTCCTTCGCATGGGCACTTAATTCTTTACTACTAGTGTACAAGAGTTACAAATATAAAGATTTTTTAATAACTCTGTCGTTTCTACACCGATTATAAAATGTTTCGATAGTTACAGAATAAAATTTTTTAGATCTTTCTGAAAATGCAAAAAAAAATTAAAAATCGTAATTTTTTGCATTTTCGAAAAGATCTCAAAAATTTGATAACTGAGTCGTCAGCATTTCAAAATCGATTCAAAAACGTCGGAGTTATTCAAAAATTAAAATTGAAATCTTTACATTTGTACATCCTTTCCATGCGAAGGTTAAACAGACATTCCACACGAGAATTCACATGAGCGTTTACTGAGTTCACTTTGACTAAGTTTACTGGAAACTCTTCAGAGATCTCATTGATGGAATTCTTTTGAAATGTACAGTCAGTTTCACAATTATTGGTCACCCTGCTATAATTCTAGCACGAATTGTAGATGAAACCATGATGCAACCATCATAACACCCTTTACTTAAACTGAGTGGTAACTTTATTTTGCCAACAAGTAGTAAATCAACAACCCCCTCCCCCCTTCTGTTCTTTTGTCGTTGTTGGCTAATAATTGTGAGACTGGCTGTACTTAAAACAAAGCTTATACATTTTCATTTAAACATCGTACCACGTCATCAAGATCAATTGCATATGTTACTGTTATATTAATCGCAGTAGTGGTTCTATTATGTTTGAAAGTGACCATAGTGGTAGGTTGTATAACAACTTTATTATCGATCCATTCTCCTATTTGCCTTTCGTACGTCATTTCGTACTTATCTTGGAAAAACTACAAAATTATTATATTAAATTAAAATTTCATACAATAATTAACACTTTTACTGCAGCTTCCAAAATCACTACAACTAATGAAACCAATAGAAGTTTATTCATCTTCAACCGAAAGAGCACAAAGTTACAGAGCTACTTATACAAACTCGTACTATTTTGAAAGTACCTTGAAATAAATGTAATGTTGATGGATTTTGGAAGTTTTTATAATGTTGTGCTCAAGTGAAGTTTTTTTAATTGATTATAAATTATGTCAAAGGTTGAAAGTAAAAAAATTATAATTATCATTACAAAATAATTATTATTTTATTATAAACTCTATTATAAACCTCTTTTAACTCTAGAACCACACCGTGAAAAAATTGGCCATTAATCACACCGTGGGGTTGGCGGCGACCCAAATTTAAATAATCATTTTTGGCCCTATACAATCGATAATGCAATTATTGTGTTTTTTATACATATTTTGTACAAAAAAAATTGCAGACAGAAATTGTAAATAAAGACCTTACAAAATGAAATAAAAATATACTTAGAGAAATAAACGCAAACAGAATTTAAATATCGCCCTCTTAAGGCTCGGTATTTTGAGTGTTGGGTGCTGGTTAGTGATCACTGATTTTAATCGTGACTATCTGTATAGCCTTGTTGGCAGTTGTCTTGTTAGGAAAAGTGATTGATAGATATTAATGTTCATTTGATTGTGGTTTTGGTTGTTCAATAGTTACCTACTTTTACTACATAAAGGATGGCACGCGCTTATCTCTATCAGGCTGAATCGATGTTTGTTGAGAGCCGAGGTATCTGCAAACAACTCTGGACGAATTATTTCCTAAGCAGTTCAAGCATAATTCAAAGTTTGACTTAACCTATAATATACTCACTCTTCTATATTTGTTTTTTTTTTTTAATGTTGCTTGTAATAATGTTCTATGGGATAGTTAAGAGATACAATATAATTTAAAAGAAGTATAGTAATTTAATACGTTTATTTATTATGATACACCCACACATTTAAAAACTAATACTATAATACAAAAGATCGTGTACTTTGTGTAGCGCTTGAAACGTTTTCGGAGTCGAGCCAGTTGTGAACCTAGATTTATATAGGTATGGCTAACAACATTTTAAAGCTTGTGAAGCTTAGTAAACCTTTGGATTACTAGCGGGTGGGCTGGCTTTTAGCCAGCTTACACTTATGCCGCTTGATCGGGCCCATTGTACAAGTGGACCTTTAAGACTAGCGCACATTAGTGAGGGCCTCATCTCAACGCAAAAATTCGCCCGGATCACTTCAATGCATTTTATATGAACTACAACTGCATATTGTAGAAATAAAAATTTACGTCTATTGCGTGTAACCATCTCACACTGTGACGACGGGAGTCAGCCCGAAGTGGATCTCGCACCAGTTTCGCCTAAAAAGCGATGCAGTGGAACGGTCTATGCGGCCCGTTCTGCTCCGTTGCGATTTGTCTACAATATAGGGATGGCCATATGTAAGCGACCCTGTGCAGAAAATAAAATTCATGACCAAGATTACATATAGGTCAAAATTATTGTGAAAACAATGTTTGGGCATCTTTATCTACAGCTTTCTCACTTGGTCATCTGCGCATACCGTGCGTTTCCAAAAACGGACCCCAGCTTATAGGGGGGTTATTTGCAACTTTAGACAAATAAAACCTTATATAAAATTAAATGAGACGATCTTTTCTACAATATTGGCGAAAAAAAAGTTATTATTTTCCGAACAGTTAAGGCTGATGGCATCTTCGTTGCTTTTTTTAAATTGCACCATACACATTTTTTAATCTCATATGATAGAGAATTTTTTTCTCTTTTTAATAAGGTAAAGCATTCGTAAGGTTAAATAAGAAAATTTTAAAGAAAAATTGAAAAAGCTAAAGCTACATTATTTTTTATCAAACAAGCTGATTGTTAAAAAAACTAATAATTTTCAATTGTTTAGGTAACTGTGTAAGCTTCTTCACTCAAATCTAATGTTTCATTAAACCAAGGCCTCTGGTTTGTTTACCATCAGCTTTTTACGAATAAATTAAAAAAAGAAAAACTTTTTTATATGGAGCTACATAAAAGACTTACCCTGGGTTGTAGAAAGCTTTTAACGGCTTGTTACAATTGATGAGAGTTTTGAATGTGACGTATCAGATGTCAAAATGTAGTGGCTAAAGTCACATTCAAAACTCTCATCAATTGTAACAAGCCGTTAAAAGCTTTCTGCAACCCAGGGTTAGTATTTTGAACAGTGCCTGTTAATGTAAATGGGTTACTTATGTTGTCAACTTTGTGTAGAAAACAACAGCTCTCACTTTGAACAATTTTTGTGAAAATCTATTATTTTAAATATTCATCGTCAATAGCTTTAGTTGATGACGCCAATTAATAATAAATAAATAATGTTTTACGAGTTTTTTCTTTTAATTTATTTTTTTCTACTTTTAATTTATTCGTAACAAGCTTATCGTAGCCAATCCAGCGGTCGTGGCGCAATGGAACATTAGATTTGAGTGAAGAAGCTTACACAGTTAGCTAAACAATTGAAAATCATGTTTTTTTGAACAATCCACGTGCTTGATGAAAATTAATGTAGATTTAGGTTTTACAATTTTTCTTTAAAATTTTCTTATTTAACCCTATGGATGCTTTACCTTATTGAAAAGAGAAAAAAATTCCCTCTCTTATGAGACTAAAAAATGTATATGGTGCAATTTAAAAAAAGTAACGAAGACGCCATCAGCCTTAGCTGTTTGGAAAATAATAACTTTTTTTTTCGCTAAAATTGTAGAAATGATCGTCACATTTAATTTTATACAAGGTTTTATTTGTCTAAAGTTACGAATAAACCCCCTATAAGCTGGGGCCCTTTTTTGGAAACGGACGGTATAATATGATATGAAGCCAAACTAGAAAACAAATTATTCACATCTTTTTTCATATACCTTCGCGTTTAATTTTTTTTTATAAATAAATCTTTCCACAATAGATATTAATTTATACGATTATTTAGGAAAAAATTCGAACTTAAAGAGCAAAAATTTATTATAAATCATAAAATTCGAAAAATTAAACAAACGTAATGAAAATTCCCCGCCTTTCGTTAGGTAATTTCATAGGTTCTATGCCCAATGGCACACCATGTTATACCTGCACCATGTAGCCAGTAGTCATCAAGTATGGATCTTCTAGTACCGCAGGACACGAGCAGAACAGTTCATAAAAAAATCTAAATTTCCATTATTTTTCATCATTCAAAAGAAATTCTCTTTCAAAGATGGTATCAAGCAGTTGAAACCCCTAAAAGTTCGGTGTTTTTTTACTCTAAAACAGGAAATTGGATTTTAAATAAATAGAGATAAAAATTGTAATGTAATTAATAAAATAATTTTTGTAATTACTAATTAACACCAATTAGTAATTATTTTAAAAAATTTGTAAAGAATGGTAAAATGGAGTATACCTATTATAATGGAGTATTATACCTAGTAATTTTGAAAATGGTGATTTTTGAATTTTGATTTTAATAACAATCATTTAATTATTGAAATTCAATGTCACTAATATTTTAACAGATTTTGCCATTGACTGTTTGTAGATTCCTAAAATCCATATTAAAATGAAAAATATCTAAAATGTCGTCTCTAGTTATTATAAAAATCCAAAATAAACAAAAAATAGGAGGAGTTCAAGTTGTATTTAATTTTAGTGCTACCTCAACATCTTTTTGCAAGTTTACAATTACAGAATTGCAATTCTAACAAATAAAAAGTGTTAAGTTTTTTTGGGAATGCAACAGTGACCATTATTCGAAAAGAGTGTCATAAAATACATCACCATAAACAGATCAATCTATTTTTTTCCTATTTTAAATTTATAAGTAAAATGCAATCAATTGCATAAGGTATCAAAAGTTTTCAAAACAGATTATTCAATGGGTTAGCAATAATTATTGTTTAAAGATATTTCCAAAGTTACAGAACTACTTGCAGAGTCGTACTATTTTGAGTTGCCTTGGAATAAAGGTAATGTTGATGGATTTTGGCTGTTTTTATAATGTTGCGCCCAAACGTAATTATGTTAATTGATTATAAATTACGTCAAATGTTAAGAGTAAACAATTGGAAGTTACCTATCATTATAAAATAATTATTATTTTATTATTAACAAAATACGTCCAATTTATAATTACGAACACTCTGAGAACGTTAAAGAACGTGAAACGTGGTGATAACATCGCCTTATCACCTGATATGATATTGCTTCCAAAGACCAATACCTATAAGTTCTCTATCGACTTCAGCGAGTATTGCATTGTCCACAATTAATTAATTATTAATTAATTAATTAATAACAATTAAATAATTGTCTAATTGGGTAATTCCAGGCAACCCTGGACGAATTATTTCCTAAGCAGTTCAATCATAATTCAATTTTTCAGTGTTGCTTGTAATAACTTTCTATATAGGATAGGTATGAGATCAAAAGCAATTTAAACAAAATGTAGTAATGTAACACGTTTATTTATTATTATACACCCACATATTCAAAAATGAATACCATATTACAAAAAATCGTATACTTTGTGTAGCACTTGACACGTCCTCGGGTTGAGCCAGTTGTGAACTTGGATTTAGGATTAGAACTTGGCTTAAAAATTTTAAAACTTAGTGAATCTTATAGGCTACCGCTGATTAGGGCGGGCCGTATCGCAACGCAAAAATCCGCCCGGATTACTTCAATAAATTTTATATGAGCTTCTGCTTATTGTAGAAGCGTTTATTTTGTGGATCCATCTCACACTGTAACGTCGGGAGTCAGCCCGAAGCGGATCACGCACAATTCCGCCTAAAAAGCGATGCGGTGCTACGAGCGATGCTGACTGCTTCACCCCGTTGCGATCCGTCTGCAATACCTACTATATGCGGTAGTTCATAAAAAATTCATTGAAGTGATCCGCACGGATTTTTCGTTGCGTCGCGGCCTGCCTTAATGAGCGCTAGCCTTCAGGAGGAAGAACGTCTGTGATATTGCACACTTGGAACTCGAACCACAACCATGTTAAATTATAAGATTAATGCCATTTTACTGGATAATTAATTCCAAAATATGTACTATAAATATAAATTGGTTGGGAGTTATGAAGTGCAGTCACTCTTGCTCTGTACCTTCCAAATGGTATGAGCGGAGGATATCTTGATGGTTCCATTTCAAGATTACAGATCACATAAGTTCCCTAAAAAATTCAAGTCGATAAAAACTCATTTTGTTTGTAAATAAATCAATTTACTTTCTTTATTGGGCAACCACTAAAATTTCCACATTTGAGTATATTGGCAGAACCGAAATCATTAACTTTGATGGCATCGCAGTAACTGAACTTAAAATGCATTGATGGAAATTCGCGATATTCGTTACTCAAAAATTTAAACATATCTATTCCGATCCTCTGTAAATTGTTACGAATAAAATATTTTCTGCAAGCTAACTAAGGTGTATCTTAACCTTCCTTCGCATGGGCACGTAATTTTTTACTACTAGTGGGCAAGAGTTACAAATATAAAGATTTTTTAATAACACCGCCGTTTCTACACCGACTATGAAATGCTTTTGATACAGGATAAAAATTTTAAGATCTCTCTGAAAACGCAAAAAAAATTAAAAAACGTATTTTTTGCATTTTCGAAAAGATCTCAAAAATTTTATCACTGAGTCGTCAGCATTTCAAAATCGATTCAAAAACGTCGGAGTTATTCAAAAACTAAAATTGAAATCTTTAC
Source organism: Malthinus seriepunctatus (assembly GCA_963924605.1). NCBI lineage: Eukaryota > Metazoa > Arthropoda > Insecta > Coleoptera > Cantharidae > Malthinus > Malthinus seriepunctatus. The sequence continues at coordinate 26,279,239 of OZ004604.1, read as the reverse complement.
ATTTGTACATCCTGCCAAGCGAAGGTTAAATAGATTGCACACGAGAATTCACTAGTGATGGACTCGAGACGAGAAAGATCTCGTCTCGTCTCGAGTCTCGTCTCAAATTCGAGACGAGAATCGAGACGAGACTACTTTTCCAAAGCGAGACGAGAATCGAGACGAGACCGTTAAAAACTCGAGACGAGACGAGACTATGAAAAAAAATCTCGTCTCGTCTCGAGAAAATTTCTTTTTTAATTATAATGAAATTAAGAAGGAAATGTTTTTTATAAATTAGTGTTCTTGGAACTGAAATGAATACTATTGTAGTTAAATGATATTTGCTATGGAGTAGAGATATTTTAGTAAATTAATTTTTGTTAACTGATGGGATTCCCCTGTTTTCAAATAATTTTTATTAGATTTTGTTTGTTTAAATGTTTGTTTCTTAAACTTGATCTTGTGCTCTTGATTATGGTGAGTCGGAAGTTATAAAATTTCAAGGAAAACCGAACAATTGAAGCTACTATCGGCTTTATAGATTTCTGTAAGTGCTGTAAGTTTTTGAGAAATAAATCTTCAAAATAAGAGAACACAATTTATAATTCAGTAATTGCGATAAATATAGTTCTCTTAGACTGTAAAGGCTCGAGACGAGACTCGAGACGAGACTACTTACAAATACATCGAGACGAGACGAGACTAGCTCAAGTCTCGTCTCGTCTCGTCTCGAGTCCTTCACTAGATTTCACTATGAGCATTTACTGAAAACTCTTCAGAGATCTCATTGATGGAATTATTTTGAAATGTACAGTCAGTCTCACAATTATTGGTCACCCTGCAATAATTCTAGCACGAATTGTAGATGAAACCATGATGCAACCATCATAACACCCTTTACTTAAACTGAGTGGTAACTTTATTTTGCCAACAAGTAGTAAATCAACAACCCCCTCCCCCCTTCTGTTCTTTTGTCGTTGTTGGCTAATAATTGTGAGACTGGCTGTACTTAAAACAAAGCTGATGCATTTTCATTTAAAAATCGTACCACGTCATCAAGATCAATTGCATATGTTACTGTTATATTAATCGCAGTAGTGGTTCTATTATGTTTGAAAGTGACCATAGTGGTAGGTTGTATAACAACTTTATTATCGATCCATTCTCCTATTTGCCTTTCGTACGTCATTTCGTACTTATCTTGAAAAAACTAAAAAATTATTATATTAAATTAAAATTTCTTACAATAATTAACATTTTACTGCAGCTTCCAAAATCACTACAACTAATGAAAGCAATAGAAATTTATTCATCTTCAACCGAAAGAGCACAAAGTTACAGAGCTACTTACAAACTTTTACTACTAATTTGAAAGTACTATTTTGAAAGTACCTTGGAATAAATGTAATGTTGATGGATTTTGGAAGTTTTTATAATGTTGTGCTCAAGTGAAGTAAAAAAGTTGAAAGTAAAAAAATTATAATTATCATTACAAAATAATTATTATTTTATTATAAACAAAATTCCTCTTTTAACTCTAGAACCACACCGTGAAAAAATTGGCCATTAATCACACCGTGGGATTGGCGACGACCCAAATTTAAATAATCATTTTTGGCCCTATACAATGGATAATGCAATTATTGTGTTTTTTATACATATTTTGTACCAAAAAATTACAGACAGAAATTGTAATTAAAGACCTTACAAAATAAAATAAAAATATACTTAGAGAAATAAACGCAAAAAGAATTTAAATATCGCCCTCTTAAGGCTCGGTATTGTGAGTGCCGGGTGCTGGTTAGTGATCACTGATCACTGATTTTAATCGTGACTATCTGTATAGCCTTGTTGGCAGTTGTCTTGTTAGAAAAAGTGATTGATAGATATTAATGTTCATTTGATCGTGGTTTTGGTTGTTCAATAGTTACCTACTTCTACTACATAAAGGATGGTACGCGCTTATCTCTATCAGGCTGAATCGATGTTTGTTGAGAGCCGAGGTATCTGCAAACAACCCTGAACGAATTATTTCCTAAGCAGTTCAAGCATAATTCAAAGTTTGACTTAACCTATAATATACTCACTCTTCTATATTTGTTTTTTTAAATGTTGCTTGTAATAATGTTCTATGGGATAGCTAAGAGATAAAATATAATTTAAAAGAAGTATAGTCATTTAATACGTTTATTTATTATGATACACCCACAAACCCATCGTGTACTAGATAATAATAAGGATCAAGAATAAGAAGAAGATCAGGATAATAACGATTGCTGCCTAAGTTTAATTATTGAGGGATTGTTTGAGTACTGATGGTTACGATGTATTTGCGATCAGTGAAAGCTGGCTTACTTCTCGTGTTTCGGATGAGGCTTTATCAATACCGCATTATGCATGTTTTCGTAGGGATAGAGTTTGCAACAGGGGCGGTGGAGTTGTACTATATGTAGCTGATAAGTACAAGGCTGCGGTCATTGATACTTCAGATTGATGTAGTTGAGCAACTGTGGATTGACCTCTACATAAATGGGAGGCACTTTGCAGTTAGTGTGCTGTATTGACCTCCTAATGGCGATTATGATACGTTTGTTGATGTTTTTGACAATACGCTCTCTCTACTGGTGCCTGAATATGATGAGCTACTCTGTGTTGGTGACTTTAATTTGAATTTGCTCAACCCTGACGATCGGAGAGTTAGTCGCTTTGAATCGATACTTGAAGGTTACAACTAAACCCAAGTTGTTAATACCCCTACTCATGGAGGATCTCTTCTAGACTTGATTATAGTTTCGAATTGTGATCTTGTTATGGATTCGGGCACGTTTGACTCGATTTTTTCTGAGCATGATTTGGTTTACTGTGGATTGACTCTTGAAAGTAATGTACCGACTGTTCTCTTGAGAAGCTATAGATCTTTTAAAAACTTTGAACGTGAGGCATTTGTTAATGACTTGCAAACTGCGCCTTTGCACTCCATTTATTTCATGAGTGATATAGATGATAAGGTAAATTTCATAACTGAAGTGATTCTCAACGTTATTAATAAGCATGCTCCTTACATCACGTCTAAGTTCAGTAAAAGAGCGGCCCCATGGCTAACCGAGAATGTTCGACTGCTTATCTCCCTCAGAAATAAGGCTTACAGTAGATTTAAGAGAAGTCGCGGACAGGTACATTGGGATTACTACAAGCAGTTGCGCAACTACACTACCTTGGCTATACTTAATGAAAAGAAGGCTTATATTCAGTATGAATTGCGGGAGGGTAATTGTGGGTCGCTCTGGAAGAAGTTAAAAGCTTGTGACATATATACAAAACCTAAAGTTAATATACCAGGGTCTCTTTGTGATCCTGATAAAATAAATCAGTTTTTTATTGACTCTATACCTGTTGCAAGTCATAATAATAGTCAGATACTCCAATTTTACAGCAGTAGGAGATTGTGTGATTCACGTTTTGGATTCTCTATGGTTGAAGAAACTTTGATTTTAGAAATTATTAACGGTATCAAGACCAATGCTGTTGGGGTGGACGGCCTGAATGTTGAGGTAGTCAAATTGTGTTTACCTCACATATTGCCATTCTTATGTCATATTATTAATTGCTGTCTACAGGAAGGCGTTTTTCCTAACTTGTGGAAAAAAGCGATTATTACTCCAGTACCTAAAACCAAAATGCCGGACGCTATTAGTCACCTTCGGCCCATTAGCATATTGCCGGTTCTCTCGAAGGTTCTCGAAAGGGTAATAGATGTACAAATGCGTAAGTATCTGAATGACTACAATCTGCTGCCTGAGAGACAGTCTGGTTTTCGCCTTGGTCATAGCTGCTGTACCGCGTTGTGTGATATTATTGACGACATAATTTCTAGTACTGATCATCATAAATTAACTCTTCTTGTGCTTATTGATTTTACAAAAGCATTTGATACTATTGATCATGAAATACTCTTGCCTATCATGGGATATATTGGTCTGGAATCGACTCCGTTGAAGTTGCTTCGTAGCTATCTCAATAATAGATCACAGTCTGTTAAGATTAATGATGCGATATCGGGGCCTCTGTTGGTTGGTTCGGGTGTTCCGCAGGGCTCTATTCTAGGTCCCTTACTGTTTGCGTTGTATACGATTAATTTGAGAGAGGTCCTGCGACACTGTCAGTATCATCAATATGCCGACGATACACAAATCTATATTTCTTTCTTGACGGAAGATGTGGACCGGGCTTGTGAGTTTGTTAGAGAGGATCTAGACAATATCGTGAAAGAGTCCTCTAAGCACTCTCTAATTATTTATGCGAGTAAAACTCAAATGATCTTGTTCGGCCCTGGGCAGTCTAGGAGGTTGGTGCGCCCAAGTGTTTCGGTTTCCGTTAGTGGCCAGACAGTTGAATTAGTAAATACAGTTAAAAATCTTGGCATTACAATGGATGATGAATTACGTTTTACCAAACAGGTTTCCAATATTATTAAAGTCGCTTATCTGAACCTTAAATTGTTATTCCCTCATAGGCATATGTTGCCAGCTGAGGTAAAAATTAAGCTATGCGAAGCTTTGGTATTATCGCATATGAACTATTGTGACGTTGTGTATGGACAATGTTTAACTGCTTTTGATAAGAGGAGGCTTCAGCTTGTTCAGAACTCGTGTCTTCGTTTTGTCTACGGGATCCGTAAATTTATGAGAATATCGCACAAGCTGAAGGAGGCGGGGTGGCTGAATATGCATAACAGGCGGTTGCTTCACTGTGCTTCTGTGTTTCATAAAGTCATAACTGCTAGGTGTCCTGTCTACTTGTGTAGAAAGATATCGTATAGATCGGACGTTCATAATATAAATGTGCGCTCGAGGGGCCTTTTGACAACTCCAAAACACTCAACGGAGAAATTCAAATGTTCCTTTAGTTACTTAATTAGTAGCATTTACAATAACGTTCCTGAGCGTTTCAAGAACTTGAGTGTACAATTCTTTAAAAGGCAGTACAAATGCTTGTTGCTCTCCATACAGGAGGGTTATCCAAACTAGATATTGAGTGATGCATCGTTGTTAGGCTTCTTACAGCCTGCTCTGACTGATCCGGTTTTTATTTTATTTTATCTTGTTTTATTCTTGGAGGCTTGGAATGGTGATGGCGGTATTGACATGCGGCTACATGGGTCAGTATGTAAGTCGGTGTGTATTATTATTGTAATTATTATCATTGCTATTGTAATGTATTGGTTATTGTTTATTATGACTTCTTGGTTTGTGATGTAATGTGCGGTATAGTTAGGGAATTTACTTTCAATTACTAATGATTGTTACTTGTTGCACTATGATGATTTAATGTATAGCATAGGGATTTATAACGATGTAGAATTCAGGGTTTGAGTGGAAGAGCAGCACTAGCTGAATTCCACCCTTTTTTCCTTTTTTTTATGTATAGGAAAAATAAAGACATTTATTATTATTATTATTATTATTAAATAATCAAGTATAACTATTATGTTTTTGAATTTTTATATTTATCATTTTAAAAGTGAACATTTATGTAATAGTCAATGACAGACCTTATGCTTTGGAAAAGGAAAGTAAATTAAAAAATTACAAACTTTATTTTTTTTTAATTTAGTTTCTTTGAACTAATTGTAATGTTTATATTAATTTCGTTTTGATAGATACCCTACAGCTTTTACACAAAGAAAAGAAAATCATTTTTCTGAGGGTGCCCCATAATTTAACATTTCAAAATTAAAAATGAAAGTTATAAAAAAAATTAACGGAGCGACAAATTATGGAACCCACTACTAAATTAGTATTAGCGATAGATTTATCATAATTAATGCTACTCGTTATTATTTAATATCCCACTTCACATTCATCGAAAAATTGATGGGCCAGTTGGTGAAGGTGCTGGTGGAAAATTATTTGGGTCGGGTGGTGTATCCATAAATATGTTATTCTCGTCATGAACGATTATAGTGTTCAGTATGTTGGTCTGAGCCATTTTATTATTATAACTATAATTTACTTACAAGTTCTAGGGCCCAAAGGCCCATCCACTTAATTTATCTAATTATTACTGATTTTTATAAGCAATTATACAACCGTATTACATAAGTTTTTAAATAAATTATTAAAGTTTTAAAACTGATATTAACGGAGCCAATTTCTTATCTTTTTTTTGTATAAACTGTATTTTGATGTTATCCAATAACCATGAGATAGATTTTGATGAAAATTACATAAAGTTGTATACCATAAGTTTTTTACAAAATTTTTGAACTTGTGGTTATAAAAATGCAGTCGTAACCTTAAACTACCTTTAAATAGTTTTAATATGCATGAAAGAGTCTCTGATTAGCCACATCAAAGCTTTTAGGCCTGAAATGTAATTTATTTACAATAAGTAATTATAAATAAAATTATTTGAATTAAATTAATTTATAATGAAGTTTAAATACATGAATTTTATACGATAACTTGCTTTTGCACATTTAGAAAAATGCGATAAGGTATCTTTGGAAATTCCGTCATAGAACTTGAACTTAAGGGGGTAAGCTCCGCTAGTAATTTTAATGAGTTCGGCCAACTTTAAATTCCGCCGTAATTTCTCACTGTTTTAAAAAAAAAATTTTGCAAACTAAAGTGCAAGGTGTATTCTAGTGCGGTACAAGGCAAAATGATTCTGGTGATAAGTAATAAAATATAAATAATTCTTGGCAAAGTTATATTTGTTTGTAGTGTCGATGATTACCTACTCCGTGAGAATATAAGCAAACAACAAATTAATTTTAAATTATATATTGGGGGTAAATTACGTAAGAATGTTAGATCCGTTCCTAAAATAAAAGTTTCATGAATTAAAATATCATAATAAAATAATAGGGTAAAATAAAAACTTCTACTTTTAGTTCGACACTTAAAAGTACCAAAATAAGTAAACCAATAAGTCTTTAAAAACATTAGTATAGAAAATAAGCAATAAGTACACAGATGTGTATATTTTCTTAAAAATCGAGTAATCCATAATTAAATGTGATACAAAATTGCACATTTTGAAAATTACTTTTTGCAGAACTTTCATCAACTGTGTCGCCTAGGCGTCGCATCGCTTCAGCGCTGCATTGAAAAAACCATCAAACCTTCATTCATAAACGGTAAGATTTTCTGTAAAACTTAGTTAGTTACTTAGTTAGTTCTTGTCCCAAAAAGGGTGAATGGGTACCTTATAGTGGCGTCGAATTACGGGAATTAATAGCTTGAAACTAAACTTTTGCTGATAGAAATGTTATGATTGAATAATATTTAGAACAATGTCAGGAATAATGTGGTAAGTTTTGGACTTCGAACTCGCGCGGCGTCCTTCCGAAAAAAGCATTCCAAAGAACATTTACCCGTTTTCTTTGACGTTTTATTTAATTCCTCAATTTCTAAACATCGGATCGTAATAAAAAATTATGGGATTATGGGAAATTGACAGACGATGAATTCTAGACTAAAAATGTATAGTTTGGTTCAGTAGCTTTGGAGATAAAACTTCTTAAGCACCAAATGCGACCCAAAAATTATTTTATTCAGTGCACTGCAAAGAAGTAATCAAAAAATCTTTTGTTCATGTAAAAGATACTACTTGATGAGTAGAATGAACTTGCCAAAGTTGAGATCCTCAAGTGCAACCAAACAGCCAAAAACTGCTCATGAAATCAAAATTTGTAAGGGTTGTCATTTAATGCGATCGCGATGAATAAAAATCTTTTTTTTATGAAAACATTCGTCTTTGAACGTACTATTTGCTTAAGGAAAAATTTTATAATTGTTCGCTAATCTTAGTGCACTTTTGACTCTTTTTTAGAAACGCACTTTTCTAAATCGCCAAGAATTTTGTCAATACTTGTTAAATAGAAAATTCATTATTTTAGCTTGATAGATCTTTTCAAAACCTTTGATTTCAAATAACAAAAATCGCGATTCATCAACTTGGAGGCCAAATATGGATATTTTTGTATTTACAACTGCAGTGGTTAAAAGGCTAACTGTTTTTTAAATCGTTTTTGTCTCAACTGAAAGGTAAAACATTCTTTTGTTGATATATGATATCTAAGTATGTTATGCATCTTCTAATTCAACACCAGACTAAAAGAAGAAGTCAGTAAATAAAATTAATGGTGCGTGCTTTGTAACTATAGAAATTATACAAGAAACTATCGAAAATCCCGTCAAAATAGTAACAGCCATGGAGTTTCTTATATTAAATTTGACACTGACAAATAAAAGTACATCTAAATGAATCCAAAGTCAGGAGTGGGGGAGCATACCACCTGCAGTAGCAAATACAAAAATATCCAGAATTAGCCTCCAAGTTGATGAATCGGAAATTGTGTTTTTTGAAATCAGACGTATTTTAAAAGATCTATCAAGCTAAAATAATGAATCTTCTTTTTAAAAAATATTTACCAAGTTCTTGGCAATTTAGAAAAGTGCGTTTCAAAAAAAGGGTCAAAAGTGAAGTATGCAAGGCGATAATTTCTAAAATATTTCTTTCACAAAATAGTAGGTTCGAAAAGGAATGTTTTTTGAAAAAAAAAATTGTTTTTATTATGATCGCATTAAATGGCAATCCTTACAAGTTCTAACTTCCTATGCACTTTTTGGCTCTTTGGTTACACTTCAGGATCTCAACTTTGGCAAATCCTTTCTACTCATCAAAGAGTATCTTTTACATGAACAAAAGATTTTTTGATTACTTCTTTGCAGTGCACTGAATAAAACAATTTTTGGTTCGCCTTTGGTGTTTAAGAAGTTTTATCTCCAAAGCTACTGAACTAAACTATACATTTTTAGTCTAGAATTCATCGTCTGTCAATTTCCCATAATCCCATAATTTTTTATTACGATCCGATGTTTAGAAGTTGAGGAATTAAATAAAACGTCAAAGAAAACGGGTAAATGTTCTTTGGAAAGCTTTTTTCGGAAGGACGCCGCGCGAGTTCGAAGTCCAAAACTTACCACATTATTCCTGACATTGTCCTGAACATTATTCAATCATAACATTTCTATCCGCAAAAGTTTAGTCTCAAACCGTATTTCGACCCCACTATTAGTATTTATGATTTTTCCCAAGAGTGCGTATTATTGTCAGTTTACATCGTTTGTCGCGGGCAAAACTAATAAAATCATAATTATTTCAGAAACCCATCTACGAACGACTTCAGTAAAAATGAAGGATCTAGTTGAGTTTCCAATAAAGATCATGGTGATTTTTGGATATTTAGTCCCAAATCCGAATGCAAACGCTTACATTCGCCTTCTTTTAAGCGAATTGTCGATTCTCGCTACCCTTATTATTTCCATTATAGATTATTTGTATGTAAAAAATTTTATAGAATACATAAATACCTTCGAAGGTACTAGCGCGATGGTTCTAGTAAGTTTTGATTTTAAATAAGTAAATTATATTATCTATAAATATTTATTTTTTCAGATTATTTTAAAATTAACCTTTTGTGCTTTTTGCAAAAGTAAAATTTACAACCTCATGGAAAATCGGTCTAATTTTTGGAATACCGAAAATTGTTCAGAAACTGTAAAAAACAACGTATCGCGCCTTTTGAACAATATCGCTTTTTTACAAAAAGCCTTTCAATATCAAGTTATTTTTTTAGTAGTTGCATTAATATTTCCTTCTTCTCTTATCATAAGGAAGCTACCCTTAGGAGCTTTTCACATTTCCGACAATTGGCTACATTATTTTATGGCTTGGTTGACTTGCGCTGCAGCATGTGTTGTAGGTGGTTGTTGTGTAATTGCTTTCATGTTAATGTTTTTGGGATTTTGTTACGAAGTTATAACTCAGTTTAGAATTTTATACGATCATTTGGAACAACTGAACGTTGAAAATATCAACTCGGAGGAAGAGTATGAAGATTTTTTTGGGAAATTCACACTTTGCTTGGAACAGCATAAATTTTTACTAAGGTAATATTTATATCTTCTATTTAGCTAAAATTTTTAATCCAGGGAAACGAACGAAACGGGTTGCCCTTCACAATTTTTCAATTCGAGTGACTAGAACCTAGACCCAGGGTCGGCAATACCGCGGCGCTCGCGTTATGATGTGAAATGGTTTAACAACCTTCAAATTCACACTGCTCATAATCAATCCGTGTCACTCTGTCACCAGGTAAAAATAAACCTTTCGAAGCGCCCTCACTGAAAAGGTTTCCGACTTATGGTCTAAGCACTAGATGGGGTGCGTAATTTATTAAATAAATGCAGTTCTTCCTTCAAAAGGATTCATAACAGAAAAGTCGAAATGATAATATTCGGGCCCTGCTCTTGGATCTCAAGGGCCTTCAAGCAAATTGTTAGAAAAGAAAAAAGGTACAGAATTAGGGGAGCCACTTGACAATTTTTTCATTATTATAAAAAAAATTGGCTACCCTCTGCAATGACTTGAACATGAACAGCGTGGCAGCAGGTCTAAGAGCCCATGTACGAGTACATTATCAAATATTGTCACACTCACATGAATATACTACATCAAATTGTATTTTTTTATAGGTATCTTCAATGCATACAAGATTGTTTTGCTATCCCACTTTTAATTATGTACATAACAACGCTTCCTGTAAGTTGTATGTTTATGTATTCAGCATTCGAAAGGTATGTAATTTATTTATTAAATTCAGGGGCGTGGCTACAGTATATCAAGCATACTCCTTTAAGCTCTGAGCTTGAGATTTTTGAGGTAACTTACTAATATTTTTAAATTAATAAAAAATTGCGTTCCAATTCCACGACTCTATGGTAGCACCTGGACATGGCCCTAATTCAGAGAAAGCTCTTGCACATTAACCTAAACATAAAAGCGAAAATACAAGCTCAGACTTTTACTAGAGAAGGATCGTTCAAACGCGGCATGCGCGGTCGTTTGACCTGGGGCCCGATTCTTGAGATCCTTCGAGTTATCACGAACGGTTAGATAATTTTTATAAAAATAATCGAACCAATCGAACTATGATAAAAATTAAAAATAAAATAAAATAAATTATCGAGAGATTTTAATCGGTTCGGACGTGGTTCGACCGCACACGCACGTTACGAACGCGAATGATCGAAAATTAGGGCCTATTCTCCAATTCCACAATTATAGAGAGTGACTCATTATTAATATGTGTTCACAAGCTTTAGCTAACTATAGACCGGCTTCTATTGAGATAGATGCAGAAAACACGTGCCCCTTTAGTAGAATAACGTACTTTACTATAATTTGACAGAAGCTTAGTAGTAGAACTGTGCAACTTCCAGCGCTGCTTGAAAATTTGCCTGCCGTAGAAAAAGCCAGCACGTGTTGAGCAAATTAATAGTACCGGCTTACCTGAACAGTTTTGGTCCACACAGTGCACAGGCCTGGTAAAAGTCTGAGCGGAAGAGAGTGGGAGAGAGGCTTGTTATTAATTTTATGTATTTTTTACTCTAACTACGCCCCTGATTAGAATGATAATTAATTAAATTATTTTTAGTCCTTCCATTGGTACTAGAATTTCGCAAAGCTTGGCAACTTGTAACATTGTTCTCCTATTTGGCATTTATTGTCTTGCTGTAACGTATATGACCGAAGAAGTAAGAAATTAATAAACTAATAAATATTTTGATTAAGCACTTTTTTGTTAGGCATCGAAAATTTCAAATGCGATTTATTTCTCGAATTGGTATTCAAGACATTTCATGAATTTGAAAAAATCAACGCAATTGATGATTCAACAAGCTCAAAAAGAGATTCGAATTACTATTTTAGGTGGTTTGGCCGAAATTAATATTGCAACGTTGATAAATGTTTGTAATTCATTCAAATATCATTTTTTCTCAATTAATCCGATTTTTGTAGGTTGCTCGAGCTTCATTTTCAATCTGCACAGTATTGAGAAGTTTGAAAGATTAAAAAATAATACAAACAGCAAAACTAGCGTTAATATGCACATGGAGCACTATTACGTGAATTGGTCACTACTTACTCTCTATCTAGGAAACATTGATTCAGCACTCCACAAAAAGACGCACGTATTACATTTGAAGATTCAGAGTCGACAGACTTTTAAGTCAACGACAGCGACACAAACCACGTCATTAACTATCCTTACTTCTTACACGTTCCAAATGTATTTTTGAAATAAATTATTATTACTATTTGTTGTTTCTATCTTATCTTAGTCTCATAGGGTCCCAGTTCTCAGGGCCTATCAGAGGGGGAGAGCTGCCAAGGTCCTCTAATTAATTGGCATATAATTTATTTTTGTGATAATAATATCAAGAACAGAAAATACAGGAAGTAGACCCCCAAACGAACTAAAATTACAAGGTAGAATTTCTCGAGAAATTGAAGGCAATTCACCATCACCAACCAAAATTTTTATTAGCCACCACAATTGAATGTTTCCTAGTAACAATAGAATTTAATTAGTAAGAAAGGTTGTTTCATAAATAAGAGTAGATTTAGAAAGTCTAATATTCTTTAAAAAGTGTCCTAAAGCAACCTAATAGAACTTTAATTAATCCCTTTATTGGTTATTAAACCCCTTTATTATAGGTTTATACTATTGTCACGCGTATTAAATATTACGCAATTTTATTAAAAGTCATTAACCAATAATTCGAATAAAAGATTGCACAATTACAAGCAATATTGTAATAAATCGGGAATGTGTTATTCAGCAAGATCGCGAGTGCCGGCAGTCACGTAGACAGAGGTTAGAAAAGACCCCGGATGGAGTGAGTGAGTTAGTTAGCTCTAGGCGTTAATCATGAATTAAGTGATCGGTGATAATTCGGAAATTCGTAATTAAGTTTATAAGTTTTGTTCATTAAAATACAAGGATTATGTTAAGGATTAATTTGTACTAAATGTGGGTAAGTTTGATTATTAATAAATTAATGTTTAAATGTGTCTCTGGATTTTACTTGTAAATTAATATTCCGGTACACCTGAAATTATTATTCAGGAGTCACGAACTAACACCCCTTCGTGACACTATGGATTCAATGTAATGTTTGTTATAAGAAGGTGCAACGTGAAGTTTTGTTGGGGTGTTGCTCCAAGCAGTGAGGAATAGGACTACCACCGAATATTTCACAATATATTTCAATATTTCATATAGAAATAAAAAAGAAAATCGTTACTTTTTAAAATTTTTGCTAAAACTTGTTTTTCTTTATTAAACCCAAAATAATTTTTTTAAACTCCCTGTGACGTCACTGAGTCTGCACATAACGGCAACTATGTTTCTTCTAAAAAAGAGATGGATTAAGATATTTTAAGGGTTAATAACTGTTATGGTTAAAGTATCTTCTAATAAATAAATATAATATAATCTAAATAGGTGTTTTAAAGGTGTGGAGGAAAGAAAAAAAAATTAGGAAAATTTATACAAATTCTGCTGTGTAATACAATTTTAACTTTTTCCAATTCAAGAAAAAGTTGTTTTTACATAAATTTTGAAGAAAAATTTTTTGAGGCTCTCCTATCCATACGTAAATAAGTTTAAAATAAGAAGTGAAAAAAATATTACTTTGTTCAACAAAACTGAGGCCACTTGTGAACTAATTTGTGAGAGAGAGAAAGCATATCAAGGGTAATTGTCGCGCCTATATAAGACAGAGAAAGCATATCAAGGGATATTATTTGCACCAATCAAATGCGGATAGTCGCGTTTAATCAGTCATCAAAAGATTCAAACCAAATTTAATAAACAAATTTCCTTCCTTCTTTACAATTAATACATTGAAATTGAAATTAACATGCAGTTAAATATAATTAATTCAAGTTTTGCTTCAACTTAGAACGACCGTCGGCATATCTGTTATATTTATTACCGTGGTTTATAGTAACAAAAAATGTGTAGTTTTAAACCGTTAGATATATTTTTCTTTTTACAATTAGTTCAAAGAAATAGTTTCTTCTGAAATTGAGCTCGGTGCTAAATTTTGATTTAAACGCTGTTGACCTTGAGGCATGAAAATTTTCAGCCTGCGGCGCAATAAGAAATTTGGCCTCTTTTCATCAATATGTACCCAGGGGCCACAAAAAGCTAGCGCCGCCACTGCTAAGAACGTATACAAAACAAAAACTATAAAACACGGTTGTAGTTGAAAACGTCTCTAGACGCTCTTTAGAACCCTTATAAGCCCAAAATGGGCGCAGGTATATAAAACACTTTAGTACTATAGGGTCGCTGTATAACGCGTGTGAACACTGAACACTATTACCAAATGGTTACACAACATTCATACGGGCTTTACAAATTCATTTCTTGTAATTCTTTTATGAACTTAGGACGCATTCTTAGGACCGTAGCAGCAAAAGTAAACGGAGGCTGCCCACAAGGAGAGGTGCTTTTACCACTACTATGGTGCCTCGTAGTAGACAATCTTCTCAAGTGTCTAGAGAAAGAGGGGCTAAACGTCGTAGGTTATGCCGACGACATAGCCATAACAACAACAGGGAAGTTTGGGGCTATTCTGTTCGAAAGAATGCAAAGAGCCCTAAATCTTGTAGAGAAATGGTGTCTAGAAGAGGGCCTTACGGTTAATCCGACAAAGACCTCGCTAATCCATTTCACAAGAAGAACAAATGATGGTAATAGAAAGGTATACCTATTCGACCTACCTCTGGAAGCAGTGAGAGAAGCTAAATACTTAGGAGTTATCCTTGTTAGCAAACTAAGCTTCAAACCACACATAGACAGTATAGTAAAAAAAGCTACAAGGGCTCTATGGACCTGTAGACGAACATTCGGCAAAACTTGGGGACTCACGCCCCAGTTGACTTACTGGATATACACCGTAATGGTTATACCCATAGTATCATATGCAGGTTTTGTGTGGTGGACAAAAACACAAACAAAAACCTGCAAACACAAACTAGGCAAAATCCAAAGATTGGCTTGCCTAGGAATCACTGGAGCAATGCGTACTACGCCTACAGCAGCAATGGAAACAATGCTGAACCTCCCACCTTTACATCTGGTGGTAAAAGCTAAAGCATTAAGTGAGGCTTACAGACTAAAAACTCACTCCTCCTTAGGAAGAAACGGACAAGGACATGCCTCAATCCTAAGAGAGATGGAAGAACATCCCATACTTAGTATGGTGTCTGACAGAACAACCAAAGCATATACCATCGAAAAAACCTACGGAATTAAAATTCCGACAAGATAAGAATGGGAATGCAACGCAGTCAAAATGAATGGACTTGTATTCTACACAGACGGCTCCAAAAACCCAACAGGTACAGGAGCTGGAATTATCGGGGACGGCAACCTGAGGCGGGGGGTACCCTTAAGCCTCGGGGAGTACGTAACCGTCTTTCAAGCAGAAATTTATGCCATCTCAACATGTGCGCAAATGCTGTTAGATAGAGGATATCACAATCAAAGAATCTTCGTAGTATCTGACAGCCAAGCAGCCTTAAAAGCGCTGAACGCTTGTGAGGTGATTTTCGTCAACTTGGTATGGGTTCCAGCTCATGCCAACATACCAGGGAACGAGAAAGCGGACGATCTGGCCAAAGAGGGCAGCAAAATAAGACCCATTGGACCAGAACCCGCCCTTGGCATTTCTTATGAGACGGCAAAGAGAAATAAAGTCACTTCTAGAGAAGTGGCATATTAAACACTGGAGGGAATCTCCTGTACAGGGACACTCTAAAGACCTCCTGGAGAAACCTTCTGACAAAAGAACTCGCTCTCTAATCAGAATGAGCAGAGATGAGCTACGACTGGCAACGGCAATGTTAACGGGTCATTGTCAGCTCAAAAAGCACCTTCATACGATGGGACTAGAAGAAGACCCACTATGCAGAGGATGTGCAGAGGAGGAGGAAACTCCAGTTCATCTCCTGCTACACTGTGAGGCTTTCACAAGAAGTCGTTACAGCATTCTCTGGAAAGAGAAGATACTCCAACAAAGAGAACTGCCCAACTTATCAATAGGGAAAATTCTGGACTTTATCAGAAGCACAGAACTCCCATAAGGGAAGACCAAATCCGAGGCGCACAATAGATCCAAGAGGTCGCGATGCAAGGAACCAATAGGGACCAACCTCAGAATCATATAACAATAATAAGAGGACGTATTCTCTTGACTTGACTAACGACAACCTAAGCGTCTCACCCTTCGCTTTAAAAAGTTGTTGATCAGTAATGGAATACGTATAGTACATAATTTTCATAAAACAACCGTTGTTTGAAAAAATTCTGTAATCTCATTCTGTAAAAATGTTTTATAATAAGAATATTTTATAAGAATTGTTTTTGAGTCTTATAGGACAAATTTATTATACTGTTAATTTATGTGATTTTTAATTTTGATCGTAATAACTATTGAAATGTTAGTTTATTTTTATCTTTTGTAAATTCGCTTACAATTTTCTATAAATGATCTTACTTTTGTATAAATTTAATATAATGCACGTGATCGCGTGTAGTTGTCACTCTTGTGTCTCGTCCTCAGTTAACCATGTCAAAAGGTTTTAAATTATATGTGTTTAGTGGTAGTTTTAAGTTTTTGATTCAGGAATGTTTTATTGATTTAACTAGACACTACTGTGAAATTCAACAATTGTTGAAACTGGAAGATTAGATAGTATTAAAGCAAGTCAAAAGCTATTTGCTCTTGAAGAAGAAACATCCCCCATTACTAGGTAATATAACTATTTTGTAAAGTGCTAATAGGGTTTTATAAAGCATTTTAATACGTATGTTGTAAGAGTTGCATTAGTGTTTACAGAAATGTCATAAAGCAATAAAGGGAAATGTTGTATAAGAAAAAGTTCCGGTTATTTATATAGGTACACGGTTTTTAACATAAAAATCAAATGACTTGATTTTACTAATAATAATAATTCATGTAATGGGTTGGTCACGTGTCAGTGAAGAAACGTAAATCGAACTGTAGAATACTTTAAAAGTTCAAGTCCTAAAATTTTGACAAAAAATACTTTTTGTTTGTAGAGTCACGTCGTTATGATTACTTCGTGTGAATAACAAAAAAATTAAATTTAAATTATATATTGGGGGTAAATTATGTAATTATGTTAAGTAGTATGGTATACCTACCTATACATTGAAATAAAAGTTTCAGGAATAGAAATATCATAATATAGTAATAAGCTTCCAAACTTTTACTTTTAATATTTAGACAAACACTAAAAGGTGCCAATGTAAGTGAACCATGTCTGTAAGGAAATTATTACAGAAAATACGTGCTAAGTACACAGACGTGCATATATTTTGAAAAGTAAAGTAATCCAATAATTGAATGACGTAAAAATTTTACATTTCGTTAATTACTCTTTTCACAACTTAGATTTACTGTGTCGCGTCGGCGTCGCATCGCCATCGCGTTGTGTTGAGAAAAGCATCATCATAGAGTTTCTCTGTAGATTAATTATTTAAAAACGGTAAGATTTTTAGCACATTAGTTCTTTTACACATTAATTCTTTGCATGTTCACTAACAAAGGATCTTAAAGAACGCAATTTACTCCGTAGAGATGCACTTGGCAAATTATTGATAATAAAGAGAGAACACAGTAACACAAGAACACAAAACTAGTGGCTTTATTGCCAAAATTCAAAAAATATGTTAAAAGCAAAGATTGAACTTAGAACCACCAATCTGGTGGTTTTGAAATCCAAATTTTTGGGACATTGTGCTTCAAAAAGAGGGTTGAAAAATAGGAAAAAATTGATCAAGATTAAGTAATAAAATCAGCTAGTAATACCTACGGAAAAATTTTTAATTCCTAAACCATCAGATCTAAGTTCAACCTTTGTCTTTAACATGTTTTGTTAATTTTGGCAATAGGTTCATCATCGGGAATAGGTTCAGATCATTGGGAATAAAAATGTGTCTGCATTTATTTTTAACGGAAAAAATGCCACCTTTCAGACGCATTCGATTTTAAAGGAAAGTTTGAAATTTCTTATTGGTACAATTAATATTGTACTAATAGTATTTTTTGGCATTAAAAGAGCAAAGCGTTCACAAGCGTCTTTGAAGTAAAATAGACTATAATTGCTAAGGCTGTCAGAAATGGTCGTTTCTATGGCTAAGAAGAGAACAAATTCAAAATACAATGGTAAAATTTCTTTCTCATCTTATCCCGACTAATCTACATATAAAAATCCATAACATCTTCTGATTTTCTTTAGAAATAATGCCTTCCACCCATACTTCCATCCCTCTTAATAAAAACTTCCCCATGGTTACTTCTCTCTCGACATATCCATGACATCCCATTCAAACCATCAAACAAAAGCTGTTTTCCCAACTTCCACATAAACGTAAATGAGACAAAATAATCTACACAGATGCCTCAAAGGCTTACACCACAGGGTAACTCTTTGAATCTTAACAACCAAGCAGCTCAAGAAATAACGAAAATAGGAGCACCCATAAAAAGCTAGGGTATCATCTCAACAGGATAAGATTATCCGTCAGCCATGTGAGTCTGGGATCCTAGCTCTTCTGTCAGGAGGCGAACCACTCCCAAGTAATACGCTTCGACTTCTATGCTCTTTCAGCATAATATAGCATTATCAAGCCACGTCATAAGCTATGTTGCGAAGTCTTATAAGTCCTTAATTCTCATCAAAAATTATTTGAAAAACCACAAGCTACGAAAGCTGAAATTTAAAAGAAAGTTCTTGTCCCAAAAGGGTGCACGAGTACCTTAGCGACCAGATGTTTTTTCCGAGTGTGGGGGTGGAGGTTAAGGGGGTTATTTATAAATGACAAATAAAATTTTTACATCGATGCATTACATACACGTACACAGCAGTAAATTTCGCGTTCACGGTGCACCAATAACGCTATAGTCAAACCAATTTCTTCTCTAGCTCATAATTAATAAAATCAATTGTTTCAGGAACCGTCTAAAAATCAAGGACCAGCAAAAATGAAGGACCTGCTCGAGTTTCCAGTAAAAGGCATGATCGTTTTTGGATATTTAGTCCCAAATCCGAATTCAAACGCTTATATTCGCCTACTTATAAGCGAATTATCGATTCTCATTACCCTCATTGTCTCCATTATAAACTATTTTTATGCGGACGGGTTTTTTGAATACATAGATAACTTCGAAGGAACTAGCTCTATGTTTCTAGTAAGTTTAATTTCAATAAGTAATTTATTATCTATAAATATTTATCTTTTAAGGTCTTTTCAAAGTTAACTTGCTGTGTTTTTTACAAAAATAAAATTTACAACCTCATGGAAAGTCGGTCTAGTTTTTGGGATACCGAGAACTGTTCAAAAACTGTGAAAAACAACGTATCGCGCCTTTTGAATAATATCACTTTTCTACAAAAGGCCTTTTTATTTCAGATTATTGCTATGACAGTTGGATTTATATTTCCCTCTTCTATTATGGCAAGAAAACTACCCTTGGGAACTTTTTACATTTACGACTATTTCACAATATACTATTTTATGGCTTGGTCGGCTTGCGCTGTAGCATGTATTGTGGGTGCTTGTTGTGTAATTTGTTTTATCTTAATCTTTCTGGGAGTTTGTTATGAAGTTATAATTCAATTTAGAATTCTATACGATCACTTGGAACGACTGAACGTTGAAAATATCAATTCGAAGGAAGAGTATGACGATTTTTTTAGGAAACTAAAACTTTGTTTGGAACATCATAAATTTTTACAAAGGTAATTATATCTAATACATAAATGTATTTAGCTAAAATTTTTAATCCACTAATAAATTTAAAATTTAAGCCACGTAGATTTCGGTCCCAAAATGGTTTATTAAATTCTTTCACTGTGCGGCATTCACTCGAGCTTCCATTTGAACAACCTCCAAAGTTTTTAATGGAAATAATACATAATTTAGATAAAAATTTTCTCTATAATTTGAAATACTTTTCTTCAGTATAATTTTCTAAAAATCGACAGTTAAAAGAGGCCAGTCGGGGTGGGCCATGTAACTTGTAACCCCTCGCGATTTTTTACTGCAACCCAAATTACAAATATCATTCGAGTGATAATTGATAATCAATTATTGATTGAAATGAAATTAAATAATATTGATAAAAAGATCCGCTGTTCTAACACTTACTTTAGTTCCTCTATGAGGCATTCTTTCTTAGAGGGATCATTATACCCCACTCTCCCATAAATACATGTCAAAATATATATACACGGCCTTCCGTCGGAGTTAAGGTAGCTATTACCAGCACCTTTTTCCGTAGGTACAGGCATGACAAAAAAATATATACACGAGGGCTACCACTGAGTACTGCTTCCTTCCTCTCTGGAACGAACGAAGAGCCATAAAATAAAAATAATCCTCTTCCTAAGGCATAATGGAAATTGATTTCTTCTTTAAAGCGAATGGAAATTGAACTGGAAAAAAAAGTTAAAGAACGGGGTGAGCGGAGGCCTAAGTCCCACAGTAGTCCCGAGGCTACTGCGGAACAGCTACTACTGGGGTGGATCCAAGGAGGAAGGGAAATGCGGCGTTTTCGTTCAATGGCGGCTCGCAGAGCCATCCATGAACAGCGACCACACAGGGACACCACTGATGGTTCAAGTAGGGGCCATTCGGGCGGACAAGGAACGACCTACCGTGTATTACGCACTCGCACTACACTCGAGGTTCACACCAGCCTTCAGACTCCCTTATCGGAATCTGGAATCTGGCTAATGGAGTACCAGGGCTTTGCCCTTTACCTCTTTCATCGGTCGAATCTGAAAAAGAAAAAACTTTGATTAATGTTGAAGTGTGAAATGTGACCGAAGTCACTGACGATAAGCGTTAGTCTATTTCGATGGCGGAAACGAGGTTATAATTAGGCTCGGTCAAGAACCAACTTGGGTCTTTTCCGAAGCCTAGACTCGTTGATGTTGTATCTCCATAGTCCTCGGATGGTGGGGTTGTCGTGGTCCAGTGTTGTCTCATGGAACTTGGAGGCTGCTTCTCGGATGTAATCCTGGATGCTGATCATCTGTAGGTCCCGTTGAAGGTTGCTGTTCCGGATGAACCATGGTGCGTTGACAATGGTCCTCAGGATCTTGTTTTGGATGACTTGCATCTTTCAGACTCCCTTATGGTACGTCTTTTCTACTTATAGCTTCAACATCGCTCCAAGCGGAGAACCCATGAGAGTGCTTTGTCGAGTGAGCTGAGAGTGCGAAGATTCTACAGCACGCGCGCCCGTGCGAGACTTATCAAATTTGCGGTTAATTAACATTATTTTAATTAAGGGAATTTTACCAATATTTGATAAGGAATGGATGCGCGCTAACAGTAGCTTCGGTCTAGATTTTGTCCCGTATTTTTAGGATCATTAATAATCGTTTAAATGGCATTAAAAGAATTTTGCGGACATGCAACTACTGGGTGAGCTCAAGGAGGGTGATATGCGTGATAAACACAGACTCAAAAGGGTAGTTAATTAGGATTTAAAAAAAAGAAAAAAATGGGAAAGAATTAACACGAGGTTTTGGCTAATTAATAAATAATCAAACAATTATCCAATTAATTTTTAAATGTGTCTGAAGGAGCTAAACAATTTCAAGGAGGTAGTAAAATTATTTTGGAGATGCCAGAAGGGCTAAGAAAAGTAAAAATGTGTTATACTGAATTCAATATTCCATTTATCAGGACCTGCTTCGAACTTTGTGTGTTGACCTTGCCAGGATTTGCATGGGTAGAACGAGACTGCCTCGGATAAACTTTTAAGGCGTGTACACAGAAATTAATCAAAAATTAAATTTAAGGAAATTAGTTAGAGGACCAAGGGTAGGACTTCTGAACCATCAAGGACGAGGGAGGAACGATGCTGCATTTCACAGATCAGATCAACTTAGTGATTCATAACTACTCTGAACTGATAGTTCGCCGTTTTTCATTATTTTGACCATGATATTAACTTTATATCAAATAATTTGGCAGTTAGCTACTTCTACTTTAGTTTAATTCATAATACACTTCAGTAATACGAAAATAAAAGTTCGACCAAAGACCCTATAAGCAGAGGAGCATTTAACATGGTTTATAATACCGGCCGTTAGACTCGAATGATATTTTTTGTAATTTGGGTTGCAGTAAACGACCATTAATGGTTACAAGTTACGTGGACCACCCTGTATAGGTGGGTTTTAAACATATACTCGTACAGTTGGTCCAGCTGATCTTTGCTGGTGGGGCGGTCGGCAATGTTCGTAAAAACACGCAATCTGATAAGTAGTGTAACATTTATCTTTGTTGGCGCGAAGCTAAATTGTAAAGACATATGTCGTCTTACCTTGGCATATACCGCGGTTAAGATCCGCTGGAACAGCTTTACATACATACAGCAGCTAACTGCGCCAATCGCGCATGCTATGCGGTGGCCTGTAAGTTTACTTAGGGTCCGATACACCATATCAAATTCTTTTTTTTATAGATTTCTGCGAGACATGCAAAATTGTTTTGCTATCCCACTTTTATTTATGTATATGTCGACGCTTCCTGTAAGTTGTATGTTTATGTATGCAGCGTTCGAAAGGTATGTTATTTATTTATTAAATTCAGGGGCGTAGCCACAGTATAACAAGCATAACCCTTGAGCACTGAGCTTGAGATTTTAGAGGTCACTTACTGATATTCATTAAATTCTTTAAAATTACGAGGTGCGTACGACGCGCTTCATCCATTACTCGGCAGTCTTTCTTACATACCTTACCCAATTCCATAACCATCGTAGCATGATAGCAACAGGACATGAACCTACTAAATTTAGAGGAAGCTCTTGCACATTAATCTAAACCTAAAAGCGAAAACATACGCTTAGACTTTTGCTACGGCACAGAGCGTCGGTACATCGCTCTGGACGCATACGCGGACGACCTCGCTTGTAGAACTTTCAGCGTTGCTTCAAAATGCCTGCCGTAGTAAAAGCATGCACAGTCAGCCTCACAATTAAAACCCTGGCTATAAGCCTAGCACAATTTGTGGATGCAACCATCATAACACCCCTTACTTAAATTGAGTGGTTATTTTGCCAACAAGTAGTAAATCAACAACGTCTTCTTCTGTCCTTTCGTCGTTGTTGGCTAATAACGCCAGGGTGGCTAATAATTTTGAGGCTGACTTGTACACGTGTATAATTTTGACACACCACTCTTTTGCTGCGTAGTGCCCATAAACATTTATTTGAACGATCGTAAGTGTATACTTGATAGGAATAATAATCGACTAGGTAACGAAATCAGAAATGAAACATCGTCCTTCTAACAACTAAAAACAAATTACTGACTGAGACTGACTGGAAGAAATATTTGTTATTAATTTTCTGGACTTTTGCTCTAACTACGCCCCTGATTAGAATTATTTTTAATAACAATTCAAATTATTTTTAGTCCCTCCATTGGTATTAGAATTTCGCGAATCTTAGCAAGCGTTAACGTTCTTCTCCTATTTGGCATTTACTGTCTTGCTGTAACGTATATGACCGACGAAGTAAGAAATTAATAAACTAATAAATACTTTGATTAAGCACTTTTTTGTTAGGCATCAAAAATTTCAAATGCAATTTACTATTCGAATTGGTATTCAAGACATTACACCAAGTTGAAGAAATCAACGCAGTTAATGATTCAACAAGCTCAAAGGGAGGTTAGAATTACTATTTTAGGTGGTTTTACTGATGTTCATATTGCGACGTTCATAAATGTTTGTAATTTATTCAAATATAATTTTTTCTCAATTAATCTAATTTTTTTAGGTTGCTCGAGCTTCATTTTCAATCTGCACAGTATTGAGAAGTTTGAAAGACTAAATAATAATAAAAACAGCAAAACTTGCATTAATATGCATAAGGAGCACTATCACGTGGAAATGATCACTATTTACTCTCTAGGAGACAATGATCCAGCACGCCATGTTCTGTAGCAACAGGCTAACAGACGTACTTAGATTCAGAGTCGACAACTTAGAAACCAACAACAGTAACACAAACCGTCATTTACTTCAAATGTATTTTCAAATTAAATTATCTATTAATTTTTGTTGTTTCTATTCCAGGCCATTCCACTTCATATATTCCTTCACATCGAGTCCCATAGGATCCCACAGAGTTTATTGTTTAGTGTTGTAAATTCTGAGGCTATGTGAAGGCTTGTCATTAGCGAACGGACCTTCCAAAATCAGAAGGCAAACACTAATGGAATTTTTTTACCACTTCTACCCCCGAATGTAATTTTATCTACTGTAGTAGAGACGACACTTTTTAGGAGCCGTAAAAACCCTGACACTTGAAAGGGTCTATAATATTTATAATAAAAGAAAAAGAGAAGATGGAGTATGGATGCATAAGAGTGCGTTCCACTAAGCGACCGCAACGACCGCTCTCACGACCGCCCAATTTCCTGTTCCACAAGCTAGTAAACGTTGTGGGCGCATTCGTTAGTGAAACGCGTTGTGTGCAGTGTGCTTGCCGTAACAAAACATGGCCGCCACCAATATGTCAATGACAGCGGTTATTAGTACGTTAATTAGAAGAAGATGTGTGTCTTAGAGCGATAGCTCATCAGACTCGGATGTCGATTGGACGTTAGCGTTAGGGAACATAAAAAAACGAAACCATCGCCCTCGTATAGAAGTTTATGAAGATGTTGTGGGCCGTTACATACAAACCAATACAAGATTGAAGCACAGTACTCCTTTAAGAGTGTTAACTTCCTTTCATCTCCCTTCTTTATCTCCTCCACATCAACACTTTCTTATTTTGTAATTTACAAAATATAAATCCGTCGACACAACTTATCAAAATTTTTGAAATTGTGACGTTTTATCAAAATATGTTTCAATGCGCACGCGCTTACGTAAACGCTCACGCCGACCCACAAATTTTTATGGGAGAAATGAGCGTCTTGTGGTCGTTATCAATGACGTCATCTATGACGTAAACGCCCCCGACCGCAACGACCGCGGCGTCAAGTGGAACGAGTTTGGAGGCGTTGCAATCGTTGCGGTCGCTTAGTGGAACGCACTCTAATTAGTAATTCAACATTTATTTGAAATATGGCTTTCTTTATTAACATTATGCAGTTTTAGCAAGAGATGTCAAGTAATTTGGATCAGCTTCGGAAGCCAACTTGAAAAAGTATCCGTTGGTGTCTTGTAACAACTTGTGTGCGTGATCAAATTCTACAATAGAACCACCATCCAACACCATGACTTTGTCCGAATCCATAATTGTATTTAAGCGATGAGCCACTGTTAAAATCGTGCACTCTTTAAATTTATTCTTAATCGTCTTTTGAATCAAGTTGTCCGTTCTAAAATAAATTCAAGTTAAAAATCGTAAGCCCACATTACCAAGTATTTATCTAGTATTCGCTTGATAATGAAAGTATGATTAAAATGGAAGAGGTCAACAGTCAATGTATAAAAATAGAACAGTCACCGGTAATCATCGGTAGTCATACAATAGGCAGTCATGGGCAGTCATAAGCAGTTTGTGTACAAATTCAGAACAGTTGCTGACTCCTCGTTAAAATGTCTTTGAGTCATTTCTTCTGAGTAGACATTTTCGAAACGTCGCGACGTCGGTCGTAACAATAGAGCGTCCTCACTTTCAAGTTGAAAAAGGCTACTTTAGCAGCCTGTGATACGAGTATAAAGCTCTTGATTAAGTATTGTGAGCACTAGTGTAATGATAATGTTAACTTAGGTCTTGGATATTTTTCTAGGTTAGGTTAGTACTACAACCAAGTGGTTAGGTTAGTTGATTTTTCAAAAAAGCGTAATTTATGACGGCATGTTAGGTATAAAAATATGACTAGAGCTTATCCGCTCTTGAACTTGACAATGAACCTCCCATTTCCTATCAAACGGGTATCCTCTCAATCGCTTTAGGTCCAGTTTTTCAATCATCGTTTAAACTAAGTTCTCTCTGAACGAAGTTCAAGCTCATGCGCTATAACACCTTTGCATTACACAAAAGTTGCAATTAAACTTCGTTCAGATGGAACTTAGTTTAAACGATGATTGAAAAACTGGACCTTAAAGTGATACTTTTTGAGCTTCGCGCAGAGTACACGTGATGAGATCAAAATAAACAAGGATATTAAAAGAGAGAGAGTATGAGCGATCAATCAGCTGTTGTTTGAAGTTCCTGATCTTTCTGAATTTTTCGGTAAAAAAATGTAAAAACATGCGTGATCTCACTTTGAATCTAAGTTAGCTGTAGCTTCGTCTAAAACCAAAATTTTATTACTTCTCAACATGGCTCTTGCTAAACACAGCAGCTGTCTTTGACCAACGCTAAAATTACTTCCCCCTTCGTAGATATAATCATCTAGAGATGTTATTACGCTTTTTAATTCAATCTAAAAATCGATTAAGAGCACTCAAAACTAAAAAAAAAATTCTTAAGCTTACGACATCCAACACTTTCCATATTTCGTCATCTGCAAATTGTTGAAACGGATCCAAATTGTACCTTAGTGAGCCCGAAAATAAAACCGGCTCTTGTGGTATTACCGAAATTTTAGATCTTAAATTTTCTAAAAAGATATTCTTTATATCCACACCATCAATCAAAATAGTTCCAGTCGTAGGACTTAAGCAAAATAACGCACATATCAAAGAAGATTTTCCAGCTCCCGTTCGACCGACTACTCCAATCTGTTTAAAAATCGTTTAAGCTCAACAGGGAAAAATTAATCCAAACTACTTACTTTTTCACCTGGATTAATTGTGAAATTAAGGCCTTTCAATGCAAGCGAGCTGTTGTTTGTATAGGTCAAAGAAACGTCAATGAATTGAATACGTCCTTCGAAAGGCCACAATTGTGAAGCTTTTCCAATCGGACTATTCTCTTCAATTTTTGTAAACATCACAGACGGTTTATTTGCACTAAGAGACTGTTCTTTTTCCAAATTTGTATAGTCCAACAGCCTTTCGACGCTAGTGAATTGATTAGCAAGGTCAGTAATTTGCGATATTCCAAACTGAATCGTATCGATCAACATTATAGTTTGAAAAATGGCCAAACCGACATAACTATCGCTTACTAATGTAACTAAAATAAAGCCATGTTTACAAAATATTTTTGAAATTAAATCAATTTTACATTGAGCCTCAATAATAAAACTGGATATTATAAAAATTGTAAAAACTAAATTGAGTAAATCGGTCCAAATTGAAAATGCTGTCATTAGTGATAATGTTAAATACCAAGCAGATGTATGTGTATCCTAAAATAATTAAAAAAATATTTTATCTGGAGTGGTGTAGGGGTAAAAAGACCTGATGCAAGTCGAATTCTCGTTTCAAGACGGACTCCATTTCCATAGAACGAATTGTACTAAGTCCATTCCACGTGGAATTTATGTGGGTATACAAAGGACCTTTAGCTAGAAATATTTTAATTGAAATAACAATTTTGAAAAACTGTAGTCACTGCTCAACTAACCTGTAGTTTCTAGATGTTTAACTTTTCTCGATATAACAATGAAAGCTTTTTGTAATTTATTTAAAAAGAAGCCCAGTATTACAATAGAAATAAAAATGTAGGGATTCGTAATTAATATCACGACTAAACAACCACTGAAAACTGCTATGACCTTAAATAGATTTTTAAAAGCATTTTTACTACAGGGTGATTTTTTTAAGTGGTACTAACATTGGGATCTCGGAAACCGTAAGAGTTACGAGGTTGGTTAAATTAGCAAAAAGTTGCATATTTTAATAATCTTTAAGAATCCGTTTAGAAATTTCAAAAATTCAAAATGGTTTCCGAGATCATGCAGAAAAACTGAAAATTGGCAATTTCGTTTTTCGACTGTAATTTCAAAATGGCGTACTTTATAAAAAAAAATTTCGGGCAAAATTTTCAGGAGATCAAAAAAACTATCAAACGATACCAAACTCGACTTTTTATCACATCGACCCTAGGCGTCGCGACGTACAACTTTTGATTTTCTTATGGGAGACCTGTCACTTTTTTAACAAATATTACTCAGTAGGCTTGTCTAAATTCGGATACCAGATGACAACATTCTATCTTGTAGTTTTCTTAATTTACACTACTTTTCTAGGTTACGTCTATGTTATGTTACGTTCTTTTAATATGCTACTTTATGTTATTTTTTACGATGAAAGATAACATAAAGTTTTTGTTAGAAAATGAAACTCTTATTTTTAAATTAATGTAATTTAATTTTATTTTCTAATGAACACACGTCTCTAAAACTTCATTGTAAAAATTGTATTGTTGATATTGTCTGATATCTGAATTTAAACAAGTCAGCAGAGTAATTGTCTATAAAATAAAAAATAGGTTCTCATAAGAAAATAAAAAGTTAAACGTCGCGACACCTAGCGTCGATGTGTTAAAATGTAGAGTTTAGTATCGTTTGATAGCTGTTTTCGATCCTAGAAACGTTTTTCTAAAGCAAATTATTTTCACAACTCTTTCCGTTTCTGAGATCCTAATGTTATCATCACCGATACCACCAAAGGACCGTCAACATCAAGTCACCGTCAGTAACAAAAATTAACCCTTTCTACCCGAGTGCTGTATGTGTACGTATCACGGAGAGTACAAGAGTGCCGTACAATTTAATTTTCTTGTAGCTTGCGGTACTGATGTAGTAAGTTAATGTGCTTCGATCACAGCTTATAAAAGAACGCGAATGTTGTACTATACGAGTAGCGTATTTTTGGTTTCAAGACCGAGTGCTGTACGGAAACGTTTTGCTTGTTTTGACTCGTATGTAGGATGCCACATTTGAAACACAGCTTCGTATAGAAAGGGTTAAAATTTATTTGACGTAACAATAACGTTGATGGCATTAATACATTACTTGCACTGACGAAAATAAAAGATCAGGTAAAATTTCATCGATAATTCCAAGATCCCTCGAAAATCTATTAAGGATCGTTCCGCTAGTATTCGTTTCAAAAAATTTCATAGGCGCTTGTAGTAGAGCGTTAAACACTTTGTTGTGTAATTTACTCGAAGTAGCAATCGATAATTTATAAAAACTAACTCCCGCGGTGTAAGAGAACCCGAAGAATAATATTAATAATATAGCATACATTAATATTTCTAATTCTTCGTTTAATTCTCGAGAAACCCTGTTGGAGAAAGAACGAAGAATGACTTGTAGAGAAAAACTTCTTTTTTAACTCATGGTATAAAGGACAAAATCAGCTCATTAACGAAAATTAGTGAAAGTCACCAGTGCACCTCTACTTAAAGGGCAAGAATTGTTAGGAGGCGTGGGAACAGTTTTTTGCAAATAACTCAAAAAGTATTCGATTTAACGAAAACTTCATTCAGACATTTTTTGAAGCCTATAAAATTACGTTTAATTTCATTTTTATTCGGTCCCTCTAAGACAATTATTAACCAAATTACAGAGTTTTGAAAATGGAAACTCTTGCACTGCTCGTCAAATAATCCGTATTCGATCTTTGGACAATAACTCGGAAAATATTAATTTTATTGAAAAATTTACAATAATTTATCTTCTAAAATTGGAATTGACCAAAACAAAAAAATACGGGTACCTTAATTTTAGGTAAGGAACGTTCACTTGAAGTTTGTCCACCTATTTCGGATACTGGACAAGCTTTCCGTCGCACTTCTCCAACACTATTAGCTGATACAGGAGCGGATATTATTAGCTTAAAGCGACACGGTGGATGGAAATCTGCGGTTATAGCGGAAAGTTAAGTCGCAGATTCCACTCACCAAAAGCTTGACACTGCCAATGGAATTTTAAATGGTGGTCCAACGCCAGCAACTAGGAACTTTTCATCAAAGGGAAATGAAATGAACACTTCAGTTTGTAATGGAGTCAGTGAAGAATTTGTTAACATTAGTGAAAATGGTTTTGAAAAAAATAGAAGTCTAAAGCTGCGTTTACATTAGTAACATAACATGTTATATAACAGTGTTTTATAACATTTTTGAATTACGTTTTGTACTTTTGTAATGGTAATTTTCGAATAATTTTTGTAACACTGTTATATAACAGTGTGTTATATAACAGGCGCTTTGCGCCTCAGGTTATAATCTTGCGCTAGGACTATAATAGTAAACTTCTCAACCTAATTATGTAATCTACTATTACACCCATTGCGACCTGCAAAAGAATTCTTTCTTCAGTTAGAGATCTCAAAGTTTCACTTGCATCTGATTTTGTCCTTTATAAAGAATAAATTTTATTTATACCCCATTATTGGACCTTATAGACAATAACTTACCAAACGGTAACCCAAAAGTCGACACCACTTGCACTGACTTGTCCAATAATTAAAGTCGAGAGAAAAAGCCATAACCACCTTCTATTCCCTCCGTAAATAAAATACTCCCAATAAAGATTCTTCGTCGGTATTAGTATTGCTTCCATCACTTGCTCGGTTCCATCCGAACTTTTCAACGTGGACTTCTAATAATGGAATCAATAATGTTTCATTTCAACGGTTACTTTACTTTACCAGATTATCCGAAATTGAAGAAACGATGGATTCGCTTAACGAGTTTGCTCTTTCTACACCTTTTTCTTTAACTCGAGCGTTATCATCGGGAGCTATTAAAAGTTTTGTAAAATCGATATTAATTTTTGTTAGTTGTTCAAAACTTCCTTGCGCTTCAATAGTACCCTGCAAAATTTTAGCGTGAGGATTAAATTAAATTTGGTTCGATCCACACCTTGTTGAGAACT
Organism: Malthinus seriepunctatus; assembly: GCA_963924605.1. NCBI lineage: Eukaryota > Metazoa > Arthropoda > Insecta > Coleoptera > Cantharidae > Malthinus > Malthinus seriepunctatus. The sequence goes on along the minus strand of OZ004604.1, from coordinate 26,248,543 downwards.
ATAACGTGGTCGACCTCTTTCAAGTACTGCAGCTGATGCGTTACGAGAATCCTCGTCTTGTTGCTTAAATGTCCTTTAATGCAACCATAAAATATATCTTTACCAACTTGCGTATCTACTGCTGATAATGGGTCATCGAGTAAATAAATGTCGGCGTTTCGATAAATAGCTCTTGCTAAATTAATTCTTGCTTTTTGACCACCGCTCAAACAAATTCCCCTTTCTCCAACTAAACTTTCATCACCTTGTGGAAATTGTTCAAAATCTTTCTTTAAAGCACAAACGTTAACGACCTTTTCGTACAGTTGTTTATTATATTTTTTTCCGAATAATATATTTTGGCGTACAGACGATGAAAAAAGCCAGGCGCTTTGAGATGCGTACGAAATTTGGCCTCCTAATCTAATTGTGCCAAACTCTTGTACTAGTTCGCCTAATAAAATCTGCAAAAGTGACGATTTTCCGACACCGACGGGTCCAACAACGCCGCATAGTTTACCAGCCGGTATGTGAAAGCTAACATTTTTTAAAATTGGAACTTGGGGTACCCAAGAAGCTCTTACATTTTTCATAACAATTTCATTCGATGTATCGTAAATTATCGATGGTAAAAAGTTTTCTTCTAATAATAAAAATTCTTGCAAACGCCTTATCGATGTTAAAGTTTCACCAGCTAAATTTGCTCCATATGGAAAAAATATTCCCACGATAGCTTGTAAGATAAAAAAAACTTGCGCTAAAGAAAATACTTGTGAAGCCGTTATGACATTTCCCAATAACGAGTAAGTAATTAAAGTTATAAATAAGGTAATTTTATCCCAAAAGTACCACGTGCTGATGGAAAATGCATGCAAATACGACCTTTGTACGAGGTTTTTTACTTCTTCGTTTCGTATTTCTTTTATAATTTGAGAAAACGGTTTTTCCCAAGCGTACATTTTTATTATTTGTATTCCTGATACTATTTCTGCCATTTTTTTAATTCTCACATCAGTTTTTTCGGCCACTTTTAAGCGATATTTTAAAGACAATGTTCCGAAAAGCACTAAAATACAAAAAAAATTTACTAAAAGACTACAAAGAAATTTTTCTCAACCACCAAGGCCGGTACTCGGGAAAATGAGACAAGGACGAGAATCATGGCTTTGATGGATCTCCCAATCTACTAGTAAGTAGTGGTTTTGGTTATACACTGTGTCCATAAATGATAGAGACTAGTTCTTATGCAACCCGAAGTACGAATCTTGCCTGGACCAATCATTACTAAACACAGTGTACATCTACATAAGCTTACCATTTAGAGGAAATATAACAGCAATTATGCTTGCTAGACCAATAATTCCTGCTATTCCAATTTCAACCCATATAAATAAACACCCTATTATTACTACAATTGGTGTAATCCATAAAAAATGAAAATACACTACAACTGAATCAAAACGACTAACATCGTTAGATAGCAAATTTATAACTTCACCAGCTGAAGATTCTTGCAAACAATTTGTACTAAGTTTCAAAATCTAAAATTATTGACGATAAGAAATAATTAGTAATTAGAGAACAAATTTTAAACTAGAATCACAGAACAGATAGAACGATGACGTACACATTAAGCGCTTGGGACGTCCATTGATTGGTCTGTTGGCCTCTGTCTCGTTCTCTCAGCCAATGGCCAACGTTAAATACCATCTCACGTAGTGATGACGCTTCTGTGTTCTATAAGTTCGGTGATTCTACTAGAGTGGCTTTTAGAGAATATTTCAATTATTTTAAAACTTACTCACCTTTCGATAAACGAGAGATGAACAAGAAATTCGTATTTCCATACCTATACGACGTAAAGCAAAGCTTGTGTAGTAAGTAAATAATATTAAAAGAAAGCTATCTAATATTATTAGTCCACCATAGAAAATCATATCTTTTGTATAGCTGACATCAGTTGTTGCTGTTTCATCGGCTGCAGTTTTAGTTGGAACAAACGAACCAACAAATTTTGCTATTAAAATTGGTTGAACTGACCTAGGAAAAAGTGTAAGAAAAGATTTTTATTCTCTACAGGGTGACCTAATGACTTGTTTGTAAAATTGATTATTGTTTACAGTAGTATACAGGGTGATTTTTTTAAGTGGTGCCAATAATGAGAGCTCGAAAACGGTTAGAGTTACCAGATTGGTTAAATTAGCAAAAAGTTGTATATTTTAAGATAAGAACCCGTTTAGACAATTTTAAAATTCAAAATTCCCAAGAAAAAATATTCTAGGGAAAATATTTAGGAGATCAATAACTATCGCCTGTCGCGACGCCTAGCGTCGAGTTTGGTATCGTTTGATAGTTCTTTTGACCTCCTAAAAAAATTTCCATTTCAAATTTTTAAATTCTTAAAGCTCATCACAATATTCAACTTTTTGCTAATTCAACCAATCTCGTTACTCCTACCGTTTTCGAGATTCTAACTTGGGTACCATTTAAAAAAATCGCCCTGTATATATCTTACAATAAAAGGATTGCTTTGATACAAGCGATCATTCCATAACCCATAAAGCTCCAAAAAAATGTGTTCGAAATGGCTCTTAATAAGCTTGGATTTTTATTTTTAAACTTAGCCGAAATAAGTTCTCTATTCCAATTACGTTCCAAATTATCCGCTATTCCTCTCGCTTTGTAATTCGATATGGTTTTGTACAAATCGGTAATTTTTATATTTTCTTTCAAAAATGTTAAACATGATTTTATAAACCATCTAAAATTAAACATTCAAAAAAAATCTCAAAATTTTGAATTAAAAAACTTACATGAAAAATATTTTCGAAAAAATATTAGCACTTTTTATCGGATTGTGATTTGTCAAAATTATATTATTATGCATATTTATTTAAATTTTAAAATTCACGTCACTTTTAGGTTGTAGGCAACTAATTTTAAAAATGTTAGCTTATTTTATCTTTATTTATATATTTGATTACATTTTTTTGTTGATCATTAAAAATTTTACCATTAATTAGTTTCTTAATTATTACATCAAAATAGAAGCCGAATTATTTTCCTACGTTCCGTTATAGTTTGTAGTACAAAGTTTGACCAGTTCATAAACTTGAACAGGCTGTTTGTACCTAATTGCAAAAATGGTAAACTCCCGAACCAGAACAGTTAGAGCTTCCGTTTTATTTTAGTGTGACTCTGGTGTCATTTTTAATCCTTTATAACTTAATTCAACCTTATCAGTTCATTAATTCGTAATCTAAACTTTTTAATTATAAGTTTCAAAATTTATTAATAATTTTAAATTCATTGTAAAACCATGTATAGTCAAATTTTTTAAAGACTACCGACACGTGACCACCTTTATATGTATATTAAAAGATGAAAACGACTTATTTCGTGAGTTTAATTAATTAATTTAGTTAATACATGTATTGCTAATTATTATTAAATATTTATTTAGAAAATTTAACATTACATTAATTTATTATTTATTCAATATTTTAAAAGTCACGTGTCGGTAGTCTTTTAAAAATTCTAGTGTAGTGTTATAATTTGCGATAGGGTGCAATTGCTGTTTTTTTTATTTTACTTTCTTAATTAATTAGAACCCCTAAGTAATTTCCACTCTTTAAATAATTTTTATTAATTAGTTTAAACCCGAAATTTTAATTGATAAGTACAAATTTTATACCGACGTGCTCGTTATTTTAGTGCGGTTTTATTCAGCTAATTTCTATCCTAGAGCTGGCGCTAATTAGAAAGTTATTAATTTATTTATTATAATTAACTGATAGTCGCTCTTGTATTCAATTTCTTTTGCTGCGTTCTTATTGGTTGTCGAGTAAATCCGAGTTGGTCGCCGGGTTTCCAGTAAAAGCTCCCACTCCATTTTGATAACGGAGCGGAAGCGCGCTCATAATAATTCTTCCCCTTTCATCAATTTCCCCTTGCCTTCGGCAAAGCCGTGTTAATTAATAAATTTTATTTAATTAATTAATTATTATTTTATTCAGTTGCAGGGATCCAAGTCCGTGTCTTGTCCGTTAGGTCTGTTGGTCTCACTCAGAGGTCCGTTTCGGGTTTTAGATCGAGGTCTGGTGGTCTAGCGGCCTTTGATTCCTTTTAGGTCTGGTGGTCTCATTCAGAGGTCCGTTTCGGGTTTTTTGAGTGAGGTCTGTTGGTCTAGAAGGAAGACCATTCCCGTGGGGGCTGAGTCATTTTAACATCAGAGATTTTGTATTTTGTTAATTATGTTTCTTTTTCCTTAAGAAAGGTTTTTATTTTATTTTATACTTGTACCATTTAGGTACTTAAGAGTTATTATTTTTTTGTGTGTTTCATTTCTAACTTCGAACCCCCTAGTCTCCAACTGAGCGATGCTAAAGGGAGAATTAATGTAACACCCTGTTTTCGGTGTTACATTTGGCGTCCAACGTGGGGCCTTAAAGCTTCCAACAGCACCCTCACCCCCTGGTGCATTCTAAACCCCACGTTTGGGCTTACATAATAATCCGCAATCACAACTTCCTTAATTTAACTACATTAATTATTAAAAGAGGATTTCAAAATCAAGATGTGAAAAAGTTTTAATTAAAAAATCATAACTGATTTTTAAAGTGGAATAACTCCTCGTGATGGAAAAAAATCAATTCAAATTATTAGTTAAAGATAAAATAGTAAAGAAAATGCTCTACATTTTCTTTTCTGGAGACTTTTACAGTAACATGAAGGGTTGAGGTGCAAGAGGCAAAAGTTTCACGAAAAGCGTGAGGCGAAATTTCGTTTTATACATTAACGATTCTTGCGGGCGTATATTTCGAAAAGTATAAGGAATAGAAAAAAAATAAATAAATAAAATCTTGTAGACAATTTGATAAGATTTCATTTTGCCAAGAATAATTTTTTCCCTAGGACATACTGTTTTTGAGATATAAGCGAAAACCCCAAAAACAAGACCTTTCTACTCTCTTTTTCTTCAATATTAATAAATGAGAGTAATAATTATTGAGCCACACTTTTAGACATTTAAGGAACTTGGTACCAGAGTGTATCACACTGTACAGATGCATAGAAAAGTTTGAATTTTTAGAGAAACACCCCAGATGTATCAGCCCTTCTCTTCACACAACCACCGTAATCGCTCGGGAAATTTAAACTTTTCGATGAACTTTTAGAGTGTGATTTTTACCCTAGTATGTGAAAGGGTTATTTAGAAGAATGAAGTTAGACGTGTGTCTTAAATTTTATTGAATCAATCAATACACAGTAGTTATTAACTTGATTATTTTCTTGAAGGAATTTTAATAGGAATGTATAGTTCTCCATAAATATTTCCCTGTATAATCTGTTGATTAAGATATAAAACATTTAATTCGAGTTTATATAAACCAGATGGTATTAAAGGTGGATAATTTTTATCATTTTGATAAAAATTGCAAAAATAGTAGGTTATGTTCTAGAAAAAAAAGTAATTTAGTACAGTAATTCAGAGAGAACTTGCTAAACGAAAATAATATTTTCGTAGCCTTCGTAGCATTTTGGCATATTATGGCAACATTAGCAGACTTTTGAAGCTTTCCTATCTGCCCCCCATGACCCCTATTGGTACCTTTTAATTTTTTTAAACTTGCCTTTAGAAAGTACATATCCTTAACGTTACCGCAAGCTTTAATAGACTGTATCCCAAGCGCATTTGCTAAAAACAATTTTCTAGCATTGGCTTGGAAACGTAGAGGAAACGTGCGGTATTCATTGCTTGCAAATTTATACCCTTGCGCAAGAATCTAAAAGAATCGAATTTCAATTAAGTTTTAGAATTATGAACAAGCTTACTTCCAGTTTATCGTAGACATCAACTTTAATGCCGAATTCACACTGTAAAAAAAGCACCAAATATTTTGACAAAAATTTTGATAAAACTGGTTTTTACAGTGTGCTCGGCTATATTTACGAAGTTTTTATAAAAACTGTATTTATGAGATTATGCGTCTGCACGTAAATATTTTGACGTGACTTAATAGAAACGATTCTATTTCTTTTTATGAAAAGACGAGTTCCATTGGTTGTTGATGCGAGCGTGCGCCTTGCTCTGTTGTCTGGTAGCAGATTTTTTGTACTTAAATGCATTTCTTGGACCTTGGAGTTATGCAACCCATTTTACAATCAGTATTTTTTTTTTACCAAATTGTTACAGTGTGGTATACCCAAATAACGCCAAGTTTTTATAAAAATTTTCATGATTATATTTTAGGAATTTTTATGAAAAAAATACAATGTGGGACTGGCTTAAAACTCAACGATACATTTACAACCGGCGTTGTACGATTATACTTAAAAGTATAACCCTTCGCGCTGTTAACTATATCTTTATTAAAATACACCAGTTCTGCACGAAAATCTTTTTCCTTATATCCATTTTGGTGAAACTAATAAAATTTAAAGTAGTTAATAATAAATTTTTTTGAACTAATATTATACCTTCGACAAGAAATCGTTGGCCGAAGAGCAGTGCACAAGTATTAAAAATGCAAAAATTGCTATTATTCTCATTTTTGTCAATTGAACACAAACACGTTTGTTCCAGTAGAAATTATTGTTAATTTTGATGACAAATATTGATTGTACAAATTTTTATATGCGTTCAGATATATCTTATTTAATGTTATATTATTATAGGTTATCATAACCTATTATAGTTTCAGATATGAAACACCGCCCTCCTAACAACTAAAAACAAATTACTGATTGGGACTAGGGTTTGCAATCCCGGGATCCCGCTTGATTATTCAATCTCGAAATCCCGAGATTAGGAATTTAAAAAACTACGCCCCTGATTAGAATGATATTTCAAATTATTCTTCTCCTCCATACTGAAGCGGACCGCTAAATCGGAACCGTTCAAATTTATTAATTTGCAACTTAGATTCAAAAAATGACCCAATTTTACTTTTACTAATTTCAATTTTAATAATAATAATAAATAATAATAATAAACTTTATTTTCCTTGTGACGATTGTACGTGTAGGAATAGTCAAAAAAAAAAAAATTGTTTACATCAATTTACAGGTTTTACAAAAGTGTCTCACAATAATAAACTTATAGAGAAAACAAATACAACAATTACACAAAAAACTCATTCACAGAGTATAAACACTTAGCAACTAAGTATTCCTTCAACTGACGCTTAAAGACATTCAAAGTACTGGCGTCTTTCAGCGTTTGAGGAAGCGAATTAAACATTCTAGGACCCAAACAGTGTGGAGACCTATCAGTAACCTTTAATCTTGACGGTGTAGTATAAAAATTATTCTTATTCCTTGTGTTAACATTATGCACATTTCTCGTAAGCACAAATTTATTTTTGTTTATAAATACGTAAACGCACATCTCAAAAACGAATAGTGCAAGCAATGTTAAAATATTAAACTTGTTAAACAGGTCTCTACATGAATGAGTACTTTGCACCCCTACAATTGTTCTCAATAAACGCTTCTGTGCAATGAAGACATCGCAAGACATAACAGACCAACCCCAAAAACAAACACCATAGCGCAAATACGATTCTGCTTGTGCATAATATATACTTATCAACTGGCCAGTTGTGAGTACTGCTCTGAGATGCCTCAGCTGATAATTAATTGAATTCAGCTTTGAAACAATACTTCCACAGTGTACCCTCCAATTGAGATTTTTATCCATGTGCAAACCTAAAAACCTGAGAGCATCACAGTTCTGAATCTCCAGCTCAATTACCCCACAGTTTTTCCTGACATCATGAAAACGCAAGCACTGGGTCTTTTCTGTGTTAAGGAACAGCCCTAATTCACTAAACGAAGCGTTCAAACTACTCAACAACCTGTTACAATTTTCACGCAGTAAATCATCATCCTTATGCGAAATTAAAACAGATGCGTCGTCGGCGTATAGCGTGAAGAGTGCACCTGGGTCAACCTTGTCAAGATCGTTCAGATATACAAGAAACAAAACAGGGCCCAAGATAGAGCCTTGGGGTACTCCTATGCTTAAATCTCTACAGTCAGATCGTGCCTCGCTTCTAGTACCATTGCTCACAGCAGTCACACTTACATACTGTCTACGCCTTTTTAAAAACGAATCGACCCACTGCAGTGACAGCCCAACTACACCACACTCAGAAAGCCTGTACAATAGCTTATTATGATCCACGCAGTCAAACGCTCTACTGAGATCACAAAAAATTCCAATAGGGCACTCTCCCGTTTCCAAAAAATCGAGTAATCTATTATAAAATGAATGTACCGCACTCATGGTACTCCTACCGCTCTGAAAACCGTGCTGATTTTCGGACAAAAAATTGTTAAACTCAATGTGCATCTGCAACCTATTTAAGAAACCATATTCAAAAATCTTGGAGAAACCAGATGGGACTGTAACAGGTCTATAGTTTTCCAACTGTGTTTTATTCTTCTTTTTAAAAACCGGTACAACTTTACCCGTTTTCAGTACGCTTGGAAACATCCCCGTAGCGAACGACAGGTTTAAAATATAAGTTAGCTGAGAAACAATTACCCTAAAAACTTTTTTTATAACAAAACTTGGTATTTCATCGGGTCCAGACGACGATTTGCCCTTAAAGCGGGAATTAATAAGATTAAAAAACTCTTCCTCTGTAAAAGGACATAACATCATGTTTTTCTTTACGGAAGCTAAATTTACAGAATTACAACTTACAGCACGAGGCAAATCATTAGAAACAATGTCATTCACAATTGCAAGAGGTGCATCAATGAAACAATCGTTAAACATATCAGCAACTTGCTTAGGATCATCACACATTACACCATCACGCATGATAGCAATGTTCCCATTATTAGCTACCTTGTTACACAAATCCGACACAACATTCCACATTGCTTTTGTTGTATTACTAGAATCAAATATTTTTTTCTGATAATAGCCTTTCTTTACATCATTGATCAGCTTTTTATGACGATCCCTTGCACTCCTGTAACAAACGCCCAGTTCGGGAAAACTATTTCTCAACCTATTCAAATCTTTCAAGTTTGCACTTGATCTTCTAATTTCGTCATTTACCCATTTTTTCCTATCAGCCCGATAGGTGACAAGTTTCATAGGAAAGCACACTTCAAAGTGATACAAAAATGTACTATAGAAGCACTCAAAAGCAGCATCCACATCACATTCGTTATACAATTGCGACCAATTTTCCCCCTCCAAAGCACACTCAAAACCATCCAGTGACCGAGAGTTAAATCTTCTGGCATAGCATCGCTGTAAACAATTTAAATTACCATTTACTTTTAAATCAAACAAAACGGACCTATGATCAGAAAAATTAGAAAAATTAATTATTGTTAAATTATTTAAAAATTAATTTTAAATTCAAATTTACCTAGGGCGCCAAAATGTTTTATAGTTTTACATTTAAACTGATCAATAATTTTAATGATTGTTTAGTTCTCACTTTGGGAAAAGAAATACTTTATATTTTTAATTTGACCTAATTTCGTGAGGTTCACGGAGCGGTCGTTGTCTACTAAAGATTTAAAATCCCCAACTAATAATAATTTACTTAACCCCCTTCTTCTAAATCTACATTTAGAAGTTTTCCTATTGGTTAAAATTAAAAAGAATTTAATTTATCTATCCCTATTCACAGGGATTTAATTTATCACAATCCCTATTGTGACAACTGCACGTGTTATTATTTTTCTCTTTGATTTGAATTTATATTTTGCTATCGCAGGGCGGTCTGCTTTGACTAAATACAAATTTAACTATCTTAAAAAGAATTTAACCTTTAAAACACAATCGAAACTTGTAGAATAAACACTTTTATTACCGACTTGTTCTAACACGAATTATTTCTTATAATAATTCGTTGTTCTAAATTGAATTTGAAAAACAACTTTATTTTCTTTATCTGCAGCTGTGTAGAAGACAAACTGCCATTCTTTTCATTTAACTACTTTTAATATGAATTTAATTTCAAAATTTTAGCGGCAAAAAACGTGTCGTTACAATACTCCACAGTCTAAATTTTTTTTTATTAATAATAGTGTAAATAAACGGTTTTGTCTCATCTTCAGGATAGTTTGGAACTATTCCTTCGAATTTTGAAGAAAATCATTATATAAAAAAATACCACAAGTGTTGGCTCTCTGATTTTGGAATGTCCATTCGGTAATGGCAAGCCTTCACATTCCCTTAGAACTCGCAACAGAAAACAATACAACTAGTACCCTATGGGATTCTATGTGAAGGAGTAGATGCAGTGGGGAGGTCTGAGATAGAAACAACAACAAATAATAGTAACAATTTATTTCAAAAATACGTTTGAAACGTGTAAAAAAAGTTAATGGCGTGTTGCATCACTGTCGTGTTATTTAAAGGTTGTCAGTTCTGAATCTAAGTACGTCTGTTAACCTCTGTTGTTTGTTATAGAACGTGGTGTGCTTAATCTTTGTCTCCTAAGAGAGTAAATAGTGATAGTCCTCCTTGTGCATATTAGTGCAAGTTCTTCTGTTTTTATTATTATTTAGTCTTTCAAACTTCTCAATACTGTGCAGATTGAAAATGAAGCTCTAGTAACCTACAAAAATCAGATTAATTGAGAAAAAAATTTCACTTCGACAAATTACAAACATTTATCAACGTTGCAATGTTAACATCGACCAAACCACCTAAAATAGTAATTCGAACGTCCCTTTGAGCTTGTTGAATCATCAATTGCGTTGTCTTCTTCAAATTGATGAAATGTCTTGAATACCAATTCGAAAAATAAATCGCATTTGAAATTTTCGAAACCTAACAAAAAAGTGCTTAATGAAAATAGTTATTAGTTTATTAATTTCTTACTTCGTCGGTCATAAACGTTACAGCAAGACAATAAATACTAAATAGGAGAAGAATGTTAAAAGTTGCCAAGCATCGCGAAATTCTAATACCAATGGATGGACTAAAAATAATTTGAAATACCATTAAATATTCTTCTTATCAGAAGCGTAGTTAAAATAAAAATTTATAGTAAGCCTCTCTCCCATTGTATTTATTAACCGTTTTTCTTAGAATTTTTTTTAATTGATAGCGGAGCGAAGATTCACAGAACTCTCATTTTTCATTTCTGATTCCATGACCAATTCTATTAATTCGTTATTCCATAGCATAGAATTATGCATGTTATCCTGTAGCTACGCCCCTGAATTTAATAAATAAATAACATACCTTTCGAATGCTGCATACATAAAGACACAACATAAAGGAAGCGTCGATAGATACATAATTAAAAGCGGGATAGCAAAACAATCTTGCATGTCTCGAAGAAATCTGTAAGAAAAGAAATCAATTTGATATGGAATAACCATTTAGCAGCGTAATACTATTTGACAATGTACAATGAGCCAAATGACTTTATATATAGCAATAGAAATAGCAAAAAACGAAAATATTTTGGGGACTAACAGGTCCCATAACAGAGAAATTGAGGTGAGGGCCCCATCTATTGATGATAGGTTAGTTATTTGAGTGCTAACAAACAAAAAATCCTGTTGGCGATATCAGACACGGGCTTCAGGGATGCCAAAGTAATATCTTATTTTTTTTATATCAATTATGTATTATTTCCATTAAAAAATCGGAGGTTTTCTCCAATTTTGAGACTAAGATCTGTGGCTTAGATTTTAAATATATGTATAATATCCGGTTGCTTTAAAAGAGAATTTATATATTTTAATCCAAGAATAAAATTAATAATCCTTAGATATAATGACAAGGTTACACAATAAAAAAATTAAACTGTCAGTTTGACGCTTTTTTTCACAATTTAGTACAAATAGAACTTAACCTCAGATTTTAATGTTTACAAACGTCACACTTTGAAATTATATTGTGTAACGTTGCCAGATCAAACGATTATAAATCTAATTCACGGATTAAAATATAACTCTCTTTTATACAACCGGGCATAGATGGATTAAAATTTTTTAGCTAAACATAAGAGATAAACATTACCTTAGTAAAAATCTATGATGTTCCAAACAAAATTTTAATTTCTCAAAAAAAGCTTCATACTGTTCCTCCGAGTTAATATTTTCAACGTTCAATCGTTCCAAATTATCGTATAAAATTCTAAACTGAATTATAACTTCATAACAAACTCCCAGAAAGATTGAGATGAAGGAAATTACACAATAAGCACCCGTAACACATGCTACAGCGCAACACGACCAAGCCATCAAATAGTATAGCCACTTGTCGGAAATATAAAAAGTTCCCAAGGGTAGTTTCCTTGCGATAATTGAAGAGGGAAATACAACTCCAACTAACACAGCAATAAGCTGAAATAAAAAGGCCTTTTGTAGAAAAGTGACAGTGTTCAAAAGGCGCAATACGTTGTTTTTTGCAGTTTCCGTACAGTTGTCGATATTCCAAAAACTAGATCGACTTTCCATGAGGTTGTACATTTTACTTTTGTAAAAAACACAAAATGTTAGTTTTGAAAAAATCTGAATTAATAAATGTTTATATAATAATATAGGTACTTAAAATTCAAAACTTACTAGAAACATTGCGCTAGTCCCTTCGAAGTTATCTATGTATTCCCAAAAACCTTCCGCATAAAAATAGTTTATAATGGAAACAATAAAGGTAGTAAGAATTGATAATTCGGTTAAAATTAGGCGAATATAACCGTTTGCACTTCGATTTGGGACTAAATATCCAAAAATCATCATACCTTTTACTGGAAACTCCAGTAAATCCTTCATTTTTACTGAGTTTGTTCTTAGATGGGTTTCTGAAATAATTATGATTTTGTTAGTTTTGCTTGCGACAGACGATGTAAACTGACAATTATATCACTCTTGGGAAAACTCAAGTTACTAAGGTACCAACGCATCCTTTTTGAGACAATATCTACCTTCGAAATTGGCTTTTGGGCTGTCGAAATATTTTTAATGGGAATTGAGGACTTTAAGCCTCGCCACATAGGCTATGTGGCGAGGCCACATTATTTTTGTACTCAACAGTTGGCAACCCTACACATAGTCAGTCTGAGCAGTTACAAAAACATTAACAGTGTGAACAGAACACTACCTTATAAACCCCATCTTCTTAATTTTGTATTTTTCGTTGACAATATAAGCTATGTGGTGAGACCTTTGAAAATAAAATCTCAGGAAAGAGTGTTAGGAGTGTTTACAACCGTCGGCTATTTATAGAAGAGTATAAAACGGAAATACTCATTTTCGACCTTACATCTCAAAAATGAAATAGACCAAGTTAGGGAACGCCATCGGCTGGGATTTTGAGTGATACCAAGCAGTCACAACACAGTAAATGGGTAACTTAGCACTCAGCCACTGATGTTCCGTGAATGAGCGTATTTTTTTTTAATCAGTCTTTTGGCAGTTTGACAATAGATGGTGGTTAATCGACTGGGTAAAATAAATTACTAAGTTTCTCGATGTAGGGCCATCTTCCTTATGTAAGTACACGTCTTGTGTGGTCATTATTTTCGGAATTAAATGACACCCTTATCCTTAGTAACAACGTTTTTGCACTTCCTAAGCTCCGAATGAGTAAAATTCGCCATTGCGAAAATACATTTTTCTTTATATTTGTAATCATAGATACTATCGAAATCACTGGGCAGGAACAAGCTCTTGAAGATCTCAACCAATTAAATGTTGGGCTATCACTCAAAAACAAAAGATGGTTTCAGTTTTTTAATTTTACCATCGAGTGTGTCTTCAAGAAGTAGATCGAGAACTTGTGATTAGTTTTCTCCTATGTTAACTGAGAAACCTTATTATACTGCCAAGCAATTAGAACCACCCTGTACATATACATGGATTTGAATCTTTTGCACTTAATCTGCCAAAACTTTCATAGTATTGTAGCGGGCCTTGTAATTCCTATTTCGCGCCCTTATACCATCGCGGTATCGCTACCTCTCCAGAAGAGGGCAGTAATACCCCGAGTACCAGGCAGTTCCTTATCGGCCTTCTGATTATTAATATATTTTATATTATATTATTTGTTAATAATATACGTTATCGTTTATCATATAAAAGCGATGTGTTTCATTTCTATTAAACAAGTTATAAACCGAGATATAATAAAAAACGCGAAAGCACGATGGATGCGAAACACTTGGTCACAAAAACACGATGTTTCACTCACGTCGGGTCACCATTACTTACGATCACCACTGATCAAGGTCGACAGTTCGAATCGCATCTGTTACGCGAATTAACCAACTTAGTTGGAGCAAAAAGATCGCGAACCACAGCCTACCATCCGCAAACCAACGGCATCGTTGAAATATGGCACCGATCGCTCAAAGTAGCCCTAAAATGCTACGAAACAAATAATTGGACCAGCATTTTACCAACAGTGCTCCTAGGTTTACGGTCTAGTTATAAAGAAAGCCTACAGTTTTCACCAGCGGAGCTAGTTTACGGCACCACCCTCAGGCTGCCAGGTGAATTTTTCATAAACAGCGATAGCTCATCGAATCCCAGCGAATTCGTTGAGTTATTAAAACACCAAATGAGAACTCTTCGCCCAGTATCAACATCTCATCCTACGAACGAAAAAATTTTTGTACATAGCAAACTCAACAGCTGCACTCATGTTTTTTTTCGACTAGACGCTGTCAAGAAGCCACTACAGCAAGCGTACACCGGTCCACATAAAATTATCGCTCGTCTTAACAATAACGTTTATACCCATCAACGTCAATGGAAAAAACGTTAACGTTTCAGCTAACCGCCTTAAGCCAACCTATTATCCTGCCGAAGATTGGCCTATCGCAACCCCGTTAGTCGTAACCCCTACCTTTACGACGTCGACCACTTCGACGGCATCCAGCGCCACGTGAACCGCCTTGACATCATCCACCGCGACGTCAACCGTCTTGACGCCATGCTCCGCGACGTCAACCGTTTTGACGCCATCCTCCGCGACGTCAACCGTTTTGACGCCATCCTCCGCGACGTCAACCGTTTTGATGCCATCCTCCGCGACGTCAACCGTTTTGACGCCATCCTCCGCGACGTCAACTGTTTTGACGCCAACTACCGCGACACCAACAGTTGTGACTAGAACCGTCGCGACGCCAAACACCGCGACGCCGTCGGTCGCTACACACATCGTGACAACGCCTATCGCGCAAACACCTCCACGACGCTCAGTCCGTTTCTTGCCGCAACCTCGCTACAACCCAAGAAGTGGACATCGCCGACCATAATCGCGACTTTTCTTTTTTATCTGTTTCAGGTGCAGAAAATCGCTAAGAAGGGGGTACTGTAGCGGGCCTCGTAATTCGTATTTCGCGCCCTTATACCATCGTGGTATTGCTACCTCTCCAGAAGACGGCAGTAACACCCCGAGTACCAGGCAGTTCCTTATCGGCCTTCTGATGGTCAACAGTTCGTCGTCGTCAAAGGGAGTAACACGTTTACCGGCGTCCCAAGACGCCATACCAAATTTTGTATCAATTCAGTATTTGTTAATATACGTTATCATATAAACGCGATGTGTTTCATTTCTATTAAACAAGAGTTATATAACCGAGATATAATAGTATATTAAAGTACAATTGTCAAAAGGTAGCATTTTGTACCACGAAGGTAAAGTTTGCAGACCGAGTGAAAGGAGTCTTTTGTT
The DNA here is from genome assembly GCA_963924605.1 of Malthinus seriepunctatus. Taxonomy (NCBI): domain Eukaryota; kingdom Metazoa; phylum Arthropoda; class Insecta; order Coleoptera; family Cantharidae; genus Malthinus; species Malthinus seriepunctatus. The sequence continues at coordinate 26,232,891 of OZ004604.1, read as the reverse complement.
ATTGAAATTTTAAAGAATTCATTTGTTGAAATATACATGATAGTCAAAAGCGTTTATTGCTAAGGTTTTAGAGAAAATCTTACTTTTTATGAAACCAAATTAAAAGTTTAATAGTTTTCTTAATGCAGCGTGGCGGCGATGCGACGCCTATACGACACAGTGGATGAAAGTATTTTCAAAACATGCAATTTTGTATCACATTCAGTTAACACGTCCGTGTACTTATTGCTTGTTTTCTATACTAATTTTTTTAAATATTTTGTTTACTTATTTTGGTACTTTTAAGTGTCTAACTGAAAATAAAAGTCTAACTAAAAGAAAAAGTTTTAACGCTTATTACGGCATTTAAATTAATGGAACTTTTATTACAGGTTTAAGTGTACCATATTATTTACCCCCAATATTATATAATTTAGAATTATTTTTTGTTTACTTGTATTCTCACGAAGCTTTTTTATATACAGTTGAATAAAAAAACTTTCGTAATAGTATATAGGGTGTTACTAAAATACTTGAACAAATCTCTACAATATGTTATTTACCTAAAAATTGAGTACTCGTAATTTTTTGTTTTTTTTGAATTTCGATTTTCAAGGGGAATGAGAGCCTGGAAAAAGGGGCTCTCAAAAACACTCTTTGGTGAGAAACCTTTTCTCCCATTTTAATGGTATGCTTGGTATGCGAACTAACCAACAGGATTAAGGGGGGCATTTATGCCATTAGAAATAAATGGTGTTCAGACACATTTTTATTCCCTGCGATTTTTAAAATCAGAGGCTGTATTGTAAAAATTCAAAAAATCTGTTAAAGGTAAAGGTTGAACTTAGGTTGATGTTTTTGAAATCCAAAATTTTAGGACTTTACTATGCCTAGTAGTATAGTAGTTTTCTTTAGATGGAATTAAAAAGTGCAATTACATCTTTAGAGGAGTATATTTGCGTATTCTGGCGTAATTTTAGCGTTGTCAAAGACTGCTGCTGATGTGTTTAGCAAGAGCCATAATAAGAAGTAATAAAATTTAGTTTTAGACGATGTAACACCGTAAACCGGGTGTTGCACTTATTCTCCCTTTAGCATCGCTCAGTGGGAGACGGGAGGGTTCGTAGATAGAAATAAAACACACTGTAGAAGAAATGGAAAATAAAATATTTATTAAATAAAAGAAATAACTCTATATGTACCTCCAAGGTGCACATACATATTAAAAAAAAACTTTCTTAAGAAAAAAAATAAATGTCAAGGGATAGTAATCAAACAGATACAAATCTATTACGTATGACTCGGCCACTGTTCTTCCAGACCACCAGACCTGTCCTCAAGACCTAACCAGACTTAAGGAGAGACCACCTGACCTGGAAGACACGAGGAGGGTTAGTCGACTGGAGAGACCACTAGACCTGTCCTCAAGACCTGAACAGACCTTTAGGGACAGACCACTTGACCTGGAAGACACGAGAAGGGTTGTTCGAATCCCCAGACCACTTAACCTGTCCTTAATACCTAAACAGACCTTTAGGGACAGATCATCTGACATGGAAGACACAAGAGGGGTTGATCGAATCCCCAGACCACTAGACCTGTCCTTAAGACCAAAACAGACCTTTAGGGACAGACCAATAGACCTGGAAGACACGAGAGGAGTTCGTCGAATCCCCAGACCACTAGCCCTATCAGACCTTTAAGGACAGACCACTTGACCTGGAAGACACGATCACACGGGTAATTCCTGTTACCAGACCAATAGACCTGTCCTCAAGACCTATTCAGACCTTTAAGGGCAGACGACTATACCTGGAAGACAGGACACACGGGTTTGCTGAAGGCAAGGGAAAAAACAAATAAAAATTAATTAATTGAATTGAATTAATTAACACGGGTTCAAATAAAATGAAGGAAGATCGAAATTGAAATTAATTAATTAAAATAATTAATTAAGCACGGAACAAAATTACGCAGGGGGGAAAATTAACACGGAACGCGCTTCCTGCTCACCACGATCGTGAGGCAAAGAGTCCAGGGGAAATTGAATGAAGGGGAAAATTAATAAAAGCGCGCTTCCACTCACCACGATGGTGAAGATGGAAGTCCGTCATCAAAATGGAGTGGGAGCTTTTATTGGAAACCCGGCGACCAACTCGGATTTACTCGACGACCAATAGGAAAGCCGTAAAAGGAATTGAAACAAAGAGCGACTATCAGTTAATTATTAAAAATCAATTAATAACTTTGTAATTAGTCGGAGCTCGAGTATAAAAATTAGCTCAATGGAACCACACTAAAATTACAAGAACAACGGTATAAAATTTGTAATTATCAATTAAAATTTCAACCTTAAAGTAATTATTAAAAATTAATTAAGGGCTGTAAAATATTTAGGGGTGTCAATGAATCACGAAAGTAAAAGAAAAAACCCACTAACTACATCCTATCACTAACTATAACACTTCACGTGTTTAACAATAAATTTCAATATTCGATAACTTTAGAAACCTATAATTAAAAAAGTTTAAATTACGAAATAATGAAGTGATAAGGGTGGAATAATTTTTCTATGGTTAAAAATAATTTAAAAGATAAACTAAAAATTACACGGAAGCTGCAGGACCTCTGGTTGTCGAGATACAGGGAAATCAGTGCTTATCGTCGATAACACTGATAATCAAATAGGGACAATTAAAATTAAGTAATCCTGGTCCAATCTTGATGAGATTGGACTCAAATGAATGTGCTTGAAGAGCTGAACACGGGCGTATCGAGTTTATCTCCATTTTGATCTCAGGGGCGGCGCTAGGGGAAAACTAAAGAACACAATGACAAGTAACTGCTTTAAACTCCAGAAAAGTCCAGCATTTGGATAAAATTCTGCATCGTTACAACGAAGCTACAGCTAACTTAGATTTAAATTGAGATTACGCATGTTTCTACATAAGAAAGGGATTTTAGAGGGAAGAACAACAAAAAACAGTAATAATTTATTTAAAAAATACATTTGAAGCATATAAGAAAAGTTACGAAAGGGGTTAGTGCGCTCGTGGACGAAGTTTGTCAACTGTGAAATTGTCTCTTTGTGGCGTGCTGAATCAATGTCTCCTAGAGAGTAAATAGTGGCCATTTTCACCCACGTAACAGTGCTCCATGTGCACATTAATTCAAATTTTGCTGTTTTTATTATTTTTTAATCTTTCAAACTTCTCAATACTGTGCAGATTGAAAATGAAGCTCTAGCAACCTACAAAAAACAGTTTAATTGAGAAAAAATTATATTTTAATAAATCACAAACATTAATCAACGTTGCAATGTTGACATCAGCCAAACCGCCTAAAACAGTAATTCGAATATTCCTTTGAGATTGTTGAATCATCAATTGCGTTGATTTCTTCAAGTTGATAAAATGTTTTGAATACCAATTCGAAAAATAAATCGCATTTGATATATTCGATGCCTAACACAAAAAATTACTTAATCAAAATGTTTATTAGTTTATTAATTTCTTACTTCGTCGATCATAAACGTTATAGCAAGACAATAAATACTAAATAGGAGAAGAACGTTAAATGTTTCCATGCTTCGCGTAATTTTAATACTAATGGAGGGACTAAAAATAATTTGAAATAGCATTAAATATCATTGGAATCTGGGGCGTAGTTAGAGTAAAAATTAATAACAAGCCTCTCTCCCATTGTTTCTATTAACTTCTTCTGTCAATAATTTGTTTTTAGTTGATAGCACAGCGAGGATTCGCAGAAATCTTTCATTTTTGATTCTTTGACCAATGACCAAATCGATTAACTCATTATTCCATAGCATGTGCTTAAAGATCGTGCAGAACTATCAATTTGACTTCGTACGTATACACCCTTTTGCTATGGCAGGCGAATTTTAGTTCGAATTTAGGTAACTGGTAACTGTTTTTACAGGCTCAAAGAGGTGACAGGCCCGACTGAGCGCCTCGCCAGTCATAATCCTCTTTGCGCCAGTAAAATAAGTTTTACCTAGCTTGTAATGTTAAATACTATATCGTATTTGTTTGAATTTATGTGTTTTAATAATTTTGGGGATGGAATTTCTCGAGTTTATCATTGTGGGGACGATATCAAGCGTCTGCTTGTCCCTGGTGTCGTGGTGTGAATTTTCCCAGTAACAACTGGGCTCAGAAACTATGCTTGTTATACTGTAGCTATGCTCCTGAATTTAATTAATAATTAACATACCCTTCGAATGCTGCATACATAAAGACACAACTTAAAGGAAGCGTCGATAAATACATGATTAAAATTGGGATAGCAAAGCAATCTTGCATTTCTTGTAGAAATCTATAACAAAAAAAAATACAATTTAATATGGCATGTAAATAATAATTTGATAATGTACAGTTATAGCTAAATACAAAAAGATATACGAACACAATTACCTTAGTAAAAATTTATGATGTTCCAAACAAAGTTTGAATTTCCCAAAAAGATTTTCATACTCTTCCTCCGAGTTGATATTTTCAACATCTAGTCGTTCCAAATGATCGCATAAAATTCTAAACTGAATTATAACTTCATAACAAACTCCCAGAAAGAGTAAGATAAAACAAATTACACAACAAGCACCAACAACAACTGCTACAGCGCAAGTCAACCAAGCCATAAAATAGTATAGCCAATTGCTGGTAATATGAAAAGTTCCCAAGGGTAGTTTTCTTGCGATAAGAGAAGAGGGAAATACACCTACTATTACCAAAGCCATAATCTGAAATAAAGAGACCTTTTGTAGAAGAGTGATGTTCTTCAAAAGGCGCGATACGTTGTTTTTTACAGCTTCTGAACAATTGTCGGTATCCCAAAAATTAGATCGACTCTCAATGAGGTTGTAAATTTTACTTTTGTAAAAAACGCAAAAAGTTAATTTTGGAAAAATCTTAAAAAATAAATATTTATAGATTATAATTTTTGATTTATGTAAATTCAAAACTTACTAGCAACATAGCGCTAGTTCCTTCGAAGTTATCTATGTAATCCAATAAACCGTCGAGATAAAAATAGTTTATAATGGAAATTATAAAGGTAGCGAGGACCGATAATTCGCATAAAACAATGCGAATATAAATGTTTGCTTTCGGATTTGGGACTAAAAATCCAAAAAGCATCATGTGTTTTACTGGAAACTCGAGTAAATCATTCATTTTAAGTTAGTTCTTGGATGGGTTTCTGAAATACCAATTATGATTTTATTAGTTTTCACTTTGGGGCTACACCTAAATAGAAAATGGCTTGTAAAGCGTTCTAGTTCGTAGCGTTATTGGTACATCTTTTTGAAACATCATAATTCAAATTTCCTAAACTGCGTAAATGAGCGTTTTTAAAATATTTTTTGACGACCAGATCGTGTAACCTGAGAATTATAACAGCCTTGGGAAAACTCGGTTGCAATTTTGGAACAAAACTGCATTCGAAATACTTGTAATGAGAATTGAGGGACTTAAGGCCTCTCCACATAGCTTGTACTGTGCTATGCTGTGTTATGTTATGCTCCAAGAGAAGTCAAAGAGAGCTGAAACTGCATGCTAAGTGAAATTAGCACAGTCTGAACTGTTACAAAAACACGAATAGTGTGAACACTACCTTATAAACCGTATCTTTCTTATTTTGTATTTTTAGTTGACAATATAAGCTATGTGGCGAGACCTTAGAAAATAAAATCTCGGGAAGAAGTGTTAGACGTGTTTCCAGCCCTCGGCTATAGAAGAATGTAAAACGGAAATACTAATTTTCGACCTTTCAAAATCACATCCCAAAAATGAAATAGACCAAGTTAGGGAACGCCATCGCCTGGTATTTTAAGAGATACCAAGCAGTCGCAACACAGTAAATAGGTAACTCGGTAACTCAGCCACTGATGTTTTCTGAATGAGCGTAGCCTTTTTAAAGTATACGGTCTACGGCACGCGGTTTGTGTGGACATTTAGGCCAGTCAATCGGTAGTTTTTGATAGACAGTTTTAGGAGGAGTTTTGATATTTGAGTTTTTTATGTTTTTCAGGTCGCTGAAAACTAATTTGAAGTTTACAACCAAAAATTTTTCCCGGGAAAAAAGTTATAAGCAAAAATAAGTCAAAAAACTGCTCTTTTTCAAACTTTCGGTTGTAACTCGAAAACTATGCATTTTTGGCAACATTAAACTACAATAAAAATAGTTCTAAGAAAATTTTCTACATTTTATGTCCGTAAGTTTTTTTGTCAGGCAAACAATTTCGTCGCGATCGCGCCTCGAAGTTGTTGCAACCTACAGTCCAATGAGAAATGCCACGGTAGTGTTCCTTAACCGTGTTAGTAATCACTCCTACATCTTTAACTTTAACTATTTGGGTTTTTTATCTTTTTCAGGTCGTGTAAAACGAATTTGAAGTTTGCCACCTAAAATTTTTCCCGGGAAAAAAGTTATAAGCAAAAATAATTCAAAAAATAAGTCAAAAACTGATTTTATTAAAATTTTTGGTTTCAACTCGGAAACTATGCGTTTTTTGGTAACGTTGAATGAAAAGAAAAGTTAGAAGAAAATTTCATACATTTTAGGCTATAAATTTTTTTTGGCAGGCAAAAGGTTTCACCGCGATCGTGTTTAGAAGTTGTTGCACCTGCTGTCCAATGCGAAAAAGCACAGCGCGGCTAAAATGTTGCAATAATCTTGGGAGTTGGACACTAAGGGCATTAACATGGCATTAGGCCATTTTTCTTTTTTTCGATTTCTTCTGGGTTTTTTCAATGCCAACCACTGCTGGACTTGGTAGTATAGGTAGGTATAACCTACCCGTAAAGAATGTTTTCTCGCTGCAGCTGCAGATGGTAGCATGCGACAATGTGAGTCTTTGTCTCATATGCAACTTTGATGTAGCACTTATGTCTCAACTTGTTAAGTGATGCTACTTCTTTCCCACTGAAGCCGTACAATTAAATAAGAAAACGTTCACCAGCATCAGCAACCATTTTTTGAGTACCATATGAGGTTTTAAATACCTGGAGGGTACCTGCGAGATCGCGATTGTTAGTGAGTCAGTCATGAACTTCATTTTTCCGTAATTGAACTGTTCTACCCACTGCAGTGAGTGGGGAAAATAAAGCTCTACAAACTTTTTCCTTTCCAGGTTTTAAGAAGTAAACATTATCATGTTTGCAGAGGTCGATCAAAATTACTAAAAGGTACATTCTACATCCTCGCCTACAACAAATACAGCTTCATGTTTTGGGGGCAAGAACAAACCTATGTTCACTATCAGCGAGTCGGCGTCTTCCTTAGCTTGCTTACTCGTCACATAGTCGCTGATGTGAATGTCGTAATAACTAATAAGCGTTGCTAGTAACCGATTTTTGTTTTTTGGATTTCCAAAAAAATTTTCTTTAAACGCTGTGGGAACCATTGTTTCGTCAAATATTATGTGGGCAGAAACAAGTTATCTTGATCTTCTCAATCGCTCAGCGCATATGGTTCCACCGTCTGTAAGATCAGGATAGCCATCGCCATCACCTATAACTGTAGCGTTTGGTTACTTATTTTTGACATAAAGAACATATCTATCACAGATGGAAGAATATGATTGATTGCTATTGCTAGGTCACACAACCCTATCCAATAAGAACCCACCATCTACCACATATACAACTTTGCAACTAAACTTCACATCTGTAATACGTTGGAATGCTTTGTAGTACAAGCTAGAGTTGCTTCCTTTTCTTAAAATATCGTCAAAAGAGATAACGAGATAAGGAATCAAGACCAAGATCATAGGCCAAATACTCCTCGAGCTCTTCATCCAACTGCTTAGCAATGGTATTTCTTTGGAACAGAGTGGTTGGATTAATTGGAATTGGAATCAGTTCATTATTGATCTCTTTAGCACTGTTCATTAAAGCAAGGGGTTGCACTCTGTCACTGCGTTTGAATTTGACACTTTCAGCATCTCCACCAACAACTCTGTTAATGCCCTTAGTGCTCATCTCCCAAGACTTATGACTGCTTATTTTGGCTTAAAACTTTTTTCCCGGGAAAAATTTTTGGTGGTAAACCTCAAATTCATGTTCAGCGACCCAAAAAACATAAAAAACCCAAATATCAAAACTCCTCCAAAACTTTCTTCCAAAAGTCCTTTTCAAGCACCATTTGACTGGCCTAATTACTTTTGGGATTAAATTACACACTTACCCTTAATTCAATTATAGATTACTTTACTTTTAAGAAAATACACACGTCTGTGTACTTAGACAGTTACTTTTAAGTGTCTAGCTAAAAATAAAAGTCTAACTAAAAGGAAAAGTTTTGTCGCTTATTATTTTATTATGATATTTAAATTCATGGAACATTTTATTACAGGTTTATGTGTACCATATTATTTACCCCTAATATAATACATAATTTAAAATTATTTGTTGTTTGCTTGTATTCTCACGAAGTAGGTAAAGTGTCGCTTTTTTATAGAGTCGAATAAAATAGTATATTGAAATTCAAGTGCAGAAAAGGGTGGATTGCAAAACAAAATATAAAAGTTGGAGCACGAGCGACAGCGAGTGCTCTAATTATATGAGTTTTGCAATAGCCTTTTCTGCAAGTGTGTTTCATACTTTTTTTTCTACGAAAGTGAATATTCTACATCAATGAACATTTTTTGTTAAATGTCAGAATGACAAATTAATTTAAATTGTGAAAATAATAATCATAGTGGTATTTTTTTATGCTTTGGGTGCGGCAAGAATTTTCCGCACTAGTGTTTCAAAAGTCTACTTTCAATATTCATTTAGTTGTCAGAAAAACTGTCATTCAGCACGTTCGTAGAAAAAAGCTTTTATAATACAGAGTGTATTTAAAGTAGCGCCAAATATTAACATCACGCTATTCATTATCAAAAACTAAACAAAAAATTCCAGTTCTAATTTGGTCTTTGTATAGCAGAGTCCAATTATTTAACGGAAAAACAGCGCTTTTAGAAAAAGCAGAGGGATAGAAATTTTTTTTTACGAATCGCTTTATGTTGGGACGCTAATTATAGGTGAGGTTTTTCCAGATCAGAGGCGTGCGGGAACAGGGTTAAAATCGCGTTTGTTTGTTGCAAAACTGCTAGTTTTGACAATATCTTTGATCACGTTGAAGATACCAAAAAAATACATCCTAGGTAATTTGTAATGTATAAAATTACGAAGAGAATGAGAGCAACCTGAGCCCAAACGGATAGTTCGTTGATGCAGAAAAAAATAGAAAGCATAGGAAGTTCGTTAATTTTTAAATTTAATTTTAAAAAAAAGTAAAAAGCCAAACTTTTTGAAAATGCTTTTAAAAGATGCATTTTAATACACAAAAACACTGTACCAAATTTCAACTTCTAATATTTATTTAAACAGCTACCATCGCTATAAATTGTACCTACTCGTATTTTTTTGTTTTCTTAAATTCCGATTTTTAAGGAGAATGCAATGCTAGAAAAGGAGGCTTAGACTAGGCGCAAAAGTTAAAGTATTTTATGCAAGCGGCATTTCATATAACATTTCGGTAACCGATATTTTCCCAATATTTCAACCCTACTGAATACGAAAATTGCGGTTACCAAAGCAAAATCTTAATCGGGATCGTGATATTCAAGATGACGCCCACGATGTCTGCTTTGTTATTTTTGATAAAATAATTATGAACAATTAGGACAAATGTTGTCATTAGTTGGGATAGATAATTTTATACCCTACAATTTTTATTAGAAGTAAAATTATCTTCAGATCACTCCTAAAAGAGCTAGAGTGGATAAAAGCACCAGTGTTGTATAAACCGTCTTAATACATAAACCAGTATATGGAAGCATCTTGGTGAGTTCAGCGAGGTAGCTTTCCCAGTATCCAGCTAGGATGTATCTGTTAAAACATGATCAGAGCAAATCAAGTCCATAAAAGTCGATCATAAAGAGGATATTGCGTCTTCTGTTTTGACAACACACGGTGCTTCTCTCGACTCTCTAGACCCTTAAAGAGTGATTTTACTGTAATTTTTTGTAGACCATAAAATTATCTATCCGAACTAACAAAAATATTTGTCTTAATTGCCATAATAATTAATCCATCAAAATAAATGAAAAGAGCAAACATGTATATTACGACGATTTTTACGCACACGATGTCTTTAGCTGGCTTTCGCTCCTTAATAAGCAATTTTACGGTACTTTTACATTTAATAATAATTGTAGAGAACCTTGTATATCTAATTCAATCAAAACAGTTGTCCAAGTTTCAATAATAATTCTTCCATCCAAATAAATCTTAATTAATAAAGCAGACAACCTAGTCGCCATCTTGAATATCGCGCTTCCGGTTTAAATTTCACTGTGGGTAACCGCAATTTTTGGATTCAGGGGGGTCGAAATATTGGGAAAACATCGGTTACCAAAATGTTATATGAAATTCCTCTAGCATTTCGATACTGGGATTTTGTTCCAATTTCACGGTGCTTCTTCCGACTGTAGCTCCTTAAGGAGTGATCTGAAGATAGTTATACCTCTAATAAAAATTGTAGAGTATAAAATTATCTATCCGAACCAATAAAAATATTTGTCTTAATTGTCCATAATGATTCCATCAAAAATAACAAAGCTGACATCTTGGGTGTCACCTTGAATATCACGCTTCCGGTTAAGATTTCGCTTTGGTAACCGCAATTTTCGTATTCAGCAGGGTTGAAATACTGGGAAAACATCGGTTACCAAAATGTTATATGAAATGCCGCTTGTATGGTTAAGGATACGTTTTTTCCGATAACAGTCCTAGTCTAGCTCTCAAAAACACTGTTTGGTAAAAATTTTAGAAACCTTTTGACCGATTTTAATGACGAGTATACGAACTAACCGATTGGATTAAGGCAAGTGCCAAATTATAATATTGTAAAGGGCGCTAGAGGACGCTAGTCTACAAAAGAGGGCGTAATTTTAGCATTGTCAACGACAACAAACTGCTGTGTGAAACAAGAGCGATATTGAAAAGTAATAAAATTTTGGGCAAAAAAAATTTGAGTTGTGAGCCCTAAAGCCCTAAAGAAGTGGCTGGAGGGTGGCAGAACCAGTTCATCTGAGTGAGTGTCTGCACAATTTGCATTTTATATAATTTTATAAATCGATCGTTTCAGTTATGTACTCAAAGTTTTAAGGTAAGTCCGCTTAGCATGAATTTCTATTCTTTACGTATACCGGGTGTTTCATTTAAACAACAGTGTCTTGTGTTCTTAGTTAGTTATTTAATAAGTAACCAACGCTAAATTATAATTTATAGGTTACAATTACAATTTTTTGAAAATTTTCTTTATTTGTTAGACCAAAGGTGACGTTGTAAATGAATTACGAGGGCCACTCTGTATGTTTTAAGATAAACAAAAATTACTAATGGTTGAAATGCTGGCGTCTTAAAATTTTTTGTTTTTTTTGTATCTCAAAATATACAAAGTGACCTTCGTATCTCTAACTGCAATTAACTGTGAACATTATTAAAACAATTTTTTCTTCAAACGTCAAAGTTGACATTTTGTTTCTGAACAAGTAAGGTTAAAGTTCTACTTTTACATCCTTGGAGGTAAAAGTAAATTCTAACCCTAAATAGTTACAACAAATTAAACAAAGTTAGAGTTAATTTTAAAAAATATTTGACAATTGAACTACAAGTAATTGACAAGAGATGGCGCTAGTTAAAAAATGTTATTTATCGTTTTTCCAAGTTTTACGTTTGAAGAAAAAATTAAATGTTTCATACGGAGTAAAAATACTTTTTTGGCTCGTACAAGCGCTACTGACGTGCCTAAAAAAAGTGACTTTTTTACTCCTAATAAAACAAACTACTATTTTTATATCTCTCTTAAATAACCACCCTATAATAGACTGATGTCTTTTCTAACAACAAATACTATAGGTATACATATACTGTTCATTAATGCATTCTAATTACTTCAAATGTTGTCCGAGTATACAAGAGCAAGTCGAAACATACGTGATAGTGCTATATCCATATACAGGGTCTTCGTAAATAATCTCAACCCACGTGACCACGTGACCATTTGCTAGGCAACCATCATATTATTTCATTACGTCATTGATTGGTGGTTGCTTAGGAAATTAGTCACGTGGGTTGATGTTATTTACAAAGGCACTGTAGAGTGGTCCCAACTTAACCTGAGCACACCACGTGACCAAACCTGCGCGAGGCGTGGCTTCAGAGTCCAGAGACGGAGCTAATTATTTCTTCTGTCAAAAAAATTATTTTTAAAAGTTGTCAAAACTTAAAATAATTACTTAATTTAAATTTTTATTTGAAATATTATCAATAATTAATTACTGATTTAATACTTTATAAATGAGATCTACACATTATTAAAATGCTTGTAATTATTTTTCTTCGACAAAAGTAATGTAATAACTATATGACGACACTGTCTATGTCCGTTTCTAAGCAACGGCAGTACTAAGCTGCTGTGCAACTTTAATGGTAGTCACGTGGTGTACTCATCTTTCCTTGGGAGTACTCTAGTATCTAATGTCAATTTTGCAATTTGCATTGTTTTTTAATCTTTCAAATTCCTCAATACGGTGCAGATTGAAAACGAAGCCCTAACAACCTACAAAAACAACATTAGTTTAGAAAAATCACATTCTAACGAATTACAAACATTTATCAACGTTGTGGTATTAATGTAAGCTAAACCACCTAAAGTAGTTATTTTAATGTCTTGTTGAGCTTCTTCAATCATTAATTGAGTTGTTCTCTTCAACTTAATGAAGTGCCTTGTATACCAATTCGAGTTGTAAATTGCATTTGCAATTGTTGATGCCTAACGAAAATTATCTAATCAAAATACTTATTACTTATCAGTCTCTTACTTCATGCGTCATGTAGGTTGCAGCAATACAATACATAGAAAGTTGCGCAAGTATGTCAAAACAAGCTAGGCTTCGTGAAATTTTAACACCAATGGCCGGACTAAAAACAGTTTTAGAAATTAGTAAATATCACTCTAATCAGTGACGTAGCTGGAGCTTTTAGATATTACCCAGGAGAGTAGTATATCTAAACGGTTTCGAGACCGGATGTGACGTCACATCAGCATATAAATAGCGGAAAATTCAAATTTGGAGGCAAGTGGGCGTTTAAATTTAAAAATTCAGATTGTCACACCTCATTAACAGCTATTTTGACATCCCACTCTCCCAGTTCCCACTTCCCACATTCCACTCTCTAAATGACTACCAACAACTTTGAGTGCCATTTCTACCATTTACATGCTGATATAATGCTGAACCCGCTTAGGTATACTACTCAGGAGGGTTCATTTGGTGCTTTTCATTTTTGATTAACTGGAGTTTATTTTTTCATAAAAAGCGAACAAATTGCTTGTCTCCAAGAGATATATATACTCTCTACAGTCTAATACAGCTACGCCTCTGAATTAAAGAAATAAAATAACATACCTTTCGAATGTTGCGTACATAAATACACAACTTACAGGGAGCGCTGTTAGATATTTAATCAAAAGCGGAATAGAGAAACACTCTTGTATGTTATGAATAAACCTTAAAATAAAAATATAAGTTAAGCGTAGGCTTGCTAGGATAGCTCTGCAGTAATATAGCGCCCGTAATATGACCGTGCTGACGTCACGTAGTCTAATAACCGCTTTAACGTCTAAACCGAGCAGTGAGTGAGTGAGTAAATTGTTCTTTGATGCACGGTCGCTATTTTACGACATGAGCCAAAATTTTATAAAATTCCAACATAGCTAATCCTATTGGGACGTCGAGCTCACGTGCTGCCTTCCGATTGTGCTAGAAATTTTTTTCTAAGTATTCAAACTTAAAATACTATGATTACCTGATTAAAAATTTATGATGTTCCAAGCAAACTTTTAATTTGTAACAAAAATCTTTATACTCTTCCTCACAACTGATCTTTTCAACGTCGAGGCGTTCTAAATGATCACATAGAATTTTAAACTGAACCATGACTTCTAAACACAAGCTCAAAAACAACAAGACCAAACTAATTAGACAACAACAGCCCACACAACAAGCTGCAGTGCAAGTGATCCAAGCCATGTAATATTTTAAGGGATCGTCGGAAATGTAAAAAGTTCCCAAAGGTAGTTTTTTTTCAATAATGGACGAAGGCAGCATAACTCCAAAAAACATTGCATAAATTTGAAACAGAAAGACCTTTTGTAGAAAAGCAGCAGTGTTCAACATGTTCAATACTTTGGTTTTTACAGCTTCTGAACAATTGTCGGCATTCCAAAAATGAGATCGTTTTTTGATGAGGTTAAAAATTTTGGTTTTGTAGAAAATGCAAAAAGTTAATTTTGAAAGGATCTGAAAAAGTAAATATTTACTTGTTTAGAGATAATACTTGTTTAGTTTCAACCATAGTAGTAAATATAGCAGGTAGGACGACGAGCTGTCTTACCACTCGTAGCATACTGAGGCCACTTGTGAACTACTGTAAGACAGAGAAAGCACATTAAGGGATATTATTTGCACCAATCAAATGCACAATATTGGCCTTTAATGAGTCATCAAAGGTTTAAGTTTGCGTCGGCATACCTGTATATTTCTTATCGTGGTTTCAACTTACTAGAAACATAGAGCTAGTCGATTCGAAGTTAGTTATGTATTCCAAAACGCCGCTTATATAAGAATAATTTATAATGGAAATAATAAGGGTAGCGGCTATCGATAATTGACTTAAAACAAGAGTGATGGTAGTTTTTGCATTTGGATTTGGAACTAAATACCCAAAAACTCTCATACATTTGACAGGAAACTCCACTAGATCTTTCATATTTACTCAAGGTACTCTTAAATGGTTTCTGAAACAACAATAAAATGATTTTAGATTTTAGTGTTTATAGGCCTAAAATATTTTTCCAAATGTAACTGTTGGTTCCCTTTGAATTACCCGCCATACAATTTCCGTTACATAAGGTTCAAGTAACACACTGTTGTGTCCGCTGGAAATTGTTACGATAATTATTACCTGCAATAATGTTAAGCTGTTACGCTGTGAATTTTGATTAGGTTTTACGACCTTTCGCAAGGTCGCGAGATCTCGCAAAACTGTGAGCGAGAGTAAAAACAAATCTCGCCTCGCAAACTGAAATCGTCGTCTCGTCTCGCATCTCACCTTGCATTGCAAATCTTAGTTTCGCCTCGCATCTCGCCCCCTACCTCTAGCTAATATAAATAGAATTAAGTTGAGTTTACATTACTGCGGTAAACGTCGTGTGTCGCTCAATTCTACCAATAGAACTGCGCGATGCAGCAACGCACGACGCTCACCGCAGTAATGGAAGGCGAGCTTAAATTAATAATGCTCATAATGAGGACTGAAGCAATTACTTTAAAATTTAGATTTTTAATTTCAAATCAGAATGCTCAAAGAAATCTAGTTTGTTATTTTTAGACACATTTTTATTCCCCAAGATTCTTAAAATTAGGGGCTCTATTGCAAAAATTTAAAAAATATGTTAAAGGTAAAGGTTGAACTTAGATACTGGTGGTTTTGAAACTTCAATTTTTGGGGCATTATGCTTCGAAACAAGACTTGAAAAATAGGAAGAAATTGATAATGTTTAAAGTAATAAAATGTCAGAAATAAGTGTAGTAATGTTATTGTAGATGGCTGACTTTTCAATGCGACTTGGCTATGTGTATGTATTTTAATGGAATAGACCATGAATAGACTACAGTCGCTGACAAAGTGTCTGTTACAATTTCTGGCATAGCGTGGATTTTTACCACTTTTAGTAGTGAGAAAAAAGTATAGATGTAGTATGCGTTCACTTTTTAGAATAAAATTATGCCTGAGATACAGTCAGCCTCACAATTATTGGACACCCTGCTATAATTCTAGCACAAATTGTGGATGCAACCTTCATAAAACCTCTTTCCTAAATTGAGGGGTAACTTTATTTTGCCAACAAGTAGTAAGTCAACAACCTCCCCTTCTGTCCCTTTGCAGTTGTTGGCTAATAACCACCCTGTCGTATAGCCACAGTGGCCAATAATTCTGAGGCTGACTGTACATCGACAATCGCGATGGATGTTACCTCTGTGTAAGGGTGACATAGAGTTGATAATCATGCACATCGATATATCTTTGGCATGTTTGTACCTTTAAGTTATTGCAGCAAGACGATGATGCCATACAGCATTGTGTCAAAACTCAAAAGTTATAAAAAATCAAATCGTACAATGAAATTTAACAATATTTGATTTCATTTGGATTACTTTACCTTTTATAAAAAATACACACGTCTCTGTACGTATTAATTTTTTTCTAGACTAATTTTTTTTTCTATGTAGTTTTAAATGATCTAAAAGTAAAAGTTTTGAAGCTTATTATTTTATTATGATATCAAAATTTACGGAATTGTTATTTCGAGGTATAGGTAACGTATACCAAATTATCTAACATAATTTACTCTCAATAATTAATTTAGTCAGTTAGTTGCTTGCTTATTCTCACGGAATTATCGACGACTCTATAATTAAGTGTTACAGCAAGGTATGGTTTGTTATGAATTATTTAGGTTTAAAAACTTTGAGACTTTTAACGCACCCCAATACTAATAAATTATCGACATGAGCTTAAAATCCAAAGGAACAACTCCCTACATTTTATTCGAGTTACATGTACAGTCAGCCTCACAATTATCGGCCACTCTGGCTATACGCTAGAGTGGCTATTAGCCAACAACGACGAAAGGACAGAAGGGAAGGTTGCTGATTTACTACTTGTTGGTAAAATAAAGTTATCCCTTAATTTAAGTATGAAGTGTTATGATGGTTACAGCCACAAACGTATAGCCAGGGTGGCCATTAATTGTGAGGCTGACTGTACCTATTATCCTTCTGTTACTGAGATAATGCCTGTCAGCCTGTTACAAGCGATGCCTGTAAAAGTCAGATAATATTTCGAAGATAAAGGTTCAACTTAAAATACCAGAGCAATCGCAATCGCCTCCATAAAAGTCTTGAGGATCGTAAGTATTAAATAATCATTTAACCCCCTTAACAACCGACGTGCGGTCACCACGACCGCAGCGACTTTTGTTTCTTATTTTTTGTACCCATCCCTTCAAAATATAGCCCACAGCACCTCAGTACCTTCAAGTTACTACTCTCTCAGTGCCTAGGTGCAAGAAAGTTGTTGTAGGCCTTTTGGTTTAATTTTTAATTGAAATTGAAATTCGTAAGCGGTCACCATGACCGCACTACAGTATTAGCGATACTTTTCGTGCACATGAAGTAGCAATGGTTAACAACCCAAATCTTCGAAATTTTGAAATTGTATGTTATTATTTAAATTTTTCAATCATCTTCATCATATTATATTGTTTACTAATTGTTTATATTTATGTTACAGTGAAAAATGTCAGGTATTTTTGATAATTTACCGTAAATACATCTTGATATAAAAATTATTGTTTTACGGTGATTAAAATATAAAGTTTCGCTATTTTTTTAGAACTTTTATCTTATTTCAATTCGTTCATCCATATTCCATAGCATAAAAAGAACAAACTGTGGGAATTTCTAAGAATTAAGCCGAAAATAATACGCGATCATGTAAAAATTGCAAACAAAAATTGTAATTTTTGAAGTGTTGTAGTTTTTGAGATTTCGAAGCCTTTTTGGAAATTTTTTGTTGTTAGTATAATTTTACAACTATTTATTTTATAAATTTCGTATCAGATTGTTTATATCTTTTTCATATTAAAAAATATTAAAATATTTTGTTGCTCTAGCGTAAATGCAGGGAAATGCGCGTTAATTTGAAAATTATTTTTTTAAAGTGATTCAAATAATAAGTTTCATTATTTTTATTCTATATCTTACTTATTATATTCCAATTTAACCATACCTTGTATAAAAATAACGATTATGAAAAATTTGGCCAAAATAAACAAGAAAGTAACAAGCGGTCACCATGACCGGCGCTCAGTGAGAGTGTACCAAAAATAGGATGTCGGTGGTTAAGGGTTAACTACGGTTTTTAATTAAGTAAATAAAAGTCATAAAAGTGTTTGTTTTATTTGACGCTTGGTAATAAATTATTATTATTTAAAAAATTCCAGACGTTCCAGGCTCCCGGGACAAGAGAAACGCGGTTTTCATTCAGCCACTTTTCCTCACTTTTTTGAAAATGAGTAAAATTCTCAATGCTTCTAGGGGCAAGGTAGAATGGGTTGGGGACTTTTATTCTTATACCATATTAGAACATCCTTCCTCTAAACTTGCACCAATTTTAAAATTGTTTATCTCACTGATATTTGAGAAAACGCGGTTTTTATATTCAGCCACTTTTCTTCACCTTTTTAAAAAATGATTTTTTGATCTCAATGGTTCTAGGAGGCAAGGTAGAATGGGTGGGGGACTTTTATTTTAGATGTTAGTACATCTTTCATCTAAACTTGCACCAGTTTGAAAATTGTTTACCTCACTGGTATTTGAGAATACGCGCTTTTTATTGATATGAATTATTTTTTTCGAGTTCAGTAAATTAAAATTATAAGAATTGAAGTAATAAAGGACTCTTAATTAGTGCCTTTATGATACTTATGTTGTTAATAAAATGCTCAATGACTATGTATTTATACGCCTCATATGGCAAATGGGTATTTAGGCATTACCTATTTGAGCGCCCCTGAACTATATGCAAACCACTTTACTGCTACAAGAATAAAGGGTTGCATACCATACAAGATTAATTCATTAAGATTCAAACGAATTATTTTTAAATTTAAAAAATTTTAAAATTAATGAACAAAGAGTAAAATGCTAAACTATTATTTTGTACTACATTAGTGCAAATATATTAATAATTAATTTTAACCACTTTGATTAGGTTAGGTTTCAAAGTAGGTACCATAAATATTTCAATTTTATATCGACCAGTTTGTTGGAATGAATAATCGTGCCTTTGCTCATGCATTTTTATAATAAATTTTGCATTTTCTTGATTATTTTATGTTTAAATAAAACAATACATAATACATGGTACATAATATTAAGATACCCTTTATCATGCCCTAAAAATTTAATAGTTACTTACTGCGAGTCTCTCAAAAGATAGTTATCTACTGACGAATAGATATCTATTCCCTAAGTGTTCAAAAACCGGTTTCAAACAATAGAAATGGTTAAGTTTTGGAATGTTATGGATCCATAACTAAGCAAAAATGTACCAGAGACTGGCCATTAATCACAACTAGAGCATCAACGAGCATCAAGTGACATTGACAGTGACAGATGACTGACAGACAAAAGTTACATTGACAGTGACAGATGAGTGAGAGACAAAAGTAACATTGACAGTGACAGATGACTGACAGACAAAAGTTACATTAACAGTGACAGATGACTGACAGACAAAAGTTGATTGACAGTGACAGATGACATTGACATGACCACCTCCTGACAGATATCAAATTGACATTGACAGATGACATTGACTGACAGACAAAAGTGACATTGACAGTGATAGATGACATTGACTAAGTGACATTGACAGATGACTGACAGACAAAAGTGACTTTGACAGTGACAGATGACTGATAGACAAAAGTGACATTGACAGTGACAGATGACTGACAGATAAAAGTGACATTGACAGTAACAGATGACATTGACAACTGTGACAGGCTTGTAGTAGCACGGAAATTCGACAAAAAGACACTGAACTTTTGGTTATAGGAAAGAAATCCGGCACATAGTTTACTGGGGCCGATATCCCGATATTGATCAATTTTTTTCAAAAGGTCAACCACTGTTTCTTACTTTGTACACTGACTGCAGTTGACTACCCATGACTGCATATGCGATGGCTGCCATTGACTGCAGATGACTACCGTTGGCAGCTCAATTTTTGTACATTGACTGCAGAGAGTGGATAACCTTTCGGATGAAACCGATCTGAACCGATAAATTGATCTGTTACAATGACGAATCCATCTGAACATATCTATGCGTATAAAACCGCCATTTGTTTCTCTTTAGCTGTAAGAACGCTCATACGCTCATTCAAAAATTTTAAAAGAGATCGAGGAAAATAATATTATAATAGATATAGTTTAGGCCGTATTTTTTTGTGAGAAGTACTATTACCGTATATTTTGAGGGTGCTGAATCGATCTGTGACCATGTTAAATTATTGTAAGCAACTCCGGGGGTTTAAGATCGCCATCTTTTCCTCTAGTGCTGTAAAACACTAGGGGGTAACACTAACCATTGTTTATCGGCATTTTTTTGGTCTCATCGAACAAAATTTCTCTATTATGATCCTAGTAAACAAACAGTACAACAATAAAACCAAGTTTTATTCCATTAACCAAAAGTGCAGTATCATTTTACAGGACCTCTTTTAAACCTTTTTAAAGAGCGTTTATACAACGCCAAGTTGGAAAACAACAGTTTTGTTCCTATAGGGAGACTCAAGCGGATTCACCATGGTCACAGATCGATTCAGCACCGTAGTAAAATACGCTAGAGGTAATTTTCGTCAAAAAACTACCGCCAATATCTTATTTTAAAGAAAAGGGGATGTACAGTCAACCTCACAATTAATGGCCACCCTAGCTATACGTTTAGCGCGAATTGTGGATGAAACCATCATAACACCCCCTACTTAAATTGAGGGGTAATTTTATTTTGCCAAAAAGTAGCAAATCAACAACTTCCCCTTCTGTCCTTTTGTCGTTGCTGGCTAATAACCACCCTGGCGAATAGCTAAGGTGGCCAATAATTTTGAGGCTGACTGTACAGCGCCCCCTCGAATATTTCTTTGGTCTCATCGGACATGATTGTACTATATGGTTCCGGTAAACTATGTATAGACTTTCATTCCATTAACCAAAAGTACAATGTGCTTGAAGAATATTCGTCATACTTAACTCGCATTAAAGGGGGTGTACAGTGGACCTCATCGAACTTTTTTTGGTCTCATCAGACAAAATTACTGTATAAGGGTCTAGTAAACTATATAAAAAATGTGCTTCTTGAACGACTAATTCGAATCGTTCAAGAAATACATCACCTGTAAAAGTTGTAAGTAAAATGAACTTCAAGGGACTATTATCACCAAAACACATTATGGTATTGCAGACCACTAAAAGCACGGTGTAAGATTAGAAAGGTGGCCCAACTAGATATAGCTCGTAAGCAGCGCTAAATGGTTTCAGTTTGTCCGAAAAGTACAATTGAGAAGTTGAGAGTGAGATAGACTACGCTACCCGCATTGCTTGGTATATTAGCACCGAATCTTATGGAGAGCAAGCGTGTTAAGTTTTATAATAAGTTATTTACCTTTTATTTAGTATTATTTTTGGAGAATGGCTAGTACATCAATGTTTTGCTCCTGGGTGTCAAATAAAGTGAATTTATTTATTTTAAATAAAAACAAATTTACAAGCTTGGAGCGCGCTAATTCCGCTCATGTGTGACAGTGATAGCTGTATGCATCAACATCGTAGTGCGTCTGAATCGCACAATCTGGTGAAATTTGTTAACCATATAGCGACGGCTTATTGCTCCACCTTCTTAATTATACACCGTTATGTAAACACTAACATTACGTCTAACATCGAACTTTACGTCAGAGGTACAAACAATATTTTTTGTACGACCCAATATTTTAAATTTATCATAAATTAATTCAGTTGTCAAGATGTCAAGTTGACGTACTAATTAGGGTGCACAAAATAGTAGATTATATACTTAGGTTGAGAAGTTTACTATTATAGCCCTAGTGCAAGTAGGATATACACTGCCCGAGGGTTGTAATAGTAATCTCAACCGTAGTTTATATAGTTTTTTTTTTACTACTAGTAATATTAATTTTCATAAAAATATCGTTAAAAAAATCATAAAAACAGTTTTCATTTTTTACCTAGGTAAATAATATTTTATTATTTACCTCAAAAACAGTTTTGATTATTATAATATTTTATTATTTTAATTTCTCTGTTTAAAAAGGAGTCAATAATGATAGCATTTTAGGCTAGTAGTAAAAAAAGTTATTATAATATGCTCTACATACGACGACGAAGTTGATTTTTTTTTATCAGGAGTTAAATTAATTTACATAACTTATCAAAATATTTTAGTCTATATAAAGAAAGGTACGTTTTTAATGTTATGGGTAGATGGGTACTTAATAACCACTAGAAAAGACCAAGAAAAATAATGACATCTCCATTTTTTATACTAACTGTTATAATTTGTTCTGTAATATTGTGCACGGCACAAAAAGAGAGTGAAATTCAATTTTATGTGGACTTAATAAATGAGAGGATTCAAAGATATAGTGTACAGAGAGGGCCAGTTGATGCCAGTTTTTATAAACCAAATTCAAAAAAAGTCTCTGGTAAGTAAGAAATTGATTACTTCTGTGCCCATACTAAAATAATTTTTCCCACGATTCAATTGTGTTAATAGTTGGTCTGTCAAAGGTCTGTCATTTTTTTGGTACTGTCAAGAGCTGTCAGTGAACTTAATAGGGATTTTTTATTTTGGCAAACTAAAAAACAAAAGTTCATGGCCAACCATAGCGCAAATAAATAGTGAACGGATTATACGTATAAAGTAACTAAAGCCATGTCGGTGATTAGCTGTATAAGTGTCCGTCACTCTCACACTTAAAATTAGTTTTTGCAATAATACTATGTGGTTAGTTTTATGAGTTGTAGGAAAAACATAGTACATAACTCGCAAAAAAGCAATAAACTCCCTAGTTGAATATTTGCATTTTAACGGCCTGCTTTAAAATTTTTAGAATTCGGAGAGTATGATTACATCATAATCGGAGCTGGAGCGGCTGGTTCGGTTGTTGCGAGTCGTTTGAGCGAAAAGAAAAAATGTCAAGTTCTTCTACTTGAAGGTGGTGGACAAGAAGATAAATTTAGTGATATTCCAGCATATGCAGCATATTTAATGAACTCACAATACGGTTGGAATTATAGAACAACACCACAAAATAATTCTTGTTTAGGTAAGACATTTTTTTCAATTGTTTTAAAAAGGCTCCCCAATTTCACAATTACTGGTAGTGCTGATTGGTTGTGAGAGGGTTAACATTTATAACCTCGACGTCATTTTTAAAGATGATAAACATAATGATTATGCCTATCTCACATGTCATTTTTAATTATTATGATTAAAAAAATTTGTGAAGGTGGAGGTTCTTGCTTTGATTTGTTATTATTGAATTTAGGAATGGTCAATAATCAGTGCATATATCTCAGAGGCAGAGGTTTAGGTGGTTCCACTATCGTTAATGGATTAGTTTACGTTCGAGGCAATAGACACAATTACGACGATTGGGAAAAGAAAGGCAACCCCGGATGGTCTTACAAAGACGTCTTACCATTATTTTTAGAATCCGAAAATGCAAGTTTTAGCTACACAAATCCTAAATATCACAGAAGAGGAGGCTATTTAAACGTCGAATACGATAGTCCACATCTACTTCCATATTATTCATTCATAGAAGCAAATATTGAGTTGGGGCAAAAAGTTATCGATTACAACGGAGCTCGACAAATAGGTGTTGCTCAACTACAGTTTACTACACTAAGAGGTAGACGCGTTAGTTCTAACAAGGCCTTTTTAAGACCAGCTTACAATCGCACAAATTTAAAGATAATGACTTACAGCTACGCTACTAAAATTAACATCGATAAGTTCACAAAAGAAGCTTATGGGGTGACTTTTAGTCACAATAAAAAATTATATTTGGCAAGAGCTCGAAAAGAAATAATTTTATCCGCTGGTACTTTTCATTCGCCACAACTTTTAATGTTATCAGGAGTTGGACCTGCTGAAGAATTAAAGGCACGTGGTATTCCAATTATTCATCCCTTACCATCAGTCGGTTCTAATTTACATGACCATTATTCACTTCCAAGTTTATTATTTACATCAAACGTAACTTATCCTAATGTAAGTTTAGAACAACAAGTACGCAATTATTTACAAGGTTTGGGTGATCTCACATTTCAATTAAATTCCGCAGGAATTGCGTGGTTTCAGACAAAATTAGAAAATCGTCCCGACTTTCCAGATATTGAACTAATATTCTACATACCGAACGTATCCACAGACATAAATCAATTATACAATAATTTCGATGACGAAACATTCGATTCAATTTTTGCTCATGTCGATCCAAGCAACACTTTTACAATAGTTCCAATAATAATGCAACCAAAATCCAGAGGAAAAATTAAATTAAATTCATCATCTCCTTACGAGTTTCCTATAATTGAGTCAAACGCATTTAGTGATTTGTATCATCTCGATGCAGAAACTTTGTATCGAGGAATTCAAATTGTTTTAGAATTAATTCACACTGAAGCGTTTAGAAAAATTAATGCCACTCTATTACCGAATTTGACGCACCCAAAGTGTAAAAAATTTAAATTCAATACGAGAGGGTATTGGTATTGCCAGATTAGATATTTAGCGATATCTTATGAGCATCCCGTTGGAACTTGTAAAATGGGACCCGATCCAACTTTTGGTGGAGCTGTCGTAGATCATAATTTAAAAGTGCATGGAATTAAAAAATTAAGAGTTGCTGATGCAAGTATCATGCCTAATACTATTTGTGGACATACGAGTGCTGGATCTATGATGATAGGTGAAAAGGTAGCCAAATTAATAACAAGAATTGCGTACAGCTACGTTCACTAACAGCATGTTCTATACATATGTATCACTTTCCGATACCTTAGGTATTAAAGGAAAGTATTGTAATGGAGTAAAAGAAATTTTTTGAGATAACACCGGATATATATGTTTTGAGGTCCCCCGAGTCGATCTAGACCATTTTCAGAAAAAAGTCTGTGTGTGTGTGGATGTAATCAGTCACGAAATCGTGACGTTTTTGACGTTTGTTTTTTTTTTATTTAGTGATTAAATGTATAGTATTCTTTTGTTTTCTAACTATTTTGGTCTTAAAATAATCAACTCAATCGGAAAGTCTTGTGTTAACACAACAGATATTTTATTTCATTTTAGTCATATTAGCATCAGTTGTTTTGATATCGACAGTCGGGCAAATATCAGAGGCGCAGTCAAAGTGTTTTGATTTATTACCGTTTCAAAACTTTTTCAAGACATTTAAAAGCATTTTTCATTACTCGATGATTAATATTATCAATTTATTTTATGTTTAGGTTATTGTAGACATGTTTGTCTTTGATATTCACAAGCATTTTATAGATATTTAGGCATTTCTAAAATATGAAAATAAATACGGACAATCAGTGAGGGTCCAAATGAAATACCTGGATAAGTGCTTAATGTGGGGGCTCTGGGCACATAATGATTACGCCGGTCCATAGTTTGATACTTAAATTTGTGATTTCGGGAAGTAGATTACGTTTCCGCTCTTTTAAATTGAAGAGCTCGCGTGCAAAACCGGATAAATTCACATTTGTTAATTGTTCAAGAAACGAAAAAAACGTTTCGAATTGTGCTCTTTTTCTTCACAAATACAAACTTTAGACGGCGTTTAAACATATTTAATTGATGTTTGACCAAAGAACAAAATTGTTTTTGCTATGGAAATGCAGGCCATTTGAACAGTGTCCACACGGAACGCAAACCTGTGTGTGTGTGGAAGGGTCTTTACAGTTATTTTGAGTTTTGATTCCAGGTTCATATTTTTGATTTTTTAAATTTATCTACATTTTTGCAATATATTTCATTGTCACTGGTATCAACGTCTTTCTATAAAAAATAAAAACCGACCACGCAAACGAGGGAATGCAGGTTGGCAAAAATTGTAAAATCTCTAAATTCGTCAATTTAATTTTTTGGTACATATGCCTACTAAATAATCCAAACAAATAAAAGTACGAAAAAATTAAATTATCCGGCAAGAACCACGTGGAGGTCTTAGAGAACTCTTGCCAGGAATGGACAGGATGAAGGGGGCAAGATCCAACTTCACATTAGGTAAGCGTGATCCCAAGGAGTAAAGGTAAGAGGAGACAATTCTGCGGGAATTTCACATTAGGTAAACTCCGACAGAATAGGTTATGGTAGGAAATAGAAATAAAAAAGTTCCTCACCAGTCCGCTGTTTCTTATTGATGGTGATGGTCCAACCCTGTTAATAAGAAAGCAGATTTAGTTGTTTTATTGATATTATTATTGAAAAAAATAAGAGATAACCATCTACCTATTGCATCGGGTCTGGTTCGCTGATCTGAAAATTAAAAAAGTTTAATTAATTGGTTTTCATAACCCAGGCTGTTTTAAATAATTTTCTTACCCTTCTTACCTCTAGTCTTACCTTTCTTACCCTTTAACTCACCTCATTTACCTTACCTTATCTCACTTTCACTGAATGCACGAACACTTGGAAAAATGCTAAAACGACTCACCCCGCTTCCATCATATCTGCTTACCTTTATCCTCGTGTCCTTTCGTAGTTAAAGCTCGTTCGCTCCTTGATGGCTGCTCCATATCCAAAGCTTGTCAACACTAGCAGTCCACAACTACTTTCACTAAGTTTTAATTATCCCACGTGTCGCGAAACCGTGTATTTATTAATGAACACCTTCACTACTTTTTACAAAAATTCCGAATTCATATTAAAAGCTCTATGACCTTTTCTAAATAACGAACTCGACACTGCACGGGATGACCGATCACGACGTACGAAACACAACCTCCTGCATCTTGGTTCATCGAATAGGTAGACTCAAACTCGAAATACTTTAATACGTGAGAAGCAGTTTAATAAATGACAAAAATGAAGTGATAAACTTCCTTTAGCTTCATGATATATTTTGTGTCATCTTACAATCCATCCATGGAAGTAGGCTTTTAACATTCCTCATTTTCCATCAAGGAAAATCGTCTGGTAATTATGTGACGAGTTACCTGGATTTAGTAAAACTTTGGCAAGCAAGCGCTGAAATTCAAATAAAAATTAAAAGTGGCCTTATAGCAAATAGTGACACGATTTCTTACCTAGGTTAAACCATTTGAAGGTAACAGGTTATCTATCTGAAGCTGCTTCAGAAGTTTCACCTTCGATATGGGCTTTAGAATTTCATTATCTTCCTAGAGGTCGAATTTGATGTGGAGTTCTTGCACATTTTGATTACTTTAACTCCCTCTAGGTAACTCCCTCGTCTTTAGATTTATGTGATCAATTCAGTTTTTCTGTAAAAGACAAATAAATAATTAATTACTTGAATTTATTAAAATTTAGAAAAGCAAGCCATGACATTCAAATAACAATTAAAAGCGGACAAGTAAACAATAAAGACAGGGGTCCTTACCTAGCTTTAATCATTTGAAGGTGGTCGGTTATCTATTTGAAACTGTTGCAGATTTCTTCATCGAAGTAGGCTTTTAAAATTATTTATTCTTCCTCCACTTAAAACTGTTTCCTAATTATGTAGTGGCTCGAGTTTTTCTGCAAAATACAAAGAACTTATTAATGACATGATCAAGATTTATTAAAATTTCATCAAGCATGTTACTGGCCCTCGAATAAATAATACTGTTCAAGACAGCTTTGAATATTATTGGAAGTAAAATTTCAAATAGTTTTTATCATCTTTCGGAGGGTTTAGGACCTAGCACCCAAAAAAGTAGAAAAAAATGTAAAAATTACACAAAGAAGCTATTTTCAAAAGTCTAAAACATATAGTACACCACGAAAGCCAAACTTTTCGATTAAAGGTTTGTAACGGTTTTTAATTTATTGTGTGCATGAGTTTAGTATGAATGATATTTGAATCTAGGCGCGAATGTGAGTTAGTTATTTGGATTGAGTTGGTACTTCGAGAGTGGAAGGGAGTTTGGTTGTATCGATACCATTGCATTCTGGTTCATTTTTAAATCTACCTTCAGCCTGATCGCATCTACATATTTTATGAAACCAAGTAGTGTTTTCGATTGATATTTATTCAATTTGCCCTTAAATGGGATTAGTTATTACTTGGTAGTAAAGCATATTTTTGATGGTATTGTGTGATATTTATATTGATGGATGTTAGTTTTGCTTTAATTTTCTGTGTTCGATCAGGTTGAAAACGCCATTAAAAATATTACACTAGGTAAGCTTGTTTGAACGTTTATTTTTTTCCTTTTGCGAATATTAGAGTGTAACACATTTCGTTTGTTACAGGCTGCTTGTTTGTGTTAGTTATTGTTAATGTATGAGTTTGCTTGTCTACGTTATTTTGGCCTTGATTACTCGCTGTTTGGAGCTACTTGTCGTATGTGGATTGTTTTACTGCGCACCACGTGTCAAGCGTTACCCACGTGCTGAAGATAAGAGCTCGCGTCCATGTTGAGTCGCTATCAGTAATCCTTCGTCGCCATTTCTTCAATTCCCAGTGCCTCGTTACGCCTTTTATTGTGCGTCCGACTGGATTATCTGCGATTTGGAGATTGGTCGATTGTGCTTTGGGTGATCGTCAGTAGAGAGGTAGTCTGGGAGCCATCTGTTAATTTTGTCAACGTTCGTTACATGCTCACAGTACCCGACGATTAAGTGGTGACAATTCAAGTTCATTTGGAAACTATCCACTTAGTTTGCGATCAACACAACTACCAATAGAGTTGAATCCACGTAAGCTCTATGTGCACCAAGTTCGAGTAAGTTTGTAGTCACGAACATTTACCCTTTTTGGTTCGACTACGACATTTTATTATAACCTTTTCATTAATCGAGGTTGTGCCGTCAGAGGTGCAATTACTCACGTGTCGTATAGAGTGACGATACTGTTAAATTTTGTATTTGTGTATTTATGTGTATATGTTTGGGGCTTTGTGGAGACGTAGTCGGTGTTAAGTTTGTTTAGCGTTCTTTTTGTAAACATAATATTGGTTTACCTATTTTGCTAACCGTGAGGCTACGTCTACACAAAGCTTCGATTAATTTTGGGGTACGTACGACCATATTATTTATTAAGTAAGTTATTTCTTGAGTGTTATTCGCTCCTAGTGGTTACGCCGTTGGCGTTTGATTTAAATTTTAAGATTGTTTGTGTATTGTCCATTTACCATTTATATTTATTGTGAATTTTTCGACGAATGTTATTTGCCGACTCTGGCTTCATTGTTTTACGTCAATTTAAGATTATTGTGATCCAAATTATTTTGGCATTTAATAGTTTGAGGTTTATTAAACCATTGTTATTGATTACGTTTGGGTTTTTGATCGACGAAGCGTTATATATCTTGTGTGAGACATTAGTCTGTAATCATCGTAGTAAGTTTATTTGTTGCCGGCTCAATTTGATAGTTGTGTTGAGTTTTAAGAGTCAAGTCAAGTTGCCCGATAGAAATTTTAAACTATCTGGCGCCCTTAATAGTCGTGTGCTTGCATTACACATCAGTGAACCATTTCTTTTGGTATTTTGGAACCCACGACCATCTCCTCTGCAAGCGAAACCGCGGCCATCGGGTCAATTTTTTTGTCCATTTAGATAAACTTACGTTCACATGTGGTAAAGCGTTACCTGGCCCGTAACAGGTTTATTTAACTACTAAGTACCATTAAAAATTTGTGTAATCCTCTTCTGGGGGGTTTTTGAACCTATAGCCACGAAAAAGATTGAAGAAAAAGTGTAAATATCACGCAAATCGTAATTTTCAAAAATCCAAAAAAGCATTGAATTTCCATGAGGGTCAAAATTTCCTTTAATGTGTTTAAATTTAATGGTGTGGTTATGTTAAAACTTAGGAAAATAATAAAAAGAGTTACTCACCTTATTGTCCTACTTATAGAAGTAGCGATATGTTTTTAGGTAAATCCTTGACAAGGTCCGCTGTTTCTTATTCACAGTTTACAGTTCTTCTGTAAAAGACAAAAATAAATTAATTACCTGAATTTATTGAAACTTAGACACGCAAGCTCAGATATTCAAACAAAAATTTAAACTGGTCAAGTAGAAAATAATGACAAGGTTCCTTACCTATCCTAAATCATCTGAAGGTGGCTGGTTATCTCTTAACTACCTCTACAGGTAGCCCCATTATTAAATTTGAGTGTTGACTTCTGCTTCTCTGTAAAATACATAAAATAATTAAGGATTTGGTGTTAGAAAAGTTTAGCCGAGCATGTAAACAAATTTTCTTACCTAATTAACCACAGTTGGAGGTGAATTAATTGCCATGCTATTTCTTCTACATTTGTCCTGCTGCTCTTTAATCTATTTTCTGGTTGTTGAACACGATGCTTCAAGTTAATTTCTTTTGTGTATCCAAGTGAAATTATCTTCCAGGTCCCGCTTGTTCCTAGGTTTCCATCCTTGAAAAAGAATAAAATTTAGTAACCGTGTTATATTATAATTAAAAAACTTTAATTTCCATCAGCAGAAATGACAAAGTTAAATTATAACAAATTTTCTTACCTTATTTGGGGTGATTAAATTGCTATGCCATTTCTTCAAAATTGGTTTAGATTCCATTTCTTAGCGTTGAATACAAATACTCTTAGAGGTAATTGATACAGCTGAACTTATCTTTCATATCTCGATTGTTCAAAAATTTCCATTCTTGAAAAAAAAGAAGACTTGGTGAACTGTTTATGTCGGTTATTTTAAAACTATCCAAAATATTAAAAATAGTGCTCCTCACCCCACCTTATTATTCACCTTAGAAGTCGTGATATCTTTATTGGTAGCTCCTTGACAAGGTCCGATTCTTCTCCACATGATATGTGATCGCCTTAGAATCGGGAAGTTTCAACTCTATATAACCACAAAGTTTAGTTTTTTATTAATGTTATTTTAGGATGAATAGAAGGAAAATTATTTACTATAAAAGTGCATCTGGTTCGCTAATCTGTAAATGAAAGAAAATTAATTAATTGGTTTTTATAACTCAAGAGTGACTTTAAAAAATGATTTTCTTACCCCTTTATCTAGTACCTTACCTCATTACCTTACCTCACTTTCACTCAATGCACAAGCACTTTAAAAAGAGTTAAAACGACTCACCAGGCTTCCATCATATCTATGCTTTCTGAACTTACCTACAAAAGATTATAACAATTAGTACTCATTCAATGTTTTTGAGACGAGATGTAACTACCTTTATCCTTGTATCCTTTCGCTTTTAAAGCTCGTTCGCTCCTTCGTTGTCTGCTCCATAACCCAAGTAAGTCCACAGTCACTTTCACTAAGATTTAATAGTTCCATGAATCACGATACCGTGTATTTATTAAAGAACACCTTCACTATTTTTTTCCAAAAATTCCGAATAATGTTCCAAGCTCTTTCACATTAAACTTGAATGTAATGTTGGTTGGACCATTTTATGAATTCAGATGCGTTTCTCTTTCATATCGACTGTAGAGCTTTCTGTTCCTATAAAAGACAAACACCTAATTAATGATCTGGTTTAATAGACTTTTAATAATAATTATTAGCTACGACAAGATGTACAATTTGGTTGTATTCTTAAATAATTCTGTTTTGCAAACATTCCAACGCATAACTTATGATGAAAATCCTTCAGTAGCATGTCCCATGTCGATTATTATTAGAGCCCGGATTCTAAACTTTTTGCTTATGGCTTTAAATCATAAGCAGAACAAATTCATTTTAGATCTTTACGTTTCTGAAAAATTTAAGTGATGTAAGCCAATATTAATAATGCTTATTTTGCTTTTCTTGAATATTTTGCTTAAAAGACGTTTACGTGTTTTTTTTTTCAAAGTTTTGTGATTTTTAAATTAATTTTCTTTTAAATTTTGGATAATTTGAAAAAATTTGGATAATTCGTGTTTTTTTCAGTGTTTTAAATCTCTAGTCCCCCCCCCGCACATCTATTCAGAGCTTCCATTATATCAGTTGAGGTAGAGAGAAGATTTTCGGTTTAGTAATTCGCTTACAACAGACTACAATCTTTTTCAATGAATCATTTATACATATAATTTTATAAGATATGTAGTTAATTTTCTTTCAAAATGATAAATTCAAATTTTCAATCAAAATTAAATTTTGATCATCAATTTTGAATTTCTAGTGCTTTTTGAGAGCATTTTTTGACTTTTTAAAAGCTTTTTTTACACTTTTTTAGCGCTTATTTTGAAATAATAAATGCTTATACATCCGGGCTCTAATTATTAATATTTTTAAATTTTTCGGTGACACCTTTGTATTTAACTAAAATTAATTTAGTGAAAGCAAAAAAGTTTTTTAAACAATTAATAGCTTAGCTTAGGTAAATTTTTTTGTGAGTAACACTAAATTTTGATTTAAGTTTTTGCACTATTTTTAAGTTTCGATAAACAAGTTTGAAATAAATCTTTAAACTTAATTAAAACATCCTGTATACAGAGAGGTCTAAAAGTTTAGAACGGCCTTAATAACTTCTAAACGAATTGACAAAATGTAATGAAATTTGGAGGAAGTAAATAAAGTAATTTTTCCTATTTTTTGAATGTGTTTAAAAATCGGGGTCAATTTTTTAAATAGCGAGTTGGGCATTTTTTGGTATTTTCTGAAAGATTATTTTATTCTGATTTCTGACATGTGCTACAAATAGGGATTTCGAATAAAAAATATATATATTTGTTGCATTTTCGATAACAATGAATAAGGGAATTTTTGCAAAGTTTTTAAAATGCACTTTTAAGAAGAAGAAAACTGTTAGCGAAGAAAAACAACTCACAAATTTACTTTTGTGAACGTAGAACTAACGAATTATTCCTCTAATAAAAAGTCAATCATTTTACTACAGTCGCATTTACATTTACTAATCAATTGGATTTATCAAAAAATATTTTTTTCAAAAATCTCGATAAGGCTGGAATTAGACTGTCAAAAATCTTTGACAAAATTCTTTTTTAAAAGCTTTAATTTAAAATATTTTACAGTGTATAATTGGGTACATTTTATATCGCTGTAAAATACTCTATAAAATAGCTTTTAAAAAATAACTTTGTCAAAGATCTTTGACAGTCTAATACCAGCCTAAGAAGCAAGAAAGTCATTTTATATATTGTAAGTTTTGTCTTTACGCAAAGTCGCTGTTAATTACGTAATCCTTTGAGATAGATTTTTACAAATTGTTTTACCATCATTATTCTATATCTTTACAATTTAGGACTAGGGGCAATAAAAAATGACTCACATTGTCCGATTTTCAATCACTTACATAATAATAATCAATCAGAATTAACAAAACAAAAAACTAACCTTATTTGAACCATAAAATCGGTACAGCCCAAATGTCTTGATGAAAGAAGAACCAAAAGGGCACAAAATACAACGAAACACTCTGTTAGTTAACTGTACTTAACCACATGAAAGTTGCAAATGAATTGAAAAGAAATAAATTTTATAAAATACTAGATAATCAAAATTTAATCACACACCTGCAAACTCGCCGAAACGCGCAAAAATATCTTATCACAATAAACCGAACATACAAATTTAATGTTAAAAGTGAAAACTATTTTAAAATTTATTATCAATAATTATATTTTAATTTAAACTTAAAATTTTCCAAAGCGTTCAAAAATTGAACGTTTGCCCTAAAATGGTAATACGTGGAGTGGAAAATTGGTGTGGATTAAAGACAAACGAAAACCTTCATGCAAAAATTATTTACACGAGTGGAGAAAATACGAATTAAGAAGGCTTTTCAGATTTTTGATATCTCTAAAAATAATGCCATTAGACACAAAATTTAAAAAAAGCACTTTTTGAAGAGGGTAAAATTGGTTTTGATCCTAGTTAGCTTAGAAAGCTCATCATATACACGGGTGTCAGATTTTAACCCTTGCCTGAATAGATTTTTGCCTTGAAAAAAATGTAAATAAAATTTTGAACCGGGGCTGTTTTAAAGAGAAAGCCTATTACGCTTAAAGCTTTTTGCAGAACCATAAAAATTGTACATTTTCAGTTTTATCTTTACACGAACGTCACTGTTAATTACTTAAAGCCTTGAGTCATGTTTTTACAAATCGTTTTACCATCATTACAGGGTCAATAAAAATGACTCAAGCTGTATACGATCTATAATCACTTATAGTGATCACTTATAGCTACACCACGTATCAGATTGCGTGTTTTTGCGTACTTGGCCGAGTTTTTCACCGGCAATGGTACATAATATTAATCAACCAAAATTCATAAAACAAAAAACTAACCTTAATGAATTGGTGCAGCCCGAATGTCTTGACCAAAAAAACCAAAAGGGCACAAAATACAACGTAAAACTCTGTTAACTGTACTTGACCAAATCAAACTTGCAAATGAATTGGAAATAAATTTTAAAAAACAAGGGATGTGGCCATACGAGGAACTTTTTCCTGTTGTCATTTTTTTGTGCATTTCTTTAAACGTTTATAGTTTATAATTTTCTAATTAAATTTTAATTAAAAAAAATAAAATTAGAATATTTGACGAACAGGAAAAATTTCTTCGTATGGCCACATCCCTTGTTTATTATTAAATTTATTTTTATGTTAATATTAAAAAAAATCCTAAAAAAATGCAAAAAAAAAATTTTTTTTAGTTGCTTCCGTAAAGCATGGAATCTGGGACCTTTAATTTTTAGGTATTAACTGTCTATCTAATTTCTACCTTAGAATATAGAGAGACAGGAAGGAGCCTTGACAACTCTTGCCTATAAGAGAAACTGCGACGGAAATAACATTTTGGAAAGCATCAGATGACTCATTTATTGCGTCGACTTTATATTATCATTGGTTGTCATGGTCTTTCCATTTCTATTGGAGAAATTGACCGGAAATCGCTATATTTAGACAACCTTTGCATTCACATACGATTACCTGGCATGCTCTTTCCTGGTAATCCTGGTAGAGAAACGGCTATTTATTCAATGAATTTCTACCTAAGAAAAATTTTGATCTTTATTTTTTTTATTTAGTGATTATAAAAATGTATAGTATTCTTTTGTTTTCTAACTATTTTGGTCTTAAAATAATCAACTCAATCGGAAAGTGTTGTGTTGACACAACAGATATTTTTAATAATCGATATGATGGATGTAACACCGAAAATCGGGTGCTTTACTAATTATCCCTCTAGCATCGCTCAGTAGGAGACGGGGGTTCGTAGCTGGGAATGAAACACACTGCGGATGGAAATAAAAACAAAGTATTTATTAAATAAAAAAAAATATTAACTCTAAGTACCTAAAGGGTACCTACAAGTACAAAATAAAATATAAAAACAAAAAAAACCTTTCGTAAGGAAAAAAATATTTCGTTTGACTAACTAACACAATATAACTCTAGGATGTGAATATGACTCAGCCACGGGAATAGTCTTCCTTCTAGACCAACAGACCTCACTCTAAGACCCAGTAAGGACCTCTGAGTGAGACCAACAGATCTAAAAGGAACACGGACTGGGATCCTTGCCACTAGACCACCAGACCTCACTCTAAGACCCAGGAAGGACCTCTGAGTGAGACCAACAGACCTAACGGACAAGGCACGGGCTTGGATCCTTGCCACTAGACCACCAGACCTCGCTCTAGACCCCAAACGGACCTCTGAGTGAGACCAACAGACCTAATGGACAAGGCAGAAAGGGTGATTCCTGTCGCTAGACCACCAGACCTCACTCTAAGACCCAGGAAGGACCTCTGAGTGAGACCAACAGACCTAACGGACAAGACACGGATTTGAATTCCTGTTGCTAGACCACTAGACCTCACTCTAAGACCCAGAGAGGACCTCTGAGTGAGACCAACAGACCTAACTAACAAGACACGGAAGCTGCGTATTTCTCCAGACCAACAGACCTCCTCTCGAGACCTAATCAGACCTCAAGATAAGACCACTAGACCTTGGAGTAAACACGGACACGGGTTTGCTGAAGGCAAAGGAAAATTAAATAAAAATTAATTAAGTAAATTAAATTAATTAATTAATTTAATCACGGAAAAAAAATAATTAAAAAGGAATAAAATAAAATAAATAATGAACACGGGTTTGCTGAAGGCAAGGGAAAATTAATAAAAATGAATTATTGAACACGGCTTTGCTGAAGGCAAGGGAAATTGAATCAGGTGAAAAATTAATAAAAGCGCGCTTCCACTCACTACGATGGTGAAGGTGGAAGTCCGTTATCAAAATGGAGTGGGAACTTTTATTGGAAACCCGGCGACCAACTCGGATTTACTCGACAACCAATAGGAAAGCAACAAAAGTAATTGAATCAAAGAGCGACTATCCGTTAATTATTAAAAATAAATTAATAACTTTGTAATTAGTCCGAGCTCGAGTATAAAAATTAGCTCAATGGAACCGCACTAAAATTACAAGAACATCGGTCTAAAATTTGTAATTATCAATTAAAATTTCAACCTTAAAGTAATTATTAAAAATTAATTAAGGGCTGTAAAATATTCAGGGGTGTCAATGAATCACGAAAGTAAAAGAAAAAAACTACTAACTACATCCTATCACTAACTACAACACTTCACGTGTTTGAACAAAAAATTTAAATAAATATTCAATAACTTTACAAACTTATAATTAAAAAATTTAGATTATGAATTAATCAACTGATAAGGTTGAATTAAATTATAAAAGGTTAAAAATGACCCCAGAGTCACACTAAAAATTAAATGGAGGCTGTAGGTAGCCTGGTTCGAAAGTTAACCTGAATCAGTTGTGTTATGAATGATAAGACTGATAATTAAAATATAAAAATTTAAATTGAGTAATTCTCATCCAATCTCTTCGAGATTGGGCTCAAATGAATTCGCTTGAAGAGCTGAACACGGGCGTATCGAGTTTATCTCCATTTTGATCTCAGAGCTGGCGCTAGGGGAAAACTAAAGAGAAAAATGCCAAGTAGCTGCTTTAAACGGTACAAAATTTCCAAGATGCTGTAATACTGTACCAGTATTTTGGTCCAGCATCTGGATAAAATTCTGCATCGTTACATGGATACAATGATATAAATTAGAAATTTGTGAACTAAATTATATTATTATGTAATTAAAATTATATTAAATTAGTGTATAAAGGCCCGTCCACAAACACACAGGTTCGTCTTCCGGTTTGCTTGTGCAGGTTGCTTGCACTGCACAAGCACAAGTCCTGGCCACCTCAACAGCGTTCAGTTTGGCCCGTCCTCGAAAATATTTAATAACTTCCGATCTAATAGAGACTCCACTTTTTTGTAAAATGATTTTTTTATTATACTTGCATTATAATCTGCCAATTTCACACTAAAAAGCGTTCATAAAATCGTCTTTATTGCACAAGTGCTCTATAAAGTCGTCTAGGTAACAACAATAATATTAACTGTTGTGTGACTGTTGTTCTCCTATGTAAACACAAAGCATCTCTGTGGCAACAAATATATCCAAAATCGGCACGCTTAATTTTCAAATTTTAAATACAGATTTTTTCTCTTTTATAGAGGTTTTAGTTGCAATTATAATAAAAAATAGCGTATAATACTTGTGTATAAGTAGACTTTATCGCATACGCGCCATTACAAGCACTCGCAAGCTCGCGCTTGTAATTTTCGTCGCTAATGCGATAAAGTCTTTCTTATACACATGTATTATAATATACTATTATAGATTAGAAAATAAGGGACAAAATGATATTTTTTCCAATTAATTCAAGTTCGGGGGCGAGCATATTGCAACTATTTAAACAATTAAATTGTTATTATTTTTCATTTGTTAACAACAAAAAAAATTGTACAGCAGTACAACTGGAGATAATCAATTTCAAGTATGATAAGATTGGAGAACATCCAGCAAATTATCGAAAATTCGTATGTGAATATTTTCAAAAATAAATTTTTTTCAGCAAAATCCTGAAATACGGGTCAAGTAATTTTAAGGTCGAGTTTCATAAAGGGTGCTGAGCACTTGCCCGACTTAAGTTCGAGATCGGGATCAAGCTTTCTCAAACTCTAACAGTTACGTCGCCGCTTTCGGCGGTTATCGGTTGAAAACAAACACACTGCCAACCTTTTCGAAACTCGTTCTTTACGTTTGTTTTCAACCGATAACTGCCGAAAGCAGCGACGTAATTGTTCGAGTTTGAGAACGCTTTATGAAACGGAATTTTAGTCCGCGATCTCGAACTTAAGTTGAGCAAGTGCTTAGCACCCTTTATGAAACTCGCCCTAAGAATAGAGGTTGTAAAAAAAAATTTGGGCTATTCTAAAATGTCAAGTTTAAATTGGTGTGCGGTTTGTAAAAGAATGACCCATATATAAGCCCAAACTATGTATAAATTCATATAAATATATTTTTGATTAGATATTTTATTGTTTTCTCTAGATTTGTTTACATTATTTTGAGAGCATGCAAGACCATGTGCATGTGCAATAGGCATATCCCGTACTTTAAAGTTATTTGATAATAGCGAAATGATAAAAATATGGATCTTTTTTAAGATATTCAGGTATAGTGCTGAACTTTTATAAACGATAGGGCAATGACGACTAGGGCTGGGAAAAATATCGATATATCGACATTTTTATCGATATATCGACATTTTTATCGATATATCGACTAGTCCAAGTGTTTTTAAAAAAATTTCGATATATCGCTATTTCGATATATCGATAAAAATATCGATATATCGATATTTTTCCCAGCCCTAGTCGTCATTGCCCTATCGTTTATAAAAGTTCAGCACTATACAGAGTTATTCTGTACATATCTTCCTACTGCTTAGGTATCCACCAACAGACGTTTAAATTAAGGTGATGGTAGCTGTAGCTGTTGATAGACGATGGCTACAGTGTGTCTAATTCTTCAAAAAGCTCAAAATGCAAAATTAGTACATGCGTTGTGTAACAGTATTTTAGAAGAGAAAAGACACCCCAACAGAAAAAGAAGAAGTCTAGGGTTGGATATTATTCTCTTTCATAAAAGTTTTTGGTTAGCGTATAATAAGACATAGAATTTCTCAATATCTGAAATAATATCTGTGATTTTAGTTAATTTTATAAGTGATTTTTAATTAACTTACTAAAAGTAGGGTTCCTAAAGAAATATTGAGTAATTTTGCCATTGTTAAACGAAGTGGACGTTTAGCTCTTTCCATGATAATAAATATAATTTTATTTACGGCTGGACTAAAGTTGTGCCAATTTGCCATATAACAAGCATCTAGTATGTATTCGCTCTAAAACGGAAAATTACAATGATCAAAAAGCTTCTAAATAAGCAGAGTTGGGCAGTATCAATGATACATGTATCTTTGATACGTATCTTTGATACTTTTGTATCTTGTATCTATGATACTTGAGGTGAAAGTATCTTGTATCAGTATCTTGTATCAAAGATACTGAAATTGAATTATCATGTATCTTGTATCAAAGATACTTTTTAGTCTCAATGTGCCCAGATACTTTTTTTAACATTTTTTCAAAAATCAATAGAAAAAAATAAAATTAAATTAAATTAAAGACAAAAAAGCTGGTACAGGTTGTTTGTCAAATGTAAGACCTTTCTGGCGCCATGCTATTGTATGAGGATTTTAAATTCTTTAAAATTGCAGGCGATAACGGTAACGACTAATGACTCTGTACTGTGTAAAAGGGGTAAAATACGACTCCCAGAGCAATATTTCCAGGTAGGACATTAGATTGTATAAGTATCTACTTAGATTTTTTGAGAATTAACAAGGGAAAGGTTATTTTTTGGAAAATCAAATTTCTCTTCTAAATAAAACAACCCCTTCCCCATGGCCTTCCTCTATTCTGATTGGCTCTTGTATTCAGTCAGACACTGTAACTATTCTGAATCCTTGGCTCAACTTTCATTTACCTTTTTATCTCGAAAAGGTTCAGTTATTACAATATCAGTTAGTTAACATGGCTTGTGTTTGACTTTTCTAATACTATTAGTAGTGTAGTCAACGAACCAAAATTTATCCTGATTTTCGGACTTTTTTTGTAACAGCGAGTTTTTTTTCTTAATCGGTCGAAACTATTCCTGTGAGTTTGTGAATAAAATGTCTCAACTCAATTTTGACCGGAAGGCCTTTATTCTTCGACTTTAGTGTAAAATTTTGACTTTTTCAAGTTTCCGTTTCACTATTTTTTTAATAACTTCGCTTGTATTGGTCGGATCGGGACCAAAAAATTTTCCTTTTGTTTGTAATGAATCTCTCTTTAAAACTGCCTGGGTTAAAATTATTTATATTAATTTCCTAACCCAAAAAAAATTCAAAACTGTCGTCATTGGTCGGTTGTAGTTTTTTCTAGAAAACTTGAGTTTTAATTAATGTTATGGTATAAAACTTTAGGAAGTTGCAGCTGATATAGTAACAAATCCATATTACTAGTTGGGTCCAAAAATATTAAGAACAACGGCTAAAATTTGCATTTTGGTTCAAATTTTCCTTTTCATATTTGTTGTGAGCAATTGGTGGTATCCCAATAATTCTTCTCTTGAAATGTAGGAAATTTAATGCTCTTTCAGATGAAAACAAAAACAATCACATCAGACCATTTTTTGTTCCGATTTCTTTGAAGATAAAAAGAAAATCTTTTAACTGTTTGTCTACAAAACCAATTTTAGTGGTCGAAATTTAATTCTTCTTTTACGTATTTTTGAAAATTAATCATAAAGAACTACTATAAAGTATTTTTGAACATTAAAACTGGTTTTAAAGTCAACCATTTCGACTACTAAAATTGGTTTTGTGGGTACAAGTTGAAAAATTTTATTTTTCTTTTCAATGAAATCGGAAGAAACCGTTGTCTAATGTGATTGTCTTTGATTTCATCTGAAAGAGCATTAAATTTCCAACATTTCAAGGGAAGAATTATTACGATACCACCAATTGCTCACAACAAATATGAATTAGAAAATTTGAACCAAAATGCAAATTTTAGTCTTTATTCTCAATAATTTTGGACCCAATTTGCACTTTGGATTTGTTACTACATCAGCTACAACTTCCTAAAGTTTCATACCGTAATATTAATTATTACTCGAGTTCTCTATAAAAAACTACGACTCACTAATGACGGCAGTTTTGAATTTTTTTTGGGTTAGAAAATTAATATAGATTATTTTAACCCAGTCAGTTTTAAAGAGAGATTCATTACAAACAAAAGGAAAATTTTTTGGTCCCGATCCGACCAATACAAGCGAAGTTATTAAAAAAATAGTGAAACGGAAACTTGAAAAAGTCAAAATTTTACACTAAAGTCGAAAAATAAGGGCCTTCCGGTCAAAATTGGGTTGAGACATTTTATACACAAACTCACAGGAACGGTTTTGACCGATTAAGAGAAAAAACTCGCTGTTACAAAAAAGTTCGAAAATCAGGTTAAATTTTGGTTCGTTGACTACACTATAGTTAATCTATTTTTAAATAAAACCACGGAAAAATAGAATGATGAAAAAAGTATCAAGTATCTTGTATCTTTCGATCAAAAAATAAAAGTATCTTGTATCTATGATACTCGAGGTGAAAGTATCTTGTATCTTGTATCAAAGATACTGAAATTGGATTATCATGTATCTTGTATCAAAGATACTTTTTATAAGTATCTTGCCCAACTCTGTAAATAAGGGACACTTTTTCATAATATACCAGGTGCCAACAGGATTATACAACAGAACATAGAAAAATTTTTTAAAAGTTCACCTGTAAAGTCAATTCATTCCCAGCATAACATAGCATTGCTATTTGACTGAAATCCCCTATTAGAAAAATAATGAATCTATAAAAATAAACAGTTCCTTTTGGAAACTGAAAAACATAACATGTTAATGCACCAAATACACAAACATTATTATAAACTTACGAATGCAACACAAAATAGGATTAAACCAATAGAAATCACACTAAGACTTAAGTGAAAGACGAATCCAAATGAAAACATATCTTCCAACGATTCAACGTATCTGTAAGTAAGTTTTATTATAAAAAAAGTAATCTAAGGTATGTTTTTACTCAATAACTGCTACGTGGCGAACTACGCATCTTTTGAGCGATATTAGAGTTTTTAGTTCATTTTGCTTCAATTTTAGTGAATTTATTGGACGTTCAGGGGCGTTGTCAAGCAAAAATATGATTTGGTCGCATAATATTTGCAAGTGAATAATTCCAAAAGCAATCAACGTAACTAAATTACTATCACAAGCTGCAATAATATAAGCGGCACAAAAGGAACTAAATATGTGAAACATCCAAATGGAAACATAAAGGGCAAATTGATCAATTTTTACTTTAAAGGGTAACAAACTAGGAGTTTGTTACCCTTTAATGTAATCTTCCAATAAGTCACTAAACCACAGCAAAAGTGCCGCTAATTCGCAGCATACAAGCAGAGATAGTCGAACATAGCGAGTTATCTTCAAGTTTGTTTTTAAATGCACGTCAAAGTCGTCTTCGTGTAAAAGTAGCGATTCTTGTTTTAAATTTTGAACAATTTTCTCAACTTTTGATTTTCTCGATCGCATATATACAGCTTGAATCGAGGTATGAACCGCAGCGATTGCAAGCCAATTTGCATAACAGCCCTCTAGTATACGACCGTCGCTAAAATCAATCAAACCTTTAAGTAAAACTAAAATTGATAGCACAGTCGTAGCAGAGAAGATAACAATCGTCTTTATATTGTACCAAATATTTGGAGATTCTTTAGGATAGTATCCACAATATTCCAACAACTGTTGATTTGGAAGATATATTTTATCAAAATCGAAATCTTTCATAATGATTTCTGCCTTAAAAAAATTTGAAAATAATTAATTCGAAAGCAAATTTTAATTTAAATTGCCTTTTCAGCAACAGACGTTGGAATTTATTTGAATGGTGAGCTTTCGAAATAAAATTTTAGTTCTTAAATCAGTGCATTTAGTCAATACTTTTTTTTTAATAATAATACTGTTTATTTTTCCAATGCAGTATATATAATGTTACAACAGGAGCTATTATACTTAATTATACTCCCAATATACATGCTATAAAGTTACATAACTTAGGTCGAGTATTTCAATCGACCCTTAAACTTAAGTGTAACTTTAAACTGACCTTCAACCAATAGAAATACACAAAATTGTAGTAATGCTCAGCTTAACGCCATATTTAAGTTTAAGGGTCGAATGAAATACTCGGTCATAGTCTTGAAAATTTCTAAAAAAAAATCAATTTAACAATTAATTATTTATAAGTGATATAAGTGAAAAACAAGAAAAATAAAACGAACAGCTATCCCTCAAAGAGGGTGCCACTGAAACCTAAATTGGTTTGTGTGTGACGTTATATTTTTGTTTGCAATTAATAATTATTTTCATCAAATTGAAACTAAAACCAAAAAATCTTAAAACAAAAACACAATCAGAATACTAATGCTGTAAACTAGATCAAGTACAGTTGGTAATTGAACAAACCAAAAACAAATACATACAATCGAAACAATAACAGCAGGTCATCCCTGAACAAATTCGCGAATCTTTTTATATGGTGAACCATCCTACAAGAACCCAAGGCGATTGCGTTGGTTGTTAAATATAACCGAAACAAGGTGTGCGCTTTGGGGGCAATAATACCCAAAATAAACATTGTAAAAATAATATACCTACCCATAATACACATACTAGTAAAACAACACTAGTAAAGGTTGTGAAAGAAATTAATGAGTCAAAACGGGAATGCTGCCACAGTTAGACCGAAACCGACGCGTAGTGATCGTAGGCGGTTTTAAAATCAGAACACTCGCACTTTGCACAATTTCGGCTGGTAAGCTGTTCCAATGATGGAAGGCACGAAATGGAAGGAAAAATTCCCGATACTTGGATTTAAAAGGCGGTCTACTCTAACGCTATTAAAAGATATTCGATCTCTTTGGGTGTTTTCTCATCTCTTATTTTGAGGGACGCGAACTTAGTGCCCAGAATCTGCCTCTTCCTGCCGAGTATAGTCCTAGCTAGAGTTGAGCTGGATAGGACAACTTTTAAAGGTCTTGGAATATTCGGTGAGGCTTTCCGAATGCGGTAAGCGGAAACGGGCTCCACGATGGCACCATCACGGCCAAGAATGGTAGTTAAAACTTCACGTGCGCTATCATTGTCTGCGGCACGCTTGTCAGCCACAAGGCTGGTCACCTCCGGAATCCCAAAGACGATCACGTTATTTTTGCGGATAAGGCGCTCGCCGGCCTCGAATACCGCCCCCTTGTACTCTATGGGGGGTAGACGGACGGCGGAGGGGTCCTCGAGGGACCTCACCTGTGCTTCCAGGATTGAATTTTTATGCTTTAAGCTCTGGATATCGGTTTGGCAGAAGGCAAAACCTGATTCCAAAAGAGTCCTGGTGTCCGCAAGACTCCTGCTCAACCCGTCGATGCTTCCGTTCAACCCCGCCTAGTCTCATTCAGTTCGCCAATCTTTTGAGCATTGCTGGCGTTGACCGACTTGAAAGAGTCGATAGTACTCATCAGGATCTCAAAATAGGCGACCGTAACGGGGCTGTTGGCCGCGCTAGCCACAGTAGTAGGTTTAACAGGTGTACCGTCGGAGCTACTTTTTGATAACAAGCAAGTTGAGCATTTCCACTGAATCCTCTCCCCCTTTATATATGAGTAATCAGAGGACGTTAT
Source organism: Malthinus seriepunctatus (assembly GCA_963924605.1). Classification (NCBI taxonomy): domain Eukaryota; kingdom Metazoa; phylum Arthropoda; class Insecta; order Coleoptera; family Cantharidae; genus Malthinus; species Malthinus seriepunctatus. The sequence goes on along the minus strand of OZ004604.1, from coordinate 26,188,288 downwards.
GTCACAACAGGTGGCGTGAAAGCTCTTGGCACAAACGGAACAGGCAAGTCCATTTTGGACCGTCGAAATTTTTAAGGTGCACTTTTTGCAGATATTGGACATAGCAGTATAAATATGTTGTAAAACAATGGAAATGAAAGACATTTTTGTATATTTTTACACTTTGCATCCAGACAAACGTTTCCATGTGTATGCAAAAAGAATTCCAGACTATCTCCAGACCCTGTCTACTGTACTGTAAGTGAGAGCGAGAGGTAAAGAAAATATATAATACTTTTTTATTAAACGCTATTTTATTTTTGCATATTTGATTTACATTAATTTTAGACTATGTATCCGTCACTATAATGACAATACAAAGTATTGAAATACAACAGCAAAATACTATAAAAGTGCAGAGTGCTAGTTCTAGGTGGTAGTATGACCTGAGAAGTTTAACGCCAGTGGCGTAAATAACGGGACCGTAGGGGGCCGCGTTGCGGGAGGGTCCCAGTATAGAAAGGACCCCAGAAACATTGTTTAGTTTGAAATTTCGTTATAAAATCGAATTGTGGTTAAATAAAATGATTATTAACGGGAATGAGTAGTGGCCCCACTCTGGATTTTGCAGGAGGGCCCACAAACTCTAAGTTACGCCACTGTTAAACGCCCTCTATAGACAACTAGACATTGCGTTTAAATTAAGTTGAAAGTAGCTGTTGATAGACAATGGCTTCAGTGTGTCCATAACTCTTCAAAAAGCTCAAAATGCAAAATTAGTGCATGAGTTGTGTAAAATTGTAATGTTTTATAAGGAAAAAAGAAAGAAGTCTAGGGTTGGATATTATTTTCTTTCATAATAATTTTTGGTTAGCGTATAATAAGTCGTAGAATTCCTCAATATCTAAAATATCTAATATTAGTTAATTTATAAGTGGTTTTAGGTTTTAATTAACTTACTAAAACTAGGGTTTGTAAAGAAATATTGAGTAATTTTGCCATTGTTAAACGAAGTGGGCGTTTAGCTCTTTCCATGATAATAAATATCATTTTACCTACGGCTGGACTAAAGTTGTGCCAATTTGCCGTATAACAAGCATCTAGTATGGATTCGCTCTAAAAAGGAAAATTAAAATGATCGAGTTTCTAAATAAGGGACATTTTTGCATAATATACCGGGTGAGAACAGTATAAAAGGACATAGGAAAACAATATTGGAAAACGTACTTTTTACGATTCTTGCACGAATACTTTTCCATGTTACTTTTCTATGTTGTAAAATATGCACATTGCGTTGGTAAATTAATGATTGAGACAAGCAAACCAACGTAGTACCACGCGGTTGGTTGATAAACGCACCTAATAGTTCCTTTTGGGTATGCAACCAAACTTACCGCAACCAATCATTTAACAACACAATGTACAATATCCCAGTATTTTTTAAATTTTCACCTGTAAAGTCAATTCATTACCAGCATAACATAGCATCGCTAGTTGACCGAAATCCCCTATTAGAAAAATAATGAATCTATTAAAATATAGAGCTCTTTTTGGAGACTGAAAAACATAACATGTTAATGCACCAAATACACATACATTATTATAAACTTACGAATGCAACACAAAATAGGATGAAACCAATAGAAATGAAACTAACACCCAAGTGAAAGACGAATCCAAATGAGAACATATCTTCCAACGATTCAACGTATCTGTAAGTAAGTTTTATTATAAAAAAAGTAATCTAAGGTAGTTTTTACTCAATAACTGCTACGTGGCGAACTACACATCTTTTGAGCGATATTAGAGTTTTTAGTTCATTTTGCTTCAATTTTAGTGAATTTATTGGACGTTCAGGGCCGTTGTCAAGCAAAAATATGATTTGGTCGCATAATATTTGCAAGTGAATAATTCCAAAAGTAATCAACGTAACTAAATTACTGTCACAAGCTGCAATAATACAAGCGAAACAAACTGAACTAAATATGTGAAACATCCAAATGGAAACATAAAGGGCAAATTGATCGATTTTCACTTTAAAGGGTAACACACTGGGAGTCACTGTGTAATCTTCCATTAGGTCACTGAAACACAGCATAAAAACTGCGAATTCGTATATTACAAGCAGACCTAGTCGAACATAACGTGTAATTTTTAAATTTGTTTGTAAATGCACGTCAAAGTCATCTTCGTGTAAAAGTAACGATTCTTGTTTTAAATTTTGGACAATTTTGTCAACTTTTGATTTTCTCAATCGGGTATACACGACTTGAAAAGAGGTATGAAACGCAGCCATTGATAAACAATTTGCATAACAGCCCTCTATTATTCGACCATCGCTGTAATCAATCAAACTTTGAATTAGAAGTAAAATTGATAACACAGTCACTGCAAAAAAAATAATAATTGCCCTTAAATTGTACCAAATATTTGGAGATTCTTTAGGATAGAATCCAATAAATTCCAAAAATACTCGATTTGGTTGGTATATTTTATCAAAGTCAAACTCTTTCATGATGAACGCTTTCATAAAAAGAAAAACTGAAAGATAATTTAATTTATATATTTTTACAAGAATTTATTTAAATGCTAAACCTTCGAAATACTATTTTATAATAAATCATAGGTTAGAGTTGAAATTACTTTTTGGTTTTCTATTATATTATTATTCGTTTACTAACCTATTATTAAGCTTTAAATTGCTTAGGCCCGTCTGCACCGCCTTCCTTCAACTACAACCCACATTTGTTCCCCAATTGACTTGTTAACGGACGTATCTAAGCAACGACAATGATAACTACTTAACACAAATTTTGTTTCCCACCCCCGCATCGAGTTTGAGCGAATTTAAGGGTGGTATTCAATAGAATAGTGATTACACTCAAAAAAATGTTGATCATAATTCTAATGAATGGCTTTCATAAACTTTATTTTCATTGGTGCAAAGAAATTTTCATATATCCAATGTAAAGAAAAGTGTTAATATTATTCGTCGATAACCACCGATCATACATATGAAGTATGGGGCTTCATTAAGTTATGAACGTGTCGTACATTAAACTTTTCAGAAAAGTTCATTGTTAAAATGAAATTATTTCATTGATGATAAGAAAATTGTACTTGATGTGAAAGAACAGATTCATAAACAGAGCTTTTGCCAGACGTACATGTCATTAATGCAATGGTACTTTAATCAAAATCCAATGGTTATTCTTTTATGAACACTATTCATTTACCTAATGTACCTACTACTCTTTTAAAGAAAATATATTCATAATAACAAAGATGTGTTTATTAAATAATGATTTGGCATTGCGACAATGAAACAATTCATTATAGCAATGTTTAAAAATGCTAAAGATAATGCAGAATATATCGTGAAACTGAATTTTCGTAACATAATCGTGTTGTGTCTTGTAAGTTAGTTCAGTAACGGTCGTGATCAGTGTTAGTAATAATAATTGTAATTAGTGTTTAAAAAACATATACTGGGGAGTTAGAAGTAGACCGTTAGAAGCTTCTTGGATTTGGATAAAGGTAAGTGATTAGCTTTGGAAACTATTTTGAAAATTACCAGAGAGGTAATTTGAAAACAGACAATTCATTTAGCCTTTCACTTCAGATTGGATTTTGACGCACTTCATAATACTGGTGACGGCTTCCTTTCCAAATGGGCAACAACGCAGGAAACTTGATTAGGTTTGTTATCGTCAGAGAAAAGTGAGAAAGACAAAACTATTAAAGGATTCTTAGGGCACATTCACAGCCACGAAGTTAGTGAAAGTAGGTAAGTGATAACATCAGATCGTAATAAGTATCTTGTAACATATTTTCTTTTAGTCGTAATGCAACAACTTTATGGAACATCCTAGTCTCTCTACAAACAGATCTGTCTAGAAAGACCAGGAAAGACTAAACAGGAAAGAGAAGCGTAATTAAATAGGATCACAACAGTCCTTCATATTATTGGGCAGCTGAGGTACCTACTCAAGCTATTGAAGATCATTTGGCATATTTAAAAACTACAAACACCAACATTCAACCTTTCTTTCTGCTGGAGGGGGAAGATATAACTTTGGTTATCCATATTTTGATGATTTGCAGTACCTATGCATTTTCCAATTTGTTACGGGTAATTAATATTGCTTTAAAACTTTTTTATGTTTAATCTAAACTTTATGGAAGCGTCCTCGACATTCTGGACTTTTATTCCAAACTTTTATTGTTCTAAGGTGCACATATTATGTAATGACATGAAAGAAAATTAAAAAATCATAAGTATATTATATTGTCTTTAATCTAATTTTTTATTTAACAGTAATGATCATATTACTTTCAGAGCAGTGCCATTCTCAAATTTTAATTAAATAATTCTAATTTGATGATAAAGTTGGTGAACTAAATTCATTAATAGTTAATAACAAATTGAAGATCATAGTCAAGAAAGATGGTAAATGCCAAAAAAAAATTCCTTAGAAAGCTGTTTGATGACATAAAACATCTTTTTAAGAAAAAATTTTTTGGTACTTAAACATTTTTCTGAGCTATGGTATTCAATTTGTAATTAAGTGTTAATGAATTTAGTTCATTAAAACTCATTAACATAATTCATTAAAGCAATGATTGAGATCATTAATTAAAAATCTAATTCATCAAGTCAATGAATAGAATTCATTTAAGCAATGTATTAACGATCATCAAGTCTATGAAATATGTTATCAACTAATGAAACATGTACATTATCATTATGAACGGTATAATTGATAGAAGGAAAGAGTTACCAAATTCAACGTATGAATCAGTTCATAGACACAATGAAATCAGTAGTCACTCAAGTAATTGTTCTTACTTTAATGTTATCAGATTCACTTCGGCAATGAACTAGTTCTTTGGACCGATTTTAATGAATTTTTCATTCTTAGAATGATGGCTTTCTTTGTATTTAGACCACTATTTGGTTCAGTGTAAGTGGCATACATACCAAATTTGATAAAATTGTCTCTTGTTATAAAAAAGCTCCGCTCTGCTACGTTCTGCTCCGCTCCGCTCCGATCTGCTCCGATCTGCTCCGTTCAGCTCTGCTCTAACGCTATTAAGAAATTCGATCTCTTTGGGTGTTTTCTCATCTCTTATTTTGAGGGACGCGAACTTAGTGCCCAGAATCTGCCTCTTCCTGCCGAGTATAGTCCTAGCCAGGGTTGAGCTTGATAGGACAACTTTTAAAGGTCTTGGAATATTCGGTGAGGCTTTCCGAATGCGATAAGCGGAAACGGCCTCCACGATGGCACCATCACGGCCAAGAATGGTGGTTAAAACTTCACGTACGTTATCATTGTCTGCGGCACGCTTGTCAGCCACAGGGCTGGCCACCTCTGGAATCCCAAAGACGGTCACGTTATTCTTGCAGATAAGGCGCTCGCCGGCCTCGAATACCGCCCCCTTGTACTCTATGGGGGGTAGACGAGCGGCGAAGGAGTCCTCGAGGGACCTCGCCTGTGCTTCCAGGATTGAATTTTTATGCTTTAAGCTCTGGATATCGGTTTGGCAGAAGGCAAAACCTGATTCCAAAAGAGTCCTGGTGTCCGCAAGACACCTGTTCAACCCGTCGATGCTTCCGTTCAACCCCGCCTAGTCTCATTCAGTTCGCCAATCTTTTGAGCATTGCTGGCGTTGACCAACTTGAGAGAGTCGATAGCACTCATCAGGATCTCAAAATAGGCGACCGTGACGGGGCTGCTGGCCGCGCTAGCCACGGTAGTAGGTTTAACAGGTGTACCGTCGGAGTTACTTTTTGATGACAAGCAAGTTGGGCATTTCCACTGAATCCTCTCCCCCGTTATATATGAGTAATCAGAGGACGTTATATCACAACAGATGGCTTGAAAGCTCTTAGTACAAACGGAACAGGCAAGTCCATTTTGGACCGTCGAAATTTTTAAGGTGCACTTTTTGCAGATATTGGACATAGCAGTATAATAATATGTTGTAAAACAATGGAAATGAAAGACATTTTTGTATATTTTTATACTCCCAGACAAACCAGACAAACGTTTCCATGTGTACGCAAAAAGAATTCCAGGCCATCTCCAGACCCTGTCTACTGTACTGTAAGTGAGAGCGAGAGGTAAAGAAAATATATAATAATTTTTTATTAAATGCTATTTTATTTTTGCATATTTAATTTACATTAATTTTAGACTATGTGTCAGTCACTATAATGACAATACAAAGTATTGAAATACAATAGCAAAATACTCTAAAAGTGCATAGTGGTAGTATGACCTGAGAAGTTTAACGCCAGTGGCGTAAATAACGGGCCCGTAGAGGGCCGCGTTGCGGGAGGGTCCCAGGATAGAAAGGACCCCAGAAACATTGTTTAGTATGAAATGTCGTTATAAAATCGAATTGTGGTTAAATAGAATGATTATTAACGGGAATGAGTAGGAGCCCCACTCTGGATTTTGCAGGATGGCCCCCAAACTCTAAGTTACGCCACTATTAAACCCTCTGTATAGACAAATAGACATTGCGTTTAAATTAAGTTGAAAGTAGCTGTTGATAGACAATGGCTACAGTGTGTAAATAACTCTTCAAAAAGCTCAAAATGCAAAATTAGTGCATGAGTTGTGTAAAAGTGTAATGTTTTATAAGGGAAAAAGAAAGAAGTCTAAGGTTGGATATTATTTTCTTTCATAATAATTTTTGGTTAGCGTATAATAAGTCGTAGAATTCCTCAATATCTAAAATATGTAATATTAGTTAATTTATAAATGGTTTTGGGTTTTAACCTTCCAGTACTAACATGGTAACATACAACATCCATACTAACGTTCGGTCTCATAGACCGCGCTTCGTTTTAATTTTTTTTAACGTATTTTTTACAACTTTTTTATTGCAAATAGAAATTATTTCAAATATTTAGTAATTTTTCAGGATACTAATTATGATTTTAGCAAAAAAAATTCATTTTAATAACCAAAATTCACTTTTATAAAAATAAACAAAAATAAAAAGATGCATAAATTAAATAACCGATTTTAAACGAATTAAACAAAAATTTTTAATAACTAGTAATATTATAAACAAACCTAGAAACTACACTTCTAAAAAGGTAAAAATATTTTTTTCATCTTCAACAATAGCTGAAATATTTTGGATAGAACATTTGCCGCATTTTACATGTTAGAACATGTAGAGCATGTTACCGCATGCACCAAAAAGAGCTACTTATTAATTGAAGTAAATGCAAAAATCTCTTCTGTTCTTTTTGTTATCCTATTTCTATTCAAGACAAGCGGAAAAAAATAATTTTTAACTAAAAAATTTTAAAAATTTTGAAAAAATATTGAAAATTTTTAGTTACTGTTGTTGTACTAACGTCGGTCTCTCAGACCGAATTCAATTATTATAATTGAACCATTACAAACTTATGCTTGCAAACTTCAAAAAAATGTGTGAGAGCATTTAGTTTAAAGGTACTGATAACCTCCCAACCGTAGCAGTTCGTATTTCAAAGATATTAATAAAAATAAAACTCGTCGGTCTGTGAGACCGACTGTTAGTACTAAAAGGTTAATTAACTTACTAAAACTAGCGTTTCTAAAGAAATATTGAGTAATTTTGCCATTGTTAAACGAAGTGGGCGTTTAGCTCTTTCCATGATAATAAATATCATTTTACCTACGGCTGGACTAAAGTTGTGCCAATTTGCCGTATAACAAGCATCTAGTAAGGATTCGCTCTAAAAAGGAAAATTAAAATGATCGAGTTTCTAAATAAGGGACACTTTTGCATAATATACCGTGTGACAACAGTATAAAAGAACATAATGTTGTAAAATATGCACATTGCGTTCGTAAATTAATGATTGAGATAAGCAAACCAACGTAACACGCGGTTAGTTGATAAACGCACCTAATAGTTCCTTTTGGGTATGCATATGCATTATGCAACCAAACCAAAATCATGAACCAATCATTTAAGAACACAATGTACAATATACCAGTATTTTTTAAATTTTCACCTGTAAAGTCAATTCATTACCAGCATAACATAGGATCCCTATTTGACCAAAATCTCCTATTAGAAAAATAATGAATCTATAAAAATAAAGAGCTCCTTTAGGGGAATGAAAAACATAACATGTTAATGCACCAAATACACATACATTATTATAACATTACAAATGCAGCACAAAATAGGATGAAACCAATAGAAATCAAACTAACACCCAAGTGAAAGACGAATCCAAATGAGAACATATCTTCCAACGATTCAACGTATCTGTAAGTAAGTAAAAATTTTATTATAAAAAAAGTAATCTAAGGTAGTTTTTACTCAATAACTGCTACGTGACGAACTACGCATCTTTTGAGCGATATTAGCGTTTTTAGTTCATTTTGCTTCAATTTTAGTGAATTTATTGGACGTTCAGGGGCGTTGTCAAGCAAAAATATGATTTTGTCGCGTAATATTTGCAAGTGAATAATTCCAAAAGCAATAAACGTAATTAAATTACTATCACAAGCTGCGATAATATAAACGACACAAGCTGAACTAAATATGTGAAAAATCCAAATAGAAACATAAAGGGCAAATTGATCGATTTTCACTTTAAAGGGTAACATACTGGGAGTTACTGTGTAATCTTCTATTAGGTCACTAAAACACAGCATAAAAACTGCGAATTCGTAGATTACAAGCAGATATAGTCGAACATAACGTGCAATTTTTAAATTTGTTTGTAAATGCACGTCAAAGTCATCTTCGTGTAAAAGTAACGATTCTTGTTTTAAATTTTGAACAATTTTGTCAACTTTTGATTTTCTCAATCGGGTATACACTGCTTGAAAAGAGGTATGAAACGCAGCCATTGATAAACAATTTGCATAACAGCCCTCTAGTATACGACCATCGCTGTAATCAATCAAACTTTGAATTAGAAGTAAAATTGATAACACAGTCACAGCAAAAAAAATAATAATTGCCCTTAAATTGTACCAAATATTTGGAGATTCTTTAGGATAGAATCCAAAAAATTCCAACAATACTCGATTTGGTTGGTATATTTTATCAAAGTCAAACTCTTTCATGATGAACGCTTTCATAAAAAGAAAAACTGAAAGATAATTTAATTTAGATATTTTTACAAGAATTTATTTACATGCTAAACCTTCGAAATACTATTTTATAATAAATCATAGGTTAGAGTTGAAATTACTTTTTGGTTTTCTATTATATTATTATTCGTTTACTAACCTATTATTAAGCTTTAAATTGCTTAGGCCCGTCTGCACCGCCTTCCTTCAACTACAACCCACATTTGTTTCCCAATTGACTTGTTAACGGACGTATCTAAGCAACGACAATGATAACTACATTAAATTTAACTGGAAGCGGTGCAAACAGGCTTGAGAGAATGTAACATCTGTGTATTATGAAAGGACTGTGGATATTACTGTATTTACACTGTATTACATTAAGGTTTAAGTTTAGACAATAATATATGTTGTGTAATACATAATACCTACTGTTTTTTTTTGTGGGTGTAGCATAACGCCATTACCCAATGACAACGTATTGTAGCTCTACAACTTGTAATTTTTATCAAAATCTATCTTGTGGTTTTTGAATAAAATTTACGGAGCTTGAGTCGGAAGAGATACTGCAACTTGTTCTTACTCATATATATTTTTTCCTTTTCGATTTATTTTAATAAATTAATTATGACTAAGGCAGATTTTTTTATTGATTCGGATAGATAATTTGATGCTCTATAATTTTTGTTAGGGGTAAAATTACCCTCAGGTCACTCCTTAAGGAGCTAGAATCAGGAGAGACACTATATGTTTTAATGCGGCCATACATATCCTTATCCATTACCCAAGTAACACTACAAAAGTTAATATTTATAATTTTTTTTAATTAACTGATCATAAACAAAATATAAATAAAATTAAATAAATATAAGCTACGTTTTCAAATTTTTAATTTCATACAGAGGCGGAGGTTCTATTGGTAAGTCGTCATTTTTATAAACCGTAATGTCTTTAACTTGTGCGTCGGCATATCTTCTTCTCACTAAAATTGGAGTACATCTACATTGAAAATGATCAAACATGTAACCAGTTGAACATTGCAAGAGATTTCGACATTCACAAGCGCACAATTTATGATTCCATATTTTGGTGGCATTTTCTTTGTTACATTTTCTTTCTTCGTCGGAATTAGTACAAACGCAACGACAATCGGATTTTTTGTATACTTGAAAATTATTGCAATCCTAAAAAATTGGATATTAATGAAATGTTAAATTTGGAGAGGGAAAGGAGTACCAACACCAACAGGAGACAATAATGGAAAGGTACAATTAGAGAGATGAGAAATGTTGGAAGTAGGAGAATGTCGAGGATGGAAAACCTCAGGGAGTTCATGTTGTTCAACCCTGAGATAATTGACAACTTCTAGTTGGAGTTGGAGAGGGCTGCAGAAGAAAATGATGAAGAAACTTACGCTTTCCTTAACTGTGCAATCACATTTACATTTCAAATGTTTTTCTACTTGAACGATCTCTTTTCCCATGTACTTTAATTTGCTTCCACCCATAAATTGAGTTTTTACCACCTAGAAAATCACTTTTTAATTTTCCAAATAAATATTAATTTAATTTCCAACCATATAATTTATAATTTCGGTATCTTGGGGTTGACACGAAAGTAAGCTGCTGGAACAGCATCCACCACAACGTTCCACTCTTGTGCACGACGGAATATACAAAATGCTCGGATCAATGTCTTCGTTTACTATTTTAACAGTCTGTAATTCAGGCATACAAACGGCAGCTTTTGGAGTGACACTTCTACCTAATTAACTTTAGAATTACTTTCATCTTGAATTTTAAAAAAGTCGAAATACTTACTTCGTTCCACTGAACCAAATCGATCTGAAAAAGTTAAAAAAATTAATCTTAGCAACGAAATGGATTCGAATGAAGAGGGAAGAAAAGTTGGAGATGGTGAGAAGTTCAGTAAATGGAAGATAACTAGAAGTGGGTGAATTTGAAGAATATAAGGGCTACAAGGGAGGAGGGCGTTAAAAGTAGAATTGAAGGGCTAAGAGAGGTGATAAAGAGAAGAGGATATATTGTAGTCCTAAACTTATGAGAAGAATAGGGTGGAGCCAATATCGTGCGTAGAATAGATGGAAGGAACGAGTGCTCTCTCCTCTCTCTCTATTTTTAAAATTTATGCGAACAGATGTTACCAGACACATTATCGCTTTGGCTCCGCCCTGTTCTTCTCATAAGTTTCGGACTTTACAAATAATTGAAATTACAATAATTAACGACTAAAGAAAACACTCACTTTCTAAAAATGTGTCATCCATATCTCCTTCTACCAGATGAAGTAAAAGATCGTTTACTTCCGTGAAGTTATTGAATCTCTGAATAAGCTCTAACGGAATCTATAAATAAATTTTATTAATTAATTATTTAATTAATTAGAAATAGTTGTTAAATCTAAAAATATTAGAAGTGAATCAGATTTTTCTGAAAAACAGTGTTTTTGTTTTAAATCACCATTTAATTGTGATTCCTAAGAATTAAATATCAAGTCGGTTTATAAATAATGTATCTAATTAAATGTAGGTAAGCTAATTGAATTAACCCAGTTTATTTAAAGGTTTGAGTTATTTCAAGGATAAATAGTTACAAATTTTGAATAACAATAATTATTGTTACACATTTATTATAGCATATTATTTTAAAACTAAAAGTGATAATCAATTAATAACAATACAATATAATAACAATTTCAAAATACTAAAAAATATACAGGGTGTCCCTAAAAACTTTTGATATTCCTCTAATTTCCGGTTTAACCAGAAACATCTAGTTAATCCAAAATGCATCAAATAGTAGATTTAGACGAGATTAATATTTATACCATCTTTTAAATTTTGATTTTAATTACAAGAGAAATTATTGCTTTTTAAAATTTTGACTTTTAAGATATCATAATTCCGGTCCCGGAAAAAGCGAAATTAAATAGTTGGATTAAGGACTATGATGTCTATAACATGCCCAAAAATCGAAACGATGACACCAGTCGATCTTGAGAAAATCAATTTATTTAATTTTAACAGATTAGGGTCCTTAAAGCTTTATATTTTGTCTACACATAGCCGTTTTTAAGACGATATACGAAGAATAAGAAGAAAAAGAAGATATATAAAAAAAATAAAAACATGAGGCAATCATTATTTTGACCGCCATTTTGAATTTGAAAACTTGAAAAAATATAATTTGTCTGAAGTCATTAATTTTACTCAAATAGGTAACAAAATTCAAAAGCTGATGAACTAGGACTACATCTGAACTCGACTCAAATTAGATGTTTCGATCACTTTTCCTCCTAAGGCAATGGCAGACGAGCAAAGGTAATTTAAGATACGTATAGCCTTGACAAATACTTCTTGAAATCGATTAAATAATACGTTAAAGTCATTGTATAATAATAAGCTGTCACATATATTAGAAAAAAGTAATAATGATAATGATGAATTAAGATTGACGCTCTGGAGGTGACTAAACATGAAAACAAAACAATCATTTCCTTTAAACAATCACCCTATTACACACGAAATTCTCGAAATTATAAAAAAAAATATATTAAAAAAAGAAACCACGGCTCAGTCATTTTTTGAAATTTTCTTCAAGTAGAAAAGTGGAACAGATTGGATACGAAACAGACGTAGTGACTTAAGCATGCCATACACCTTCAAGTAGAACTGAACCGACCTCTCGTCCACATACTACTATTTCACTCTAACGGTAGAACTGAATGGACAATGAACATGTTCATGGACCCAGAACGCCATGATGCCCACACACTGAAGAACTGAACTCAGGCACGAGCACACAACGTTCAGTTCATCAGTACAAGTCAGTCTTAAGTAGTTACTTCAGCTTCAAACTTTCGGTTCGGGGGGGGGGGTGTAAAAGTCTCAAACAGCTTATCAGTACGTACTGCTGCTGGTGGTCTTACGTGAAGATATTACCCTTTTTTCGAAAAAAAAGAAGGTTATGTTAGGGCTCACCACCGAGGTCGAAAAAATAAATTTTTATTAACTCTTATTAACTAAATTTCGCATATAAGTCACTAAAGTACTGGTCTATAGAGTAGCACCCTTCAATTCATTTAATCTCCTTCCGGAATTCGCAAAAATATTTTTTTAAAACATCTTTTCTCAAAATCAAAAAAATTCATAACTTCTTTATAATGCAAATCCTAATAATGAAATTTGATGTGTAAGTCAATAAAGTACTTGGCTTTAAAATGGTTCCCTTAAATTCGTTTGATCCTGTTAATTTTTTTAAAATTTGTGTACTATTCTTAACTTGTTTTTGAAAATCAATAAAATTCATAACTTTTAAAAAATAAAGATTCTATTTACGAAATATGGTATGTAAGTCACTAAAGTACACATCTATAGAGTAGCACCCTTCAATTCATTTGATCTCGTTCCAAAATTCGCAAAAATATTTTTTTTAAACATCTTTTCTAAAAATCAAAAAAATTCATAACTTTTTTATAATAAAAATCCTATCAATGAAATTTGGTGTGTAAGCCACTAAAGTACTTATCTATAGAATGGTTCTCATAAATTCGCTTGATCCTGTTAATATTGTAAAGATTTTATATACTATTCTTAACTTGTTTTTGAAAATCAATAAAATTCATAACTTTTAAAAAATAAAGATTCTATTTACGAACTTTGGTATGTAAGTCACTAAAGTACACATCAATAGAGTAGCACGCTTCAATTCATTTGATCTCGTTGCAAAATTCGCAAAAATATTTTTTTTAAACATCTTTTCTAAAAATCAAAAAAATTCATAATTTTTTTATAATGAAAATCCTATTAATGAAATTTGGTGTGTAAGCCACTAAAGTACTTGTCTATAGACTGGTTCGTTTAAATTCGTTTGATCCTGTTAATTTTTTAAAAATTTGTATACTATTCTTAACTTGTTTTTGAAAATCAATAAAATTCATAACTTTTAAAAAATAAAGATTCTATATACGAACTTTGGTATGTAAGTCACTAAAGTACACATCAATAGAGTGCATCATTCAATTCATTTGATCTCGTTCCAAAATTCGCAAAAATATTTTTTTTAAACATCTTTTCTAAAAATCAAAAAAATTCATAACTTTTTTATAATGAAAATCCTATTAATGAAATTTGGTGTGTAAGCCACTAAAGTACTTGTCTATAGACTGGTTCGTTTAAATTCGTTTAATCCTGTTAATTTTTTAAAAATTTGTATACTATTCTTAACTTGTTTTTGAAAATCAATAAAATTCATAACTTTTAAAAAATAAAGATTCTATATACGAACTTTGGTATGTAAGTCACTAAAGTACACATCAATAGAGTAGCATCATTCAATTCATTTGATCTCGTTCCAAAATTCGTAAAAATATTTTTTTTAAACATCTTTTCTAAAAATCAAAAAAATTCATAACTTTTTTATAATGAAAATCCTATTAATGAAATTTGGTGTGTAAGCCACTAAAGTACTTGTCTATAGACTGGTTCGTTTAAATTCGTTTGATCCTGTTAATTTTTTAAAAATTTGTATACTATTCTTAACTTGTTTTTGAAAATCAATAAAATTCATAACTTTTAAAAAATAAAGATTCTATATACGAACTTTGGTATGTAAGTCACTAAAGTACACATCAATAGAGTAGCATCATTCAATTCATTTGATCTCGTTCCAAAATTCGCAAAAATATTTTTTTTAAACATCTTTTCTAAAAATCAAAAAAATTCATAACTTTTTTATAATGAAAATCCTATTAATGAAATTTGGTGTGTAAGCCACTAAAGTACTTGTCTATAGACTGGTTCGTTTAAATTCGTTTGATCCTGTTAATTTTTTAAAAATTTGTATACTATTCTTAACTTGTTTTTGAAAATCAATAAAATTCATAACTTTTAAAAAATAAAGATTCTATATACGAACTTTGGTATGTAAGTCACTAAAGTACACATCAATAGAGTAGCATCATTCAATTCATTTGATCTCGTTCCAAAATTCGCAAAAATATTTTTTTTAAACATCTTTTCTAAAAATCAAAAAAATTCATAACTTTTTTATAATGAAAATCCTATTAATGAAATTTGGTGTGTAAGCCACTAAAGTACTTGTCTATAGACTGGTTCGTTTAAATTCGTTTGATCCTGTTAATTTTTTAAAAATTTGTATACTATTCTTAACTTGTTTTTGAAAATCAATAAAATTCATAACTTTTAAAAAATAAAGATTCTATATACGAACTTTGGTATGTAAGTCACTAAAGTACACATCAATAGAGTAGCATCATTCAATTCATTTGATCTCGTTCCAAAATTCGCAAAAATATTTTTTTTAAACATCTTTTCTAAAAATCAAAAAAATTCATAACTTTTTTATAATGAAAATCCTATTAATGAAATTTGGTGTGTAAGCCACTAAAGTACTTGTCTATAGACTGGTTCGTTTAAATTCGTTTAATCCTGTTAATTTTTTAAAAATTTGTATACTATTCTTAACTTGTTTTTGAAAATCAATAAAATTCATAACTTTTAAAAAATAAAGATTCTATTTACGAAATTTGGTATGTAAGTCACTAAAGTACACATCTATAGAGTAGCACCCTTCAATTCATTTGATCTCGTTCCGAAATTCGCAAAAATATTTATTTTAAACATCTTTTCTAAAAATCAAAAAAATTCATAACTTTTTTATAATAAAAATCCTATTAATGAAATTTGGTGTGTAAGCCACTAAAGTACTTGTCTATAGACTGGTTCTTTTAAATTCGTTTGATCCTGTTAATTTTTAAAAATTTTGTATACTATTCTTAACTTGTTTTTGAAAATCAATAAAATTCATAACTTTTAAAAAATAAAGATTCTATTTACGAAATTTGGTATGTAAGTCACTAAAGTACACATCTATAGAGTAGCACCCTTCAATTCATTTGATCTCGTTCCGAAATTCGCAAAAATATTTATTTTAAACATCTTTTCTAAAAATCAAAAAAATTCATAACTTTTTTATAATAAAAATCCTATTAATGAAATTTGGTGTGTAAGTCACTAAGGTACTTGTCTATAGACTGGTTCCTTTAAATTCGTTTGATCCTGTTAATTTTTTAAAAATTTGTATACTATTCTTAACTTGTTTTTGAAAATCAATAAAATTCATAACTTTTAAAAAATAAAGATTCTATTTACGAAATTTGGTATGTAAGTCACTAAAGTACACATCTATAGAGTAGCACCCTTCAATTCATTTGATCTCGTTCCGAAATTCGCAAAAATATTTATTTTAAACATCTTTTCTAAAAATCAAAAAAATTCATAACTTTTTTATAATAAAAATCCTATTAATGAAATTTGGTGTGTAAGCCACTAAAGTACTTGTCTATAGACTGGTTCTTTTAAATTCGTTTGATCCTGTTAATTTTTAAAAAATTTGTATACTATTCTTAACTTGTTTTTGAAAATCAATAAAATTCATAACTTTTAAAAAATAAAGATTCTATTTACGAAATTTGGTATGTAAGTCACTAAAGTACACATCTATAGAGTAGCACCCTTCAATTCATTTGATCTCGTTCCGAAATTCGCAAAAATATTTATTTTAAACATCTTTTCTAAAAATCAAAAAAATTCATAACTTTTTTATAATGAAAATCCTATTAATGAAATTTGGTGTGTAAGTCACTAAGGTACTTGTCTATAGACTGGTTCCTTTAAATTCGTTTGATCCTGTTAATTTTTTAAAAATTTGTATACTATTCTTAACTTGTTTTTGAAAATCAATAAAATTCATAACTTTTAAAAAATAAAGATTCTATTTACGAACTTTGGTATGTAAGTCACTTAAGTACACATCTATAGAGTAGCACCCTTCAATTCATTTGATCTCGTTCCGAAATTCGCAAAAATATTTATTTTAAACATCTTTTCTAAAAATCAAAAAAATTCATAACTTTTTTATAATAAAAATCCTATTAATGAAATTTGGTGTGTAAGCCACTAAAGTACTTGTCTACAGACTGGTTCCTTTAAATTCGTTTGATCCTGTTAATTTTTAAAAAATTTGTATACTATTCTTAACTTGTTTTTGAAAATCAATAAAATTCATAACTTTTAAAAAATTAAGATTATATTTACGAAATTTGGTATGTAAGTCACTAAAGTACACATCTATAGAGTAGCACCCTTCAATTCATTTGATCTCGTTCCGAAATTCGCAAAAATATTTATTTTAAACATCTTTTCTAAAAATCAAAAAAATTCATAACTTTTTTATAATAAAAATCCTATTAATGAAATTTGGTGTGTAAGTCACTAAGGTACTTGTCTATAGACTGGTTCCTTTAAATTCGTTTGATCCTGTTAATTTTTTAAAAATTTGTATACTATTCTTAACTTGTTTTTGAAAATCAATAAAATTCATAACTTTTAAAAAATAAAGATTCTATTTACGAAATTTGGTATGTAAGTCACTAAAGTACACATCTATAGAGTAGCACCCTTCAATTCATTTGATCTCGTTCCGAAATTCGCAAAAATATTTATTTTAAACATCTTTTCTAAAAATCAAAAAAATTCATAACTTTTTTATAATAAAAATCCTATTAATGAAATTTGGTGTGTAAGCCACTAAAGTACTTGTCTATAGACTGGTTCTTTTAAATTCGTTTGATCCTGTTAATTTTTAAAAAATTTGTATACTATTCTTAACTTGTTTTTGAAAATCAATAAAATTCATAACTTTTAAAAAATAAAGATTCTATTTACGAAATTTGGTATGTAAGTCACTAAAGTACACATCTATAGAGTAGCACCCTTCAATTCATTTGATCTCGTTCCGAAATTCGCAAAAATATTTATTTTAAACATCTTTTCTAAAAATCAAAAAAATTCATAACTTTTTTATAATGAAAATCCTATTAATGAAATTTGGTGTGTAAGTCACTAAGGTACTTGTCTATAGACTGGTTCCTTTAAATTCGTTTGATCCTGTTAATTTTTTAAAAATTTGTATACTATTCTTAACTTGTTTTTGAAAATCAATAAAATTCATAACTTTTAAAAAATAAAGATTCTATTTACGAACTTTGGTATGTAAGTCACTTAAGTACACATCTATAGAGTAGCACCCTTCAATTCATTTGATCTCGTTCCGAAATTCGCAAAAATATTTATTTTAAACATCTTTTCTAAAAATCAAAAAAATTCATAACTTTTTTATAATAAAAATCCTATTAATGAAATTTGGTGTGTAAGCCACTAAAGTACTTGTCTACAGACTGGTTCCTTTAAATTCGTTTGATCCTGTTAATTTTTAAAAAATTTGTATACTATTCTTAACTTGTTTTTGAAAATCAATAAAATTCATAACTTTTAAAAAATTAAGATTATATTTACGAAATTTGGTATGTAAGTCACTAAAGTACACATCTATAGAGTAGCACCCTTCAATTCATTTGATCTCGTTCCGAAATTCGCAAAAATATTTATTTTAAACATCTTTTCTAAAAATCAAAAAAATTCATAACTTTTTTATAATAAAAATCCTATTAATGAAATTTGGTGTGTAAGCCACTAAAGTACTTGTCTATAGAATGGTTTCCTCAAATTCGTTTGATCCTATTACTATTGTAAAAAGTTATATACTATCTTTTTTACTAACTTTTTTATAATGAAAATCCTATTATTGAAATTTGGTGTGTAAGTCACTAAGGTACTTTTCGATAGAATGGCACCCTCAAATTCGTTTGAGTTCCAGGGGGGGTGACAAAAAACGAAATAACGTATTAATTATTGAAAAATTCATTAAATCACACATCTACGCGTGTTTTATCGAAGAAGTTTTCCTATTTATAATTTCGCCGCTCTTCAACTGATTGAAAATAGTTTTGAACTTGACCTATAACCCATTTTTCTAATAACTCAAAATTTTTACGTACATCCAAACTATTTGGTTTGTAAATGTACTGATTATCATTTCAAAGTACACTACAAAGGTAACTTCCGCTTTTAATTTTTATTTTCAAAACTATTTAGACATTATTGACTATTTTCCTTAGGAAGAGAAAGTTGGAAAAGTTTTAAGAAATTCAGTTACTTACTAATGATTTGTCATTGTTGTCCTGATTTGCATACGAATGTCCTTGATTGTGTAGGTGTTGTTGCGGATTTCTATTATAATAATTATTATTATTATTATCTAAATCAGCTGGAAAAATAAAACCGTCGGCGTTTACGCGAAAATTATTATTATTTGTGCGCTCGATATTTTTTGCGTAACATTTTTGCCACACTATCGTAACAATAATTAAAATTAAATTAATCGCAACGCGTGTTTTAATTATAAACATTATTGGTTAATCACATAAAAACTTGTTAAACGATTGTGACTTCGATTAAGACTAACGGCGCCGTTAACGAATCTACTATTTTATGTCTGTTTGCAGGTGGGTTTTACCGGTTCCTTCTTACCTTGTCTTATACATAAAATATTGGTAATGCGTTGGTGCACTTTGGTAATTTTTTTGATTTTATTTATTGTTTATCGATCGACTCTACGGTCGCCAATGGCTCCAGTGCCGGCTCGAGTCACAATCTGACCAAGTTAAACGAGGGCCCCAGGTGAGAATGACTTTACGAATAATGTTTTTCAAATTAGTTTCAAACATTGACCAAACTCTCCTCAGAGTGGACAAAAACAAACAAAAATGAACTCGAGAAGTTTCTGTCGAGCTCGATAGAAATCAGTATGAAATAAGACACCTGTTATTTCATATTTGAATTCCCAGGACTGAATAGGGTATTTTCCAATTTTTTTAAATGTATCTAGAAAGTTACCTTATTGATAACGTAATCTCAAAACCACATTAAAGAAAAATTGCGACTTTAGACAAAAACGTTATTTTAAATTCAAACTATAAAGTTTCCCGCATAAAAGCGGCATGACGTCACGAGTCGTTGCTGTCAATATTCGTCAATATTCAACTAATGAGCTCCAACTTATTATAACCTTGATTACACATTAACTGACATTTAATACATGTAACTAAGCAACAAACGTGATGTGTATGACTCGTGACTTCACTTCCGTTTTAATTTTCACTTTGAAACTGTACCATTTAATACTTTTTCTAAAGCAGTTTTTGATGAAACTTTTTTGATTAACATATTTTTAGTGTGCCCAAGTCATTGATAATCGACTTTGCTATGCAATAACGCAGGAATAAACGATATTTTAAAAATTGGAAAATACCCTATTATCGATGGAGTGCGCTTCAGGACCCGGTGTTGCAAAGAGCCCGGAGGAAAGGAAACCGGGGAATATGAAAACGGTTGGTCCTAGGGAAAAAATTCTTTTTTTTTTCCAAAATAAAAGCTTTTAAAATTCCCTACAAGAATATTCCTAGTGGTATTTTCTCTATTCCTTATAGTTTTTGAGATATTTGCCCGTAAAAATTGTTAATGTATGAAAAAAAAATTGCCTCACATAATGGAAATTTAATGCTCTACAATTTCTTTTCTGAAGACTTTTACTGTAAAACGAAGGGCTAGGGTGCTAGAGGCAAAAGTTTCACGGAAAACGTGAGGCAAAAATTTGTCATACATTAACAATTTTTGCGGGGACTATTTCGAAAACTAAAGGAATTGTGAAAAAATTAATACAAACAATCCTGTAGGAAATTTCATAAGCTTTAATTTTGCTCAGATTAATTTTTCCCTAAGATCCACCGTTTTTGAGATATAAGCGAAACCCGCCAAAACAGAACCTTTTCACCCCCTTAGCAATGTAGGGGAGTCCCCATGACCAAGGACTTTTACTATTTTAATTTTTTACCTCTTAACTAATCCAAACACATTCCTGAAAAAAATTTCACCCTCTTCCATGTTCTCTAGGTATAACATCTTCGTTGACTAGAATATAAATTAACATTTGTTTTGTTGACTGCGGTGTTTTTTTGGAGAGGCCCGCAAATAATTAGCGCCTCAGGCCGCAACGTTCGTTGACCCGGCCCTGTAAATTCCCCTTTCGATTATCAAAATGAGATGTAACTTGATGGGTCTGTGAAGAGTTTCGATCAAGATATGGTTCATTTTATGGCTGTGCTTATTCGCTGTGCCCTGTGACGTCACGAATTAATATATTAACAACGTTGCCGCGTGTACCGTTCGAAAGTGGAGTCTAGATATCTAGAAGGTCTAATGAAACGGTAAAAATATATAAAGTTAGAAAAAGAACAAATGTATTAAAATTAGGAGTCGGTCCTGTATCGCACGTGTGTTTGATAATTTAGTTCCGTAGCATAAATGAGGATATGGTTTTGGTTTAAATTGAGTCAGATTTCAAAAATATATCAAGACTACTTATTAATGCCCGAAGTTTGCGGTTCTAAACCACGTCTTCCTAATTAACACGAAAGTATAACTAATTCCAAATCTACTTCCAGGTTCTGTAACTTTTTGGTAGAGTTCTTTTACTTGGAAAAAGTGATATAACTATCACGTTATCAAGTCTCGAATTTTGAAGTCCCCATGAGTCAGAAATTCTAAAAACAGGCCTTAGAAAACGTGAAACTTGTTTTAGTCTGCCCGTCTATACCTACAGGATGATTCATTGAAGCCACCGTCTTCGATAGATCAATACAAAAGTTAAACTCTAATATAGCATAATCTAAAATTATTTTGATCTCTACAGGGTGTTGTATTACTGCTAGGCGAGAATATTTATACTTTTTTTAAATGGACACCTTGTATATTATTCAATACGTCTACTTGGAATTATAGTACATCTTGGCTATATTTAAATGGATATTTTTACAAATTTGTAAATTCAAAATGGCGGCCTTTATAACAATAGACTCATTTCGGGGTTTTTCTATTATAACTTTGCTGGTAAATATTATTACGAAAATCTGAAAAACACATTTTATAAACAAAGTAAGAGGTTTTAATCCTAATCTAATCAATTTTTGAAATTATTTCAAAATCGCCTACCTTTAGGGAGCCAGTATTGGTCAAAATTTTGAAATGGATTATCTCAAAACTGGCTATAGAAAATGTTTTCATTTTTAAATATGTTATAAACATGGCACTTCTTAATCGTTCTTCTTAAGCTCATTTCCCAAATTTTTCTAAGACCGGAGTTATGATATTTTTAAAGTTAAAATTTTGAAAATCAGTCATTTCGTTTGTGATTGAAATGAAAATTTGAATGTTGGCAAATATGTTAATTGTATCAATAGTTATTATCTAATACTATTTTGGGTTACGAGACGCTTCCGGTTTAACAGGAAATGGGAACAACTTTCTTATTTTAAAGAAAACCTTGCTTATTTTCGAATACTTTAAAAGTTCGAAAAATTACTCGTCCGATGATACCAAACACTTCATATTAGAACTTCCAGTTTAACCGGAAATATACATAACTCTATAAGTATAGCGCAAGTATGTTATTGAAAGCCAAAAAAGTCATTTTATGGCCACTCCAGAGTTTTTCTAATATTTCTTAAATACTACTAATTAATAATTAGTAATGAAAGGTTCTTTACGAATTGAAATAGGTATGTAGTAAAAAACGCTTGCGCATTAAAAATAAAGTTTGATCAATGTAACTAACAACACATTGAATTAACTGAACCATGAGACCTGTTGTAAAAAAATATAGTTGTAATAGAACATTACACCAAGTGTATGTGACAGGTGTTTTAAATATTTTAAACCCATATATGCGTCTTTATTTATGCCTCAATTGTTTAGGGGGCTAGGTATGCTAGGGTTCATTTTTTTTAAATCCTCGCATACTATTATAATATTGTTGTTTATTGTAAATTTCTTGTCGTGTTGTGATTCTACAGAAAAATTTAAAACGGATAATAATGTTGAAGATAAAATAGGTAAATTTATTTTTTTGATACAAGTTTAAAAATTAACGAAAATGACGTAAGCATTGTTTTAAAATTCAGTTTCAACAATTAAATTTTTGGCGCCAAATTCAAATTTAAAATTTTTAGTATGCGCATTTACGGTTTTAAAATTAAATTTTAAGGGTGCAAAAATTTGTTAACTTGTAAATAATGACTAATGAGTTGTTTGGTTTATGTTAATTAGTTAATTTGATTTGTTTTAACTGCAAGTTATAAAACTATTTGCAACGAAATAGATTTTGGAAGGATTTTAAATTATGGCAGTTGTGGTACCAGTCAGTGACTAATTTTGATTCCTTGTTATTATTACCCGAGTTCACGAACTCTTTGATCAAAAAGTGTATTATCAGTGGCGTACCTCTCAATGTAAGAAATTGAAAAAAAATACTATTGCAGAGTGCGTGATTTTTGAATCTCCAAATAATTATTTTCTTTTTTACACAGGGTGATTTCTGAAATTTTTTTGTTTAATTTTTAGTCAAATTCCTAGTGTTACCTTTCCCCTTTTAGGCTGAAGCCATTAGCTTTATGAAAATTTGACTTTAAGAGATCTGTTTGTAACGAATGGGCGTGAAGTTTATATTTAGACATTCCGCTTGTAGCCGTTAGCGACCTTAATATCCGGTTGATATCACTAATATTTATAATTCCTTATAGGTTAAGGTTCAAAGAAGGCAATGACATATTTGTATATAGAAATAAGAGCCTAATTAGTGAGAAACGCCTAATTGAATTTGGTGTTCAAACAATACCCTTTGCCTTTTCTATTACACCAAGTTCAATTGGACTTTTCTCACTAATTAGGCTCTTATTTCATATATACAAATATGTCATTGCCTTCTTTGAACCTTAACCTATTAGGAATTATGACTATTAGTGATATCAACCGGATATTAAAGTCGCTAACGGTTACAAGCGGAATGTCTAAATATCAACTTTCCCCCCAATTCGTTAGAAACCGCCCACTTAAAAAATATTTGTAACGCCACTGCATACATAAATATCCCGAATCTAAATTTGGCTTCTTTGTATTGTCTAATAAATCATATTGAATATTGATCCAAACGGTCTTTTTGTATTTGCCAAAATTTCTTTTTTAATCAAAATTTTATTTAATTAACGACCTTCGACTCTACCGAGTACTTAATGCCCGACTGATGTCATTACAAAAAAAAGTTAATTATATACAGTCGTGGTTTCCATTATGTATTATACATACATAACAATAAATTGCAATACTTTTGTACTCCAATTTAGCAACATTTATCGCATCATTCTTGTTAACACTCATTCTAATACTTTTTTTAATTAAAACAATTTTCTATTGGTTAAAAAAGCAATAAAAATGCACTTTGGATGGCATTAAAGGATGTAGGATGAAGAATCATACAAATACATTGCTTATGTGCAATGGGCCTGAATATATCTGGCTTCTACTCTGTTAGTTCCCCCTTAGGTAGCCTTTTAAAGATGCAGTTAATACTTACGAAACACAGTCTATATCAGAAGTTCAAATATATAGTTTTTGGTATCATAGGACAGCCAATTTTAAGAGCTTTCCAAATATGCAAAAATATACAGGGTGTTCCATTTAAATTAAGCACGTTTGTGTCATTTCCGGTTAAACCGGAAGTCAAACTATGAATTCTTTGGTAGCACCTAATAACTACTTTTATGAGATTTTAAAATATTTCAAAATATACAGAGTGTTATTATTATTTTTATTATTTTTGTAATATCCGGTTTAATCAGAAGTGTTTTGTTAACCAAAAATAGTGTCAAATAATAGACATTCATGAGTTTAATATACGTGCCAAATATTAAGTTTTTATTTTGATTATAAAAGAAATTATTGATTTTTAAAATTTTGATTTTCAAAAAATTATTTTGGCATTTTTGGACTATATTATACAATTTTTAGTAATCAAATCAAAATTATGTACCATGCTACTACCATGAATAATATTTTAAAACGGCGTGATTCATCGAATGAGTAAAGCGCATCCAAATATTTAATTTTAAAATATTTTCCCACTCCAGGTTATTGACTCCTTGAAAAATTAAAAATTTTTTTTTTCAAAAAACATCCTGTGGGAGTTTTTTGACAGTCTACTAAACAAATTGTAATTTTTAGAAATTATCCAAGGCCAAAATGACTACCTCGATAAAAAGAATATCCGTTTGGAAGATTTCTTTTGGACCGGATCCGGAGATGGTTTGAACGAACCAAACACAGAAATTCAAAATTCGGCAACCATCTACAAAACAAAAACAGTATTATCGACAATATACATTGAGTCTTCTCCAACTCATCATAATCAGGTACAAAATTTTTGCTAAAAGTGTCAGCTTTTATGGCGAGTCGGTGTAGTTTGACGAGCGAGCCAAAGCGAGTCTAATTTTTTTAAATAAATATTTTTTCAGACATTACCTGAACAAACAACGACATGTCCAATTAACTGTGATATATCAACAACACCACAAGATGAAATCAATCCAACACAAACAATAAAACCCGATAGTAACGATACCGATTATAATACGTACGATGCTGAAGCTGATCGTCATTATTGGCTTTTGACTGTACTTAAAAGTGATGGAAAAGATCCGGTTATCATTGATCTCAAAAATAGTTTAGCCAAACTTTACAAAACTGCTTTTCAAAGGTAGGTACCTACTTGAATATGCCCAAATTGGCCAAAATGATCTAAAGTAGGATTTACACTCCATGTCTGCAATAATAACTTACTGGTGAGCTGTTGACAGGTGTCTCTGTCTCCCTTTGTCATTTTAAATTTAAAAATCAGTTTTGAAGATCATATTATGTTGTTCCATATTAGGTAATTTAATTAATTGGTTGCGTGTTCAACTTGGACGTAATTAAATATTTAATTTACTGTATAGGTAAATTCCTTCAGTCTTTGCTTAATTTAAACATGCAATGTTTTGTGTTTGCACTGCTCGAAGAAAATAGGTTTTGCACATATTTGCGATCCAAATTCCAAATCTCTATCGAATTGCAAATGCTCATGCAAAGTTTGTTGAGCTCAATAAATCAATAAAGTACAAAACTTTTTCTTTAACTTTCATTATTTCATATTTGCAGAGCTTGCTAGGGAAATTTTGTGTTGTAAAATTATCCAAATTTTAGACAACAGGAACTTCATTTGGGAATTAATGGACGCAGCAAAAGAGAAGCAAAAGAAGTTGATAAACCAGTCGATGTGTACATCCACAAAGTAGAAAAAACTCCAAGCGATGGAGAAGAAAAAATTGAAGTTTTGTACCACGTTGCTGTTTCTGGACAACCGGTTGCTGCTACCACAGCAGCTGCAGACATGCATCTGATAACCGACGAAGAAGTAACAAACGAACTCGGTTATCCATTTTTGATAAAAGCAGAACGTAAGTTCCAAATTTTGAAAAAAAACGCCCAAACGGACGTTTTGTTTTTGCAGCATACCTCAAAGCAAACGATCCTCAATACTTAACATCGACCAACAGCACGTGGGTTTTCATCGGTGTCAGTTTAAGCATAGTCTTTGTTTTACTCCTACTTGTTGCCTTACTCACGTTAGCTTTGAGCAAACGCAACAAATCAAATTCAGACGTCAAAGATTCCACTCCAAATATCGGAATGGGAATTTCAAACAACGCCTTCGTCTCTAACGAAACCGAGAGGAAACAAGAAGGAGGAAAAAATCGTAAATCATCCACTTACATTAATTTTAAATCCAAAACAGCCGATCGTGGAATTTTCCTAACAAGGCCTCAAAGTTCAACTAGTTCAAGCTCGTTTAGGTAAACGCAATGTTCGCAATTAGAGCTCATCCAATATAGAAAAAACATTAAAACATACCCATCTACCAATTAATAGATAAAGCCAGAATGATTGGGTGTTCCATTTTGATTTTGGACGAGCTCTTCTAATGCGTGTGGAGTAACGGATAGCAATTACTAATTTATTGTATTTTTAGTGTGAGTAGTTTTGATATTTCTCCTCTTATGGGTTTGAAGAAACCACCGAGTCCCAAAAGAATAAGTGTGACTCGACCCAAAGCGGCTTTGAATAAAACAGTTCCAAAGCATCATCATCGCGAAAGAAAAATGAGTTCCGACTTTGATAGCGATAGCAGCTGTAGCAAAAAGATACGCAAAAATTCCGTAGATGTTATGGACTCCGGTAAAGATTATCAATGTGGTGTTGTTAGTCCTAAGTCGTATCTTTCGATGCCTTCCGTCAAATCTTTTCCCAGGTACTGTTGAAATAAATGTAAAGGCCGCGCCATACACGCTTACCTTCCGGTTTGACCTGTGCAGGCGGCAAAGGAGAGTCTGGATATCGTTTAGACGACTGAACGATGTCTGACGCTCCAATTTGGCCTGTGCCGAGCGGAGCGAGTCGACACCGTTCAGGCGGGCTGCACAGGCCAAACCAGAGCGTCTGGGCATCGTTCGGGCGGTCTGCACAGGACAAATCGGAACGTCTGAACATCGTTCAGACGTCTGAACGATGCCTGACGCTCCGGTTTGGCTTGTGCCGAGCGGAGCGAGTCGACACCGTTCAGGCGGCCTGCACAGGCCAATCCAGAGCGCCTGGGCATAGTTCAGGCGGTCTGGACATCGATCAAACGCCTGAACGATGTCTGACGCTCCGATTTGGCCTGTGTTGAGCGGAGCGAATCGACACCGTTCAGACAGTCTACACAGGTCAAACCAGAGCATATGAACAGCGTTCAAGCCGTCTGCACAGGCCAAACCGGAAGGCAAGTCTGTATATGTGGACGGGCCTTAAAAAATAATATTTAAAAAAATTATTATAGGATTAATTGTATACCGGAACCCCTTAATAAAGTTTTGGAGCCTGTAAGCGTTTTACATTTGGATATAACAGATGACGAATATCCAGAACCGTCCAAAGATTACGAGAGTGCGCTTACGAGACATGCGAGTTTAAGTACGGTAGAAGATCCTGGTGTTATAAATCCAGCAGTTTGGAACGCCCATACGAAGCGATTGCAAAACGGTAAGTATACACCATGTGGTCAACCAACTGACAAGAGTGGTGTAGTATATTTTCACATTTATAGAAGAAGCCAGCGTTTCAAATAACGCCTCAAAAATGAGAAAAAGGTTCCATAGTCTCCTAGACGAGACGTTTAGTTTGTTTGGTAGCCAAAGAGACAGTTCTGACGAAAAACAAGCTGGTGGTGAAATAAAAAGTCACTCGGCTGTCGTTAATCGGTACGAATAAATTTTTATTTCAAACAATCTTTAATGTTTCTTCGTAGTCAAACTCAAGACGGTCAAAAACAAGCCCAAACTAGACCGAAAACTTCAGGTCCGAGGCACTCTCAACCGTATAATAGTGAACAACCTAGAGGAGCGTGGGCTACCAACGTGGCGACTCCTTTATCTCGCTCATTAAGCGCTGGCTCTTTCAGAAGACCACTTACAGCTACAACAATTGATGTGGATCGTGTGTTAGTTGATGGAAGTTTATCGCCTAACGATATTGCTGTGCCGCTTATAACGGCCATCAAAACTGAATTAAATAAATGTTCTTTACCTGGAAGTACAAATAATTTAGCAGAGTAATTTAGAATTTCTTAGTGTAATTGGATGTTAGTAAATGGCTGCTTAGAGGAGCAAAAGTGAAAGAAGTTGCAATCGTTCCAAATGAGCGATTGAAATAGTAGAGATAGAGATGTAATTTAGAAGTTGTAAAGGATCTCTTTGTTTTTATTTTAAGAAGAGATCTTCTGTGATTTGAACTGTATAAGCTTACATTGGTAATATTTTTCTTTAAAGTTGTTGGTATCTATTTGGAATGCTCTTCACTGCCGATTAAATTCTAAATTTGCCAACGTTAAGATTCATAGTCAATAAGACATACTTAGCAAAAATAATGTACCTTGGATATTAAAGTTTCCATTTTGTATTGTTAAAGGTGTAATTTTATTTCTAATTGTTATAATATGTATCAAGCCAACGCCAATTCATTCTTTAGTCGCAACCGAGGGGATATCCACTCTCTGCAGTCAATGTACAAGAATTGAGCTGTCAACGGTAGTCATCTGCAGTCAATGGCAGCCATAGCATATGCAGTCATGGGTAGTCAACTGCAGTCAGTTGTACAAATTCAGAACAGTTGTTGACCCCTCAGTCGCAACTATAAAAATTAATATCTTTCTATCTAATAAGGCTAGCCTTTTGAAATTTGGTGTTTATACTAAACATTTATCAGTCTATTACATTCCACCTTCAAATTCGCCAGGTCGCCCAAGGTCGAAAAAATAAATTCATAAATTAATTCTAATAGAAAAAGATCATAACTTTTTTAAAATAAAAATTTTATTAATAAAATTTGGTATATCAGTTACTAGAGTACTTGTCTATAGAATGGTGCCTTTAAATTCATTTGATCCTATTCCGAGAATAGCAAAAATATTTTTAATTAAAAAATTGACAACTTTTTTGAAAATGAAAAAAAATCATAACTTTTTTAAAATAAAAATCGTACTAATTAAATTTGGTATGTAAGTCACTAATGCGCTCGTCTATAGAATAGCACCCTCAAATTTATTAAATTCCGTTCCGGGGGTAGCAAATTTATTTTTAAAGATTTAAAAATTCATAACTTTTAAAATCAAAAAATTCATAACTTTTTTGAAATAAAAACCGTACTAATTAAATTTAGTATATAAGTCACTAATGAGCTTGTCTATAGAATAGCCCCCTCAATTTTATTAAATTCTGTACCAGGGGTAGCAAATTTATTTAAAAAAAAAATTAAAAAGTACGTAACTTTTTAAAAATTTAAAAATTCATAACTTTCTTAAAATAAAAATTGTACTAATTAAATTTGGTATGTAAGTCACTAATGGGCATGTCTATAGAATAGCACTCTCCAAGTTATTAAATTTCGTTCCGGGGGTAGCAAATTCATTTTTAAAAGAATGCAAAAATTAATAAAAAATCTGAAAAATTCGTAACTTTTTTAATATAAAAATTGTACTAATTAAACTTGGTATGTAAGTCACTACAGTACTTGGCTATGAATGGCACTTTCATAATGATTCATCTCGTTCCGGTGGTGGCAATAACGTGTTTTGATAAATAAAAGAAATGATTAAATGAAAAGAATTTATTAGAACCATATAAGCTAGTTGTTTTTTTGTTTAAATTTGAAGTTATCAATTATAATAAAACTAAACAATTATTTACATATAGTACAAGTAAAAAATTACTAATAAGAACATGAATAAACCGATTTATATATATATAAAACATAAACAATATACTATTTTAATACATAAAAGTAATTCACAGCTAATATAGCTAAAAAAAGAAATATTAATAATTTTCGATAGGTTTTATACAACAAATCCTGTTGGAAAATTATTATTTTCATAAATATACAAGAAGAAAGAGTAGAAGAACGAGCGATTATTTTTCATTTTTAAATATAAAGAAGAATGTATGGTAACAAGTTGAAAAGAGTTGTACTAATATTTTTATTTACATAAATATTTTTGTTTTTCATTTTAATACATAAAAATAATTTTATTATATGAACGCGCAGTTTAAAACTGCTAACTTAACGATTGAGCAATGACTAAGTCGCTCCCGAACAAGAAGGGTACGGTAATTATAAGTGAGTATTAACAATTAACAATTATACAAACTAAAAATTACCTACAACAGAATAATTAATTCAGATCCCATAAGGCACATAATCACAATTAATTTATAATATTTTAGTCAGAAAATATATATAATTTTTTTTAAATATTATTCGTAAAATTTGTTTATTTCCTAAGGCATAATCGAGCACAATTAATAATTTAATTGGCTTTATCAGTCAATAAGGCAAAATTTAACCTTTTTTTAATAAAATAGCGTTATCATAAACTCCCAAAAATAATTTATTCTTTTTCTCGAGACCAACTGACAAAAATGAGCTACACAAACTTTTACTCGAGAAGTTCAATTTCTTTTAAATAATTTAAAGGGTAAATTCGAGTAAACTCAAAAAAAGCTTCAGTTTTTGCCGCAAAAATTACATCAAAATGACACAATAAATAATAAATGTTTTGCCCCTTTTTGTGTTTTATTTTTATTACTGAATAATTTTATACTTCGACCCCTAAAGTTCTATCGACCACATATTCGTAACGACCCGATTCTTCGTTTACTAGCGAATCTTGACCGTCTGCTTTATCACGTATATCATCAGGTTTAACTTCGTCCACTTTAGACTGATCATTTTCTTGTGCTAGGTCGGCATCGACTTGACATTCTTCATTCGAAAATACAGGAACGATTGAGTTAACTTTTGTGAAGAAGGCCATTTTTTCCCTGAAAATACAAAAAGAAAAATGTGTTACTTGTTTCAATTAGCAATACAGAGGGGGTAGCAATCAAACAGGTTGGTTAGTGTACTTAATTCAATGGTTAGTAGGGGAAGCTGTTCAAAAAGGTAACAGGTTCAGGAAGGGAGAATGCCCACAGAGAGGGGTAGCAAAAGCCCAATAGAGGGAGCTGTATACAAAAAGGGTTATTAATATCCCCCCTACAATGAAACCTATTGGGTATTGTACTAAATTCAATGGTACAGTAGGGAAACGTGTTCAAAAGGATAACAGGTTCAGTAAGGGAGAATGTCCATAGAGAGGGGTAGCAAAAGCCCAGTAGGGGGAGGAGCTGTATACAAAAAGGGTTATTAATATCGCCCCTACAATCAAACCGGTTGGTTAGTGTACTTAATTCAATGGTTAGTAGGGGAAGCTGTTCAAAAAGATAACAGGTTCAGTAAGGGAGAATGTCCACAGAGGGGTAGCAAAAACCCAGTAGGGGGAGCTGTATACAAAAAGGGTTATTAATATCGCCCCTACAATCAAAACGGTTGGTTAGTGTACTTAATTCAATGGTTAGTAGGGGAAGCTGTTCAAAAAGATAACAGGTTCAGTAAGGGAGAATGTCCACAGAGAGGGGTAGCAAAAGCCCAGTAGGGGGAGCTGTATACAAAAAGGGTTATTAATATCACCCCTACAATCAAACCGGTTGGTTAGTGTACTTAATTCAATGGTTAGTAGGGGCTGCTGTTCAAAAAGGTAACAGGTTCAGTAAGGGAGAATGTTCACAGAGAGGGGTAGCAAAAGCCCAGTAGGGGGAGTTGTATACAAAAAGGGTTATTAATATCGCCCCTACAATCAAACCGGTTGGTTAGTGTACTTAATTCAATGGTTAGTAGGGGCTGCTGTTCAAAAAGGTAACAGGTTCAGTAAGGGAGAATGTTCACAGAGAGGGGTAGCAAAAGCCCAGTAGGGGGAGCTGTATACAAAAAGGGTTATTAATATCGCCCCTACAATCAAACCGGTTGGTTAGTGTACTTAATTCAATGGTTAGTAGGGGAAGCTGTTCAAAAAGATAACAGGTTCAGTAAGGGAGAATGTCCACAGAGAGGGGTAGCAAAAGCCCAGTAGGGGGAGTTGTATACAAAAAGGGTTATTAATATCGCCCCTACAATCAAACCGGTTGGTTAGTGTACTTAATTCAATGGTTAGTAGGGGCTGCTGTTCAAAAAGGTAACAGGTTCAGTAAGGGAGAATGTCCACAGAGAGGAGTAGCAAAAGCCCAGTAGGGGGAGCTGTATACAAAAAGGGTTATTAATATCGCCCCTACAATCAAACCGGTTGGTTAGTGTACTTAATTCAATGGTTAGTAGGGGCTGCTGTTCAAACGGGTAACAGGTTCAGTAAGGAAGAATGTTCACAGAGAGGGGTAGCAAAAGCCCAGTAGGGGGAGCTGTATACAAAAAGGGTTATTAATATCGCCCCTACAATCAAACCGGTTGGTTAGTGTACTTAATTCAATGGTTAGTAGGGGCTGCTGTTCAAAAAGGTAACAGGTTCAGTAAGGAAGAATGTTCACAGAGAGGGGTAGCAAAAGCCCAGTAGGGGGAGTTGTATACAAAAAGGGTTATTAATATCGCCCCTACAATCAAACCGATTGGTTAGTGTACTTAATTCAATGGTTAGTAGGGGAAGCTGTTCAAAAAGGTAACAGGTTCAGTAAAGGAGAATGTCCACAGAGAGGAGTAGCAAAAGCCCAGTAGGGGGAGCTGTATACAAAAAGGGATATTAATATCGCCCCTACAATGAAACCTGTTGGGTATTGTACTTAATTCAATGGTCCAGTAGGGGAAGCTCTTCAAAATAGTAACAGGTTTAGTAAGAGAGACTGTCCACAGATGAGGTAGCAAAAGCCCAATAGGGGGAACTATTTACAAAAAGAGTTATTAATATCACCCCTACAATGAAACCTATTGGGTATTGTACTTAATTCAATGGTACAGTAGGGAAAGGTGTTCAAAAGGATAACAGGTTCAGTAAGAGAGAATGTCCACAGAGAGGGGTAGCAAAAGCCCAGTAGGGGGAGCTGTATACAAAAAGGGATATTAATATCGCCCCTACAATGAAACCTGTTGGGTATTCTACTTAATTCAATGGTCCAGTAGGGGAAGCTCTTCAAAATAGTAACAGGTTTAGTAAGAGAGACTGTCCACAGATGAGGTAGCAAAAGCCCAATAGGGGGAACTATTTACAAAAAGGGTTATTAATATCACCCCTACAATGAAACCTATTGGGTATTGTACTTAATTCAATGGTACAGTAGGGAAAGGTGTTCAAAAGGATAACAGGTTCAGTAAGAGAGAATGTCCACAGAGAGGGGTAGCAAAAGCCCAGTAGGGGGAGCTGTATACAAAAAGGGATATTAATATCGCCCCTACAATGAAACCTGTTGGGTATTCTACTTAATTCAATGGTCCAGTAGGGGAAGCTCTTCAAAATAGTAACAGGTTTAGTAAGAGAGACTGTCCACAGATGAGGTAGCAAAAGCCCAATAGGGGGAACTATTTACAAAAAGGGTTATTAATATCACCCCTACAATGAAACCTATTGGGTATTGTACTTAATTCAATGGTACAGTAGGGAAAGGTGTTCAAAAGGATAACAGGTTCAGTAAGAGAGAATGTCCACAGAGAGGGGTAGCAAAAGCCCAGTAGGGGGAGCTGTATACAAAAAGGGATATTAATATCGCCCCTACAATGAAACCTGTTGGGTATTGTACTTAATTCAATGGTCCAGTAGGGGAAGCTCTTCAAAATAGTAACAGGTTTAGTAAGAGAGACTGTCCACAGATGAGGTAGCAAAAGCCCAATAGGGGGAACTATTTACAAAAAGGGTTTACAAAAAGGGTTATTAATATCACCCCTACAATGAAACCTATTGGGTATTGTACTTAATTCAATGGTACAGTAGGGAAAGGTGTTCAAAAGGATAACAGGTTCAGTAAGAGAGAATGTCCACAGAGAGGGGTAGCAAAAGCCCAGTAGGGGGAGCTGTATACAAAAAGGGATATTAATATCGCCCCTACAATGAAACCTGTTGGGTATTCTACTTAATTCAATGGTCCAGTAGGGGAAGCTGTTCAAAATAGTAACAGGTTTAGTAAGGGAGACTGTCCACAGAGAGGGGTAGCAAAAGCCCAATAGGGGGAACTGTTTACAAAAAGGGTTATTAATATCGCCCCTACAATGAAACCTGTTGGGTATTGTACTTAATTCAATGGTACAGTAGGGAAAGGTGTTCAAAAGGATAACAGGTTCAGTAAGAGAGAATGTCCACAGAGAGGGGTAGCAAAAGCCCAGTAGGGGGAGCTGTATACAAAAAGGGATATTAATATCGCCCCTACAATGAAACCTGTTGGGTATTCTACTTAATTCAATGGTCCAGTAGGGGAAGCTGTTCAAAATAGTAACAGGTTTAGTAAGGGAGACTGTCCACAGAGAGGGGTAGCAAAAGCCCAATAGGGGGAACTGTTTACAAAAAGGGTTATTAATATCGCCCCTACAATGAAACCTGTTGGGTATTGTACTTAATTCAATGGTACAGTAGGGAAAGCTCTTCAAAATAGTAACAGGTTTAGTAAGAGAGACTGTCCACAGATGAGGTAGCAAAAGCCCAATAGGGGGAACTATTTACAAAAAGGGTTATTAATATCACCCCTACAATGAAACCTGTTGGGTATTCTACTTAATTCAATGGTCCAGTAGGGGAAGCTGTTCAAAAGGATAACAGGTTCAGTAAGGGAGATTGTCCACAGAGAGGGGTAGCAAAAGCCCAGTAGGGGGAACTGTTTACAAAAAGGGTTATTAATATTGCCCCTACAATGAAACCTGTTAGGTATTGTACTTAACTCAATTCTTAGTAGGGGAAGGTGTTCAAAAGAATAACAAGTTCCGTAAGGAAGACTGTCCACAGAGAAGGGTTGCAAAACCCCAGGTTTGCGGTAGGTACTGTTTACGAAAAGGGTTAATATGGCCCCTACAATCAAATCGGTTAGTTATTGTACTTAATTCAATGGTTAGGGTCAATGGTAAACTATTCAGAAGACTTAACTGTCAACGGTTCTAAGTTTTTGGCTATGCAGACCACAAGCACAAATTGGTCTTAAGGCAGCATTGGGCGTGGGCGAAAGGTTTAGTAAAAAATAATAAAAAGAAGAAGTACTCACTTGAATGAAATAACATCAGGTTTTCCGCCGCCAGCTTTACTTTTCCTCAATCGATAAATTTCTCGCGAAATTTTCCTAAGCATTTTTTCAACTTTTTTCTCTTCTTGCGTCCTACCTTGACGATAATTTTCGGCTTGAACTATTAAACTTTGAAATTGTTCGTCTTCTAAAACCCAAGTTGCTAATTCGGAATTACCTTGTTCTTTAGCGGTTTCTAATCGTTCCCTCAACAAGTGTAACCTTTCCAATTCTAAATTTAAAGTGTGCAAACGCGTGTGTTGAGCTTGTAAATCTAATTCTAAATCTAAAGATGTTCTAGCTGTTGGTGGTACGTGACTATGAGATTTACTTTTTTGTAAATTCATAGTCGAGCCGGATTGTCTTCTAAAACGTAAAGAACGTCTTTCTACTGAATTTCTTTGGAAAGGATTGCCTCCTCTTCTATACAAAGGCATCGCGCTATCACTATCACTTCTGTTTAATTTACAAATGTAATGATTTCTAGTAACGACTGCACTAGGTGAAAATGTTTGCGATCGTTTAATAGCACCACGATCGATTAAACTACCGGCACTATTTGCCGCAAATTTCATTTGTTTCGCGTGCTCGGGATAAAAAATACACTCTGTATTAGTTTGCTTGTCGGTGAAACGATCGTCGTCACAATCGTCGCCGTCTTCCATTACAACTTCCAGCCTCTCGTTTTGACGGAAATCGATCGTAATTCCTTCTTCCGCCACATCGTCGTCGTCATCCTCTTCTTCCTCGTCGTCATTATCAGAATCCTCACTATCATAATCTTCTGTATTTCTAAGACAGTTAACGAATTCTTGAAAATTTAAGCTAGAAGCCGGTTCGAATTGTTCTCCATCTTGATTTCTCGTCAACGTCGACGTTTGAGATGATATTATAGTCGAATCGTCGGAACTTTCTTCTTTTACGGCTATTTGACGTGTGGAAGTTACGTCCGACTCTTGCTTATCGCTTATAGAAATTGGCGTACTTTCTTCTATAGGTTCGATTAATTGTAAACTTAAAATATTGTACCATTTTTGAGACACACTTTGAGGTTTGAAATCCGCTAAACTCACTTGTGCACAACCCTGATAAAGAAAAGAAAAATTTAATTTAATTTATAAGCAATTTGAATAGATTAGAGTAGGCGATAAGAAAAACACTACTTTTTTGTGACGTCACGGGCCACGCCCCCTCATCATTATTTAGTTTTTTAACGTTTTGATGCCAAAAATACAAAAAAATTAAAAGTTTAGAAAACGTTCGTTTTCGTATTGGTTGCGGTCGTGGACTATGACGTCATGAAAAGTGATGGGGATTACAAAAACGTCTACTTGAGAGCACAAACACTTACCACACATTTTTCTTGCATATCGGCGGTTATGCTCCAAACGTTGACTTGTAACGTCTTGACGTATAATTTATTAATGGGAACACTAATGTTGAAGATATCTCCAAACGTCGGTTTTGTTAAACCCCGAACTGGTTTTGTAGTACAAACTGTAGGTACAGGTGTTAACGAAGGCAATAGAGCCGCTTTTATGCACCTGTAATTGAAGATTATTTTAATACAAATGTAAGAAAACCTTCGAGTCGTCTACTTACACTTGTGAATTTTCGGGTATAACGAGCGCGTTTAAATTCCGCGCCCTTTCGAAACAAATATTAAGAGTATTTTCGGCAAATATGTATCTTAACTTAATTTGTACTTGAGCAGTATCGTATAAATCGTCCGATTCTAAAGCACCAAAACTTTTTTTTCTATTAGAAGCTTCGAAAACACCCGAATCGCCAGCCACCGACTCATCACTAACTGCAGCAGAAATAGATCTTGTATTTGTACCAGAAGACGATGTTCGCGATAAAGCTGACCCTTGGTGTATTTCTTCACTATCGAGGAGAGGACATGGAGCTTCCGTTATTGGAGAAAGCGACAAGTCTCCCATATTTTCGTACGAGTGTCTAGCTGGCCTTCCTAAACCAGATCCTTGCGACATATTACTTATATGAACATCAAATTGATCATTACTAGGAGATAAACTAGGCACGGGAATTCTTTGGACGAAATAATCGTTATTCGTCTCTAATTGCTGTCTACGATCGCGTTCGATTTGTTCGTACGATGGGGGAGGTACTATACAAGGAAGATTTTCATACATAGGCGATACCGGTGGAGATACGGATGATAATGAACTTCGAGGTGATAACGACGGTTGGGATCGGCCAGGAGAAGGCGTATTTACGTTACTATCGCTTCCTTTCAAAAGCCTTTCGACTCGCCGTTGTAAATCGACCATGTCTACGTTTTTTTCCAAATTTGGATTTCCAACACATTGAGGACTACCGTAAATGTCGGTGAAGCTTAAACCGGAGCTGAGTGAACCTTTACTACTTGTTGTTGAGAGCGAACCTAGACTAGAACTACTGCTCACTGATAAAGTGCTTGCAGAGAGGGTTTTTAATTGGGATTCTAATTGAGTCATTGAGCGTAACGAGTCCCTCAATTGTGATAATAGCAACTGTTTTTCTTCGTGTAGCCTTAACCTATCGGTGATTGCCCTGTTGGATAGTTCGAGCGCTTTATTTAAATCTTGCTCTAAACGTTGACATTCGAGTTGAATGTCTGACATTTCTTCTTTCGAACGCGTCCTAGGCGTTATACTCCGTAACTCTCGCAAAAGTTGCTCTTTTTCTTGAAATAATAACAATCTATCCTTGTCCGACTCGACTTGTCCCGGTTGCATTTTTTCTTCTAAATCGGCCAACTTTTGTTGTATGCTTTGAACGGTTTTTCTTGCCTCGTCGTATTGGAGTCTCATTTTAGCCATTTCGGCTAGACGCGTTCCGATGGGAACGATATCGCACGAAAGGTCGGTTTGAGAAGCCGTACTCAATTTTTCTTGGGGAAGACTCAAAGTGGATACTTCTGGCGAACTTTCGCACAGTTGCAATCTCGTCAAATCGTCTTTTAGCTTTGCTAACGATTGCATGAGTTCGGCCTTTTCTTTTTCGCCCGAAACTAGGGATTTTTGTATGTTGTGTAATTCGGTCATTATTGCTTGAGCTTCGACTATGTTATAATATCCGCTTTGGTGTAAACTTAATTTTTGTTCGACTATCGTTAATGTTTCGACTCCTCTTTGTGTGCAGGACATTTCGTTTCTAATTTGTTCCAATTCTCGCTTTAAACGCGACACTCGATTTTTGGCCATCGTTACGTCAGATTTGAGTAAATCGGGGTCGTATTTAGTGCTAACACTACTTGTTGAAGAGCATACTGTAAAAGAAGAAAAAAACAATTGCCTTAAAATAATTTAAATTGTGATAAAAAACCAAATGCATAATTATAAAATAAAAGCCATTAAAAAGGAATTAAGAGTTACATTCCTATGAATTTACATAAACACTGTAATAAAAAAAAATTTGAATTAAAATACTTACAGCTTGTTCTAGATGCATTAAGAGCAGTTAAAGCGTTGTTAAGATGATTATATTCGTCTTGTGCTAACACTAATCTTTGTGATTTGACGTTGTAGATATCCTTTTTGGCCTGAAACAAATTTAAAAAAATTAAAATTTATTCTTCTTCTTCTTCTTCCATCACATAGGATAATCTCTGTCATTATAATTTTACTTAAATGTTAATTAAGTGAAAAATTATCCCACAGGTGGAACTCGGATGGGGGGAGGTCAATGAAACTAACAGGTTACAAGAAAAAACTGCACCAGTTCTGTAGCATAATACGAGACCAATTTCAACTACCTTTCTTCCTCCCTACCCTCGAACTACCTTTCTTCCTCGACCCTCTCTGAGATAAGGTATTTAGTAATTAATTTAATGACACTCTATGACGCGACTGTGGAAGAACGGGTGGAAGTTTCTGAAAAGCGTCTCAGAATTACCCCCTTGGCCAAATACACCTGTTGCGTTGTTTCGATCAATGCTCATCGCTGTGAAGCAATATTATATCTATAATAGAGCCTAGTACGAGTATAGGCTGAAGATGGTATATCTCCAAGATTGTTATCCCAATGGAGACCCCATGAGCTGCAGATCTTCCCTTCGCTGAATGCCTGATCCATGAATTTTAAGGCTTACCAATGTGGCATAGAACCAGCCGATTAATTTCAAAACTGTAAAAACATAAATGGCGTTCCATTTAAATTAAGAAAGTTTCCAAATCAAAATATGAACTGTTTGGTATCCACTTACAGCTAATATTACGAGCTTTCGAACTAGTAAAAAACATACAAGATGTTTGAAAAAACTTCACATATTTTTCAAACTTCCGGTTTAACCGGAAGCGATTTTTAACCCAAATTAGTATCAAATAATAGATATTCATTAGATTAATACATATATGGCAACTATCAAATTTACATTTTAATTACAAAAGAAATTATAGCTTTTTGAAATTTAACTTTAAAAAAATTACCTATAATTCCGGCCCTTGAAAAAATTAACAAACGAAACAAGCAGCATTCGATTAAGAACCACGACATCTATAACATACTCAAAAATGAAAAAAATTGCAGCAGCCGATTTTGAGAAATACAATTTTAAAATTTTGGGTCTTTGGGCCATTTTAGGAAGGAAATTTTGAAACCATTTCAAAAATCCATTATGTTAGAACCAATTCCTTATATTTTGACATCAACAATGTCGTTTTTAGATTTTCAAAATAGTAATGACAAGCCTAGTTATAAGCGAAAAACTCTGAAATGGGACAATAATCGTTATATTGGCCGCCATTTTTAATTCAAAAACTAAAATATTTTTAAATAAAATAAGTTGAAAATAGTTGGACCAGTCAACTGAAACATTATTTTGAAGATTTTGTAATCCTAAAACGAAGTTCGAGCTCACTATTTATTAGCCCAGCTCAGCAAAAGACCGAATATTAAAACAATTGCTAGAGGATTGAATTTTTGTAAACGTCTTCTATTAGTAGTTCTATATAAATGAAATGTGAAACATTCACATGAATTCAAATATGGCTTCCAAAGTTATAAGGCCATAAAGGTGGCATATAACACTTTAGAGCACGGGACTTTAACCATGCGTTCCGGGTAAAATATCGATTGTACGAAAAAAATCAATATTACGTTTTTTGTAGAGAATTTAACGCTCTATAATTTTGTACACCAAATTTTACTCAAAACCTTATCGTTTCGAAGATGTTTGCCAAAAATGTCCAAAACATACATAACATGTAACATTTTAAAGCACGGAACTTTAGCCATGAGTTCGGGGTAAAATAACGATTGTACGAAAAAAATCAATATTACGTTTTTTGTAGAGAATTTAACGCTCTATAATTTTGTATACCACGTATTTTACTCAAAACCTTATCGTTTCGGAGATATTCGCAAAAAATGTCAAAAACATAAATTTTTGTCTTTCAATGAATGTTTTGGGGACTTTTCACATTTGATTTGGAACTATTAATGACAGATGTGTGCAAGAATTCAACCCTGTTGCAATGTTACCAAAAATAAGGGGTAAAGTTATTGGAGCGGATAGGAAATAGGCAATTTTCAGAAATTCTCAACTACTAAAATACTAAAAAATGGATTGTTTTATTTAAAAAAAGCAAAATAGTGGAAATTGTATGTAAAGTAAATAAATTTCATAATCTACCATCAGCAAAAATGTTTGTTGCTGACCCAGTGCATACCACAAGGGTCGAATGTTTGTCCATGACAAGGTAGGGTCAAATCGTAACGGCCTTGGTTCGTCCTTTGCACCCTCCCGGCCCTCACCTACAGGTCACACCATTTCCGTGTACAACATTCCAGACACACGAGTCTCGCGGTCATCTTGACCCGCCGCCGCCAACGTGATGCCGCGTATTAAATATTATTACAATACGTACACATTTTTCAATAATTTTTTTCAATCTCCTATCATACAATAAACAATGTAATGGAATAAATATGCAAATTATTTTAGTATTCAACAACATCGTAACCAATTTGTAAACAGAAATTATAGGCGAATTCCGAA
Source organism: Malthinus seriepunctatus (assembly GCA_963924605.1). Taxonomy (NCBI): domain Eukaryota; kingdom Metazoa; phylum Arthropoda; class Insecta; order Coleoptera; family Cantharidae; genus Malthinus; species Malthinus seriepunctatus. The sequence continues at coordinate 26,146,687 of OZ004604.1, read as the reverse complement.
GCAAATTAAAAATAAAACCTTGAATAATAATTTTTCGTTTATTTATAAACGATGCAAATGTATTATTTTTTCTCAAATTCAATTTTAACCATTTTTAATTTAAAATTTTTTTCTTTTTTAAACAAAAGGAAGAAAAAATGACGAAAGAATGCGAAAATGCTCTGGGCGGTATCTAACATTCCGTTTGAACATAACCAGCTGTGTGTGTGTAGTTCGAGCTTCGAAAGTCCATTACGATCCAACATTTAAAGGAATCTCAAGAATTCGCCTACAAAAATGGAATATTTTTATCTTTTTGGGTACCTTCAGCACACGACAGATGCGCAAACTTCTTTTTCCTTTTTAAATTTTGCATTTTGTCAAATTCTCGTAACAAATTTTTCATTTTGGATGCGAATTTTTTAAAAATTCTTTTATTATTAAAACCGAAGATTAGAATGTAACGGTTCATCCCTAGAGCGATGGAATTTTTATTTTAATTTGTTATTTTCGTGCTAGTTTTAGAATGCTTTTGTGTGTGTGTACGCTTTGTTTAAAAAAAAAAAGGTTTACATTCTTGGGTTTTAACATCTGGCTTGCGATGGTCTGGAATTTTTTTTTCTATTAAGGGATGTTGTTTTCATCGACCCCCTCACCCTCGTTATTCCTTTCCCACGTTTACGCTCTTATGGAGAAAAAATTTGAAAAACTCACCTCTAAAACGTCTTGGGCAGTTAATAAATACTCTCTCAACATGGCTTCTTGAACAGCTCGCCATTCTTGTCTAGGATCTTCCAATTGAGTCGATTCTAAAGGAAAAAAATTTAATCAAACTCAATTGGTGTTTTTAACAAAATAATTACCATTCATGTGATTTATAAAATATGGACCTATTTGTCCATCGAAAGCTTCTTCCCATCCTATCGGAAGTTCGTTTCCTATGCAGTCTGCAAATGTTTGAGGTTTTGTAAATCTGCAATAGAGAAAAAAATGAGGTTTGTTAATATTCATTCAAGTATGTATAATCGAAATATTTCACAAGGTGCGGTTCATAACTATGTATTTCTCATATGTTACGCTTAAATGGTAAAATTGTTCAAGGAGGAAATAAATGGTCGCAAAATGTTGAGAATTTTTCATAAATGTTAAATAACAAATTAAAATTTGTAATACTTTCACAAGTTTTAAAAAGCCTATTGGTTGATAATTAATTTAAAAAATCGACTTTTATAGGGTTAAAACCCAACTATTTAAAACGCGCCCCTTTTTTTAAAAAAATTAATTTAAATTCCTCGATTAACTACCTAAAATTAGTTCTAATATTCGCACTGTACAAAAAAATATAAAATGCAACCTTAAAAATTCCTTTGATAGAACAAGCTTAAATTCCACCACGGTTTAATTTCAAAACTTGCTCTCTCGCAGGTCCAAAGCAAAATTTTATTTAAAATTCAGAGCTACAGGAAAACATTTTTGATTTTAAAATTATCAGTAAATTCTTTACATTTGTAGACATAAGTATTTTTATTATCTATTAATGATATTAAAATTTAACACAACCCAACCCTCATTTGGACTTCGTTCCATTTATAAATAAATAAAATATTTTTGAATTGAGGTATTAAAATTGTCACGTATACAAAAATAATGAACATTATTTACCGGTTAAACATAATAATAAAGATAAAATTAATAAGAAATATTAGGGCTTGAACCGACGATTATTAGATCATGCGAGAATCTCCAGCTAAACCAGAAGTCAAAATACAGTAGAACCCCGTTATAACGTACCATCAAATAAAGAAAATATTAAAATGGGAATTTAGTCCGTTATATCCAGAAAAACGTTATAAAGGGTTACTTTATAACGGGGTTCAACTGTACATAAGTGTGTTTAGTATCATCTGCCGTAAACTGGAGCAGCAAGGGTAACTCAAAAATTCTAGAGAAGGGTTATACAGGGTGATTCATTGAAACGACCGTCTTTGTATTCGATGGTGTTCCGATGTAATTTTTTCATGATTTTTAAGATAGAACGCTCAGTATATTTTTACAAATGTACTATCTAAAATTGACCAAGAATTCAAATATGTAAAAATATACAGTGTGTTCCATTTAAAAATAACGATTTGTAGCCATTTGAAAATGAGTAACCTTGGGTCGCTTTAATGAACCCTGTACAATTTAATCAAACTTTTTTCATTACATAGCATAGAACATAGTCATAACAACCTAAGAAACAAATTTCGTTATTATTCCTTGAACAACGGCTTTAGGACGATTTTATAAAGCAACGTGTGTTGCGGGTATTGTTTAGAGAAGAAAATTAATAACTTGGCAACACTGCCGAGAAATTAAAAAAGAATTAGTATGACCATGTAGGCGAGTTAATTCCAAGTCGAAATATTGAATAATACACAGGGCGTTCCATTTAAAAAATATATTAATTCTCGCCGAGCAGTAATACAACGCCCTCTAGAGATGAAAATAATTTTAGGTTATGCTGCTTAAGCAGTTGAATAACTTTTGTATTTAAATGTATGCCGTAATTCAAACGGCTAAGGAGCTATAGAAGACGGTCGCTTCAATGAATTAAAAATCCGTTTCGAAACTTGGCAACACTGTAAAATAGTTATTAAAACATTTGAAATAATTGTAGGTTAGGAAATGTAACAATATTAGGCGTTTTATTTATAAACTTGGCTTATTCGATATTTAAAGTTGACGCATTTTTAATCAACACTCAGTATATAATAACTAATAAGTACCTAATAATTATGCGTTCGCGTTTAAAAGTCGTTGAAGAAGACCATTAAACAGATGGTTATCTCCCAATTACATTACGAAAACTCTCGATTAAAAAAAAGTTACTTCAACAGAAGAATCGCCCTGTATAAAATAAACAAAACAAATGAAGATCAATTATTATAAAAGTGCAAGTGTGATAACGAGATACTTAATAAATTTGAGAACTAAAGTGGACGCACTTTTACTTATTAAATATAAAAAAATAAATTTGGATACGCCACTGGAATTTTACATAGATATACAGGGTGTCCCAAAAGTATTATTTCAATCGCATTATAACCACTAGTTTATTTTTAAAAAAATTAGTAGTCGCAAGCGATGAAATAAGACAATCTGGAAGTTCTCGGAACCGCCATTTTCTTTAGATTTTATACAAAGGTAGCCATCTTGTATTTAGTTGTACATGTTGTTTGATAATTATCTTTACTTTAAAAGATATGTGTATCAAACCTTTTTAATTGTTGAATTTGTTTCAAAGGTCCCTTTTTAAAAATGCAAAAATATACAGGGTGTTCCATTTTAAAAATATAAAAATATAAAATTTAAAATACAAATATAGAGCAAATCAAAGGAAATGGTAAATATGGCAACACTGTCGACACTACTATCGAGTTTGCTATATTTTATAATTTTAACTTTTTCCAATCCAAGAAAAAAATAATAATAAAAAAAATTATTTGTATTTTTGACGATTTGAGTCCTCCTGATTCCAAAAATGCAAAAAAAAATTTTCTTAAACCAAAAAGAGCAGTCTAAGAGCAAAAACTACTGAAGCGATTTTGATGAAATTTGGTTTCAGCCACTTTAAAATTATTTCATCGGCAAAATAGCGTAAGAAATATATACAGGGTGTCCAAAAATAAAGTGGTTATTTTGGGGTGGGCGCATATTTGCAAATTTGGGTCAAATTCATTTCTACTTGGCTATAAGTAAAATTTCAATTTTTTTTATTCAAAATGACGGCCAATAGAACGATTGTCCCATTTTGTGGTTTTTCCCTTATAACTTGGCCGGTAATTGATATTATAAAAATTTCAAAACGGCGTTGTATAGCCAAAATATAGGGCTTTCGTTCTAAAAAATTCGATTTTCAAAATTATTTTATAATTGCCATCCTCAAAGGGGCCCAAGTAAGTCAAAATTTTCATATCGATTTTCTCAAAAACTGCTTCGAACATTTTTTTAATTTTTTGGTATGTCATTGACAACGTAATTATCTATCTAACTTTAAATTTTTAAAGACTTGTATGAGGTGGATTCAGAGTTATGATTTTTTGAATGTCAAAACTTCAATAATCTCTAATTTTTTTTGTAATAAGAATTAAAATTTGAAATTGGAAATTTATATCAATCCTTACACGATATCAAACACTTTATATTTTGGGAATGGTTTCGACCGATTAAGAAGAAAAAATCGCTATTACAAAAAAAGTCCGATAATCAAGATAAATTTTGGTTCGTTGACTACACTATAAACAATTTTAATTAAAAAAACAACGGATGTGGCCATACGAGGAACTTTTTCCTGTTGTATTTTTTTGTGCACTTCTTTAAAAGTTTATAATTTAAAATTTTCAAATTAAATTTTATTTAAAAAAATATAAAATTATAATATTTAACGGGCAGGAAAAAGTTCTTCGTATGACCACATCCGTTGTCTTTTATTGTTCCTCATTGAGCATGAGTAACTAACGTTTGGGACACACTGTTGTCGGTATGACACTCAATCAAAAATCGGAAGTATCTAATCAATAAAAAAATCTCAACTATGCTATAAAAAATAAACACAATTACGATAAAAGAAAAATTTAATCTCCAAGGAATTTGATGTTAATTGAAAATTATTATTGAACTTTCTCATATTATTAGACGATATCTAAAATCAAATTGAAAGCGAAATATTATTGCGCTATCTTTACATACTATAAGTAAATTGGAATGCAATGAACTTTTTTTTCTATTGCTATTTTAAGTTCTTTTTTTTTTCGAAAAAAAAATGAAACTTGAAAGATTCTTTCATTTGCTTTTTCTTCCAACTTCTTCTATACATATCCACCACGTTATGTGAACAAACGAATTCTCCACATTCTTGTAGAACAATAAATTAAATACATTATAATTTCTAAAGAAGTTTAGAAAGTTAATGAACCTAGATACTTATAAGTAGAAAAATCAAATGTAACGAAATTAAAGTAAATTAAAATTATTTTGTAATTAATCTTTTTACTTTGTGCATTTTTAAGCAAAAACGAAATGCTGCTTCCACAGGATACTTAAAACGCTTCCAATTTTTTTAAATGGAAGCCCACGAGTTTTACTAGCTCCCCTTCCCCTCATTTTTAAACTTCTCATATGGTTAAGTTAAAAGCCCAATGGCTCATATAAGCATGCTGTCAGATGGGTCACATAGGATTGAAATTTTTTTTAATAGTACAGTGAAAGTCGGATATAACGACGGCGAAAGGACCGACTAAAAAGGGGCGTTATACCCGGTCGTCGTTATATCAAAATTTACCCATTTTTATTATTATCAAAAATTCTTTATTAATAAAACGCCATGAAATAGACATAACATTTCTTTATCTCGACGTCATTTTTCCCGTCCGCTCCGGATGATTTCCAGAAAATGATTTGCAGCCGTAGATTGCAAATATCGCCAGGTGAGACCGAAAACCACGTGCTAGTCTTAAAATTACCCCGTCACGTCGTTATACCCGGCCTGCCAAACCAAAAATTTTCGCTTTTTCCGGACGTTAAAAGCGACTTCGACGCTATAGCCGGTCTACCGGCGTCGCTATATCCGAATTTCAAAACTTTCAAATGCGACTTGTTGTTATAGTTTTAGGATCGCCCTGTATATTTTTAAATAGTTTGCAAGTTCATGATATTAGCTTTTAGATGATACCAAACACTTGATGTTTTGCCGTCCGGTTTAACCGGAAATGGAACCAACTTTCTTGTTTTAAATGGAATACCCTGTATATTTTTCAATATTTTGAAAGCGCGTAAAATTATGTATCTGATGATACCAAACACTTTATATATATCGACTTTTTAAGTTACTCTGAATTAGAGGTTGACAGGCATACAGAGCGACAAAATCCATAGAAAAATAATTTATCAAAACGGCAAAATTTATTTTATACGGGAAAAATTCGATTTTATTGTATTTTGATATACAGTATGATTCATAAGAAAATAATTTTTATTATGTGCATGAGTCAATAATAAAAATGCGGTCTATTTTACACAATCTTTATATAATGACTAATTTCAATTAATTAATGGCATGCCCGGTTCAATTGTCTGCTGTGTTTGTATAATAAAACAATGCTAGACAATTTTTACACAGTGGTTAATTCGTCCATTTAAAATTTAAATAAATTAATACAAAATTGCGGTTTAGTAATTTGGTTTAATATTATTCAGATAGTTCTATTATCAGTCAGTAACGCTGATAAGCAAAGGAATTTGGGAGGTTACCGAGCTGAAGGTGATTCTATTATAACATTCCATTTATAATTTTATAAAAACAAATGAAGTATATTTTTTAAGTGTCAAATTTTTGTTTTTAAAATTTGTTTTAATTGATTAGAAGAGGGGAGAGTTGATTAAAAAATTATGACATTTAAAAAACAAATGAACGTCAATTATTGTCTTTTGTTTTACTTTTTAAAATTTAATTTCTCCACATTTACGTTGCATAAAGGCGAATTATATTTTAATCCGAGAATTAGACTTATAATCTTAATATGGCATCGTTACACAATAAATAAAAATGTGAAAGTTTGACAAGCTGTATTCACAATTCAACACAAAAATAACTTAACCTCAAAATTTTAATTTACAAACGTCAAACTTTGAAATTACATTGTACATTGTACAACGTTGCCATATCAAAGGATTATAAATCTAATTCTCGAATTAAAATATAATGCGCCTTTATGCAACCAAGCGTAAGAGTCCCATCGACTTCAAAAATGTTAAATGTCATATTTTCATAAAGGATATTAGGTAAAAAAAACATTTTTTTTTAAATTGGACCAAGACTTTTGGCCTTTTCTCACTAATTAGGCTCGTATTTCCTATCTTCAAATATGTCATTGCCTTCTTTGAACCTTACATTATCAGGAAATATTTTTTAAGAGGGCGATTTCTAACGAATATTTGATATTTAGACATTCCGCTCGTAGCCGTTAGCGACTTTAATATCCGGTTGATATCACTAATAGTCATAATTCCTGATAGGGTAAGGTTCAAAGAAGGCAATGACATATTTGTATATAGGAAATAAGAGCCTAATTAGTGAGAAAAGTCCGATTGAACTTGGTGTAATTTAAAAACATCAAAGGATATTGTTTGAACACCAACTTCAATTGAACTTTTTTCACTAATTAGCCTCTTATTTTCTATATACAAATATGTCATTGCCTTCTTTGAACCTTACCCTATCAGGAATTATGACTATTAGTGATATCAACCGGATATTAAAGTCGCTAACGGTTACGAGCGGAAAGTCTAAATATCATCTTTTCCGTCCATTCGTTAAGGCTCGTCTACACACACATGCTTGCCTTCCGGTTTGCCTGTGCACACGGTCTGTAGAGGCCACCTGAACGCTGTCCAGACCGCCTGAATAGACCAAACCAAAGCTAGTGGATATCGTTCAGGCCAAACCGTGGACTGTGCAGGTCGCCTGCACAGGCAAACCGGAAGGCAAGCCTGTGTGTGTAGACGAGCCTTTAGAAGTCACCCTCTTAAATGAAATCCGTACAGGATGACTCCAAATAAGGGGATATTTGTGGGTGTATTTTTGTAAATTATTTAAACTTAGCTATAAGTGTTAATGCAACCTTATCCTTAATTAAATAGACATTTTTAAAATTTTTAAATTCAAATGGCGGCCACTATAAAGATTGTCCCATTTCGTGGTCTTTCCCTTATAACTTTGCCGATACTGATTATTATGAGAACCTTAAAACGGAATTTTAGAGACAAAATATAAGGTTTTAGTTCTCATCTAATCAATTTTGGAAGTTGTTTTAAAATTGCCTACTTTTTGTGTGATAAAGTTAGTTATAATTTTGAAATCGTATTCCTCAAAATTGGCTCAAGCAATTCTTTTCAATTTTGGATATGTTGTAGACTTCGTAGTTGTGAACAAAACGACGCTTGTTTCATTTGTTAACTTTTTCCAGGATCGGAGTTACAATTTTTTGAAAGTTTGCAATTAAACTAATAATTTGAAATTTGGCATATTAATGCTACAAGTATCTATTATTTGACAGTACTTTTAGTTATCAATGGTTTTTCTGGTTTAACAGGTTAGGAAAATAAAGGTATTTGAGAACACATCATGTGTTTTTTAATACATATTTTGAAAAGTGCTAGTATTGTTATTTAAATTTATTCGATTGTGGTGGAATTGGAAAAAATTATTTGTGTAAGTAGGTGGTGATTTTTAGAAACGACGTCAACGACGCCGTGCCGTCTAAAATATTAACCACAACTTTTAAATCACCCAACAGATGGTTATTTAAGGTTTCTATTAAAATTAGTTCCGAGTCGAAAGTTGAAATTTTTGTTAATTCGAAACGATATATTAATTTATTTAAATTTAACTCTAAAAATTTGTCACTTGGTTATGTTATGTACAGGGTGTTGTGGCATTTAGGAGCCTTAATTAAGCTTAAATAGCAGATGTTTTTTTGGTAATTTTAAATGGCCTTTTGATGTTAATATTCTAAAATATTTTATCACCGACGCAGACGCATTCGCTTAAATGTTGTAAATATTTTTAGACACAACAATATAATATTTACGTGTTCTCTTACATATTTTCCTAACGGTGGCAGCACAATCATTACTGTTTTTTTAAACATAAATTCTTCTTCGTGTAAACGAAAAGGTGATTAATTAAAGACAAATTGAATTTAAATAGTTGGCTTTTGATTAAAGATGGTGTTTTTTTATAAAATTCGATTGTAATTTTTTTTCTATTAAATTAGAACGTTTAAATGACACGTTAACAGTTTAACTTATACGAAGAGGACGATGGTAGAAGAAGAAGTTAGCGGGCACCCGTTAAATGCAAATTAACGAATTGACATATTTGTCATTTTAGTTACGGTATTAAAGAGATTGTTAGGAATGGTATGCGAGAGTATTTTATCCTACCTGTCTCGCGGGTCGATCCACGTAGTTTTCTTTGAATTGTGATCGATAAAATAAACTTTTCCGTCGTAATCCCTTGCGAAATCCCATCCTTCGGGTAGAGGTATTTCCCCTGTTTTTCTTCTTGGCATATTTTACTACTTAATCCATCCAAATTCACAATTACGGACGCACACACACGCACATACACACCACGAACTACTCGGCCATGTTGCATACCACCACATTATCATGAGCGGTCGCTAGTTGACGTCAGGCGGCCTCCGCCAATCGTAACGCATAACCTCGGGAAAGGAATGCCACAAAGTACCAACACATAACCGAAACACCAAGTATAACTTCAAACTTGTTTTGTATTCTTATCCTATCTTGGCTTGTAATCGTTATCCTTTTAATGTTATTTCTCGTTTAATGAGAAAATCGCGCTCTCTACGTATAGTAATCTTTAATTCCGACTCGATATCGTTACACTACTATCGGATTTATTTCTAATTTATTTTAAAAACATAGAGCGCGCATACATTTTAAAAAGAATAATTGCAATCTGCGCTAAAGCTACTTGCAACTAAACGTCAACATTGACTGTGCTATGTGACTGTGGAATGCCTCAAGGTCCATCCCACAGTCCGCATTCCTCAAAGTTTAACAACGCCTGCTTAGTTCACATATTTTTTACAAGGGGGAGTCTATTTACATCAATACGCAAATTTAGCTTTATTATTATTATAAAGTTGTCCCGATAACTCGCATAAAATATGCGCGCATTCGTTAATTATTATTATCGTCGCGTCGCCTATCAACCACTATCGTTAACTGCAAATATTATTACCACCATATTACGACCCTTTAAACTCATCAAAATTAATTAAATTACACTTCGATTCAAAACATCGTTAACTTTTACTTTAAGGTAACGCAGTACCGTACTCCCGATTTTCAAAATAAGCACTACCCAAAAGCCAAATTTGTTATACATGGTGGTCAAACACTTATGACGGGCGCGTTAAAATGAAAACCAATAGAAATGGAAGAAAAGTTTATTGAAATAATTTGTTCAGGAAAGTGTCCTCCCCAACATACGATCGTATCTTCATTTTATTGTTAACAGAAAAACACTGACAACAGTGACAACGCCAACTATGATTTTTTTAAATTACACCATAAATGTAAAAAATTACCTCAATCGATAGTAGACACATTTAATTCTCTTTACAGATGTGCAATTGTTTTATCCCTACCAAAAAAAATTTTTTTAGGTAAAACGGAATAACTGAAAAATAGTCTGAATATTTGTAAAAAATCGCTACTATTTATTCAGTTAAATAAATCGAGAAAAAAAATATTTTTTCTAGTTATCGAGAAAAAAAAATAATCAAAATTTTTTTTCATTTCTCGACGTTTTGAGTCTCGGGATGTATCTCGGGATGTATTGTATACAAAGTGTCCAGTATAACATGCACAGCATGGGGATCTCGGACACCGTAAGAGATACAAAGTCGGTTAAATCAAAGACCATTTATATCCAAAAATATAAGGGTTGATTGGTTTATTTTTAAAATTTTTTAGAAGGTACTTTTTTTCGAATTATTTTGATCGTTTTTTGATATTTATTTATTTAATTCAGTTGTTTCTTTTTTATGAAAATGTTTCATAGCAAACTTGATTTTTAAAATTTATTTGAACATAAAGAACAAAATACTTATTCTATTTTAGTATTACCGTAAAGGAATTAAAAAAATCAACCCTTATTATATTTTTGAAAAGAGAAAACCACTATCGTTAACTGCAAATATTATTACCACCATATTACGACCCTTTAAACAAAACTCATCAAAATTAATTAAATTACACTTCGATTCAAAACATCGTTAACTTTTACTTTAAGGTAACGCAGTACCGTACTCCCGATTTTCAAAATAAGCACTACCCAAAAGCCAAATTTGTTATACAGGGTGGTCAAACACTTATGACGGGCGCGTTAAAATGAAAACCAATAGAAATGGAAGAAAAGTTTATTGAAATAATTTCTTCAAGAAAGTGTCCTCCCCAACATACGAATCGTATCTTCCTTTTATTGTTAATAGAAAAACAACGGATATGACCATACGAAGAACTTTTTCCTGTCCGTCAAATATTATAATTTTATATCTTTTTTTATTAAAATTTAATTTGATTATCAAATGAAAAAGTTCCTCTTATGGTCACATTCATTGTTTTTCTTATTAAATTTATTTTTATGTTCACATAAAAATACGATATTGTTAAAAAATCATAAAAAAAAAAAAAAGTTTCTTTTTAAATTGCTTTCGTCCGGTATCGAACCAAGAACTTCTGCGTGGTAGCAGAATTTTTAGACATAGACTGTCTGAAATAGGTACTGATTTCATTTTTTTTTTAATTTGGCATAAATTAAGCATATACAGGGTGTTCGCGAGAAGTGGGCCACTATTGCTATATCCGTTAATATTGAAGATACGAGGTCGGTTAAATTTGTTAAGTAGTGTAACTTTTTCCGCTGATTGCGATGGTTAACACAAAAAAATAATTGAACATCTAGTTTTCAAGATATTCACAAAAATAACTCTTTTTTAAATGGAGCACCCTATATATTTTTATATGTCTTCGAAGAGAACACTGAATTTAGAGTATAAAATGTCATATGAGTTTTGTCCTAAAATGAAAAATAAAGTATGGATTTCGTATCTTCAGTATTGAAGATCAGCGGAAAAAGTTAAACTACTTTACAAATTTAACCGACCTCGTATCTTCAATATTAACAGATATAGCAATAGTGGCCCACTTCTCGCGAACACCCTGTATATTCAGAAAGCTACTTTTCCGAGCTTTAAAAATATTGAAAAATATACAAGGTGTTTCATTTAAATCAAGTAATTTAATCCCAGTTCCGGTTAAACCGGAAGTCAAAATATAGATTGTTTGGTATCATGTAATAGCTAATTTTACGCGCTTTCAAAATATTAAACAATACATAAGGTGTTCCTAAAAATTTTGTAATTTTTGTAATTTCCTGTTTAACCGGAAGCGTTTTGTTAACCGGAAATAGTATCAAATAATAGATATTCATGGGATTGACACATATGTATATCCATTTTAAAATTTTCATTTTTATTACAAAAGAAATTATAGATTTTAAAAGTTTCGACATTTAAAAAATCATTACTCCAAAACGGCTACAGCGATTTTGATAAAAATTTATATTTCCATAGAAAACTACGTTGTCTGTAACATATCCAAAAAAGAAAAAATATGGCAGAGGGAATTTTGAGAAATTCTATTTCAAAATTTTGACCTACTTTGGCACCTTAAAGGTAGACAATTTTGAAATAATTTTGAAAATCGACTTGTTTATAACGAAAGCCCTATATTTTGGCTATATAATGCCGTTGTTATATTTTTTAATAATAAGTACCGGCCAAGTTATAAGGGAAAAACCCCAAAATGGGACAATCGTTTTATTGGCCGCCATTTTTTATTAAAATATTTGAAATTTTCTTTCAATTGGGGCTTTAATTTACTATCTTAGAGCCAAGTGGAAATGAATTTGGCCCAAATTTGCAAATATGCGCCCAAAATAACCACATTATTTTTGGACACCCTGTATATATTTCTTATTGAAGCTATTTTTGCCGATAAAATAATTTTAAAGTGCTTAAAATCAAATTTCATCAAAATCGGTTCGGTAGTTTTTTCTCTAGATGAGGGGGGGACATATACAGTGTGTCCAGTATAACGTGCACAGCATGGGGATCTCGGACACCGTAAGAGATACGAAGTCGGTTATATGGAGAAAATTGTGCATGATTTTATGGCCACTTCGATGCTGCTTTTGTTTTAAAAAAAAATCTATTAGCACTCTAGATATTTAGGAAAAACTGAAAAATTGCGCTTATAACTTTTTTTATTAATAGGCACTACTAAAACGCAAATAATTAATTTATAAAATAATTTTTTAATGCGCCGTTTTGGAGATATGATGCAAACTTATGTTTTTTTAAATACAAACCTAACCTCATTTTTATGTTTTTAGAAAGCTATTTTTTTTCTCTTTTCAAAAATATAATAAGGGTTGATTTTTTTAATTCCTTTACGGTAATACTAAAATAGAATAAGTATTTTGTTCTTTATGTTCAAATAAATTTTAAAAATCAAGTTTGCTATGAAACATTTTCATAAAAAAGAAACAACTGAATTAAATAAATAAATACCAAAAAACGATCAAAATAATTCGAAAAAAAGTACCTTCTAAAAAATTTTAAAAATAAACCAATCAACCCTTATATTTTTGGATATAAATGGTCTTTGATTTAACCGACTTTGTATCTCTTACGGTGTCCGAGATCCCCATGCTGTGCATGTTATAGTCCCGCCAGGATTAAGTCAATTATGACGCATCGCAGTATGTAATAAGAAATGTCGGTATAAAATATTTTTTCTTTGTCTAATATTGTAATAAAAAAAGACGTATATAAAAACATACGTCTGCTGTATAAACTATATGGTAGGTAAAAACGTATGTCGAGTATTTCAGACTTTTATTAGATGTCAGTTGGATGTTTTGAGGTTATGTTATGTCAGTTAAATTTAAATCAGTTTTTTTACATGGAAAGTACATGAAAAGTTTCTTTGAATGAAATGGACAGCCACACAATAAATTATTGACGATGGTTTTCTTCAAAATTATCTAGCTTTCTCTCGGAAGTAAAATTTTCGGTTGCACTTTTTACTATTTTATACAAAAATTTCGTGTAACAAAAATATTGATTTAAATTAATCAATGCGCTTCTGAGAAGATCTTTGGATTCCTCTGCACTTAACACAATTTAACGAATCAAGGGGTTGATTACTGCACTGTAAAATGTTATAATAAACTCATGAAGTTGTGTATGTGAGCATCAACTGAGTAATTATTTTTTCTAAAATTGTTGAATTTGTTGATTTGCTAACCGTGTGATGTTTTTATCGTCGGTTTTAACAGTGACAAGTTGTGGGTTTCTTGGGTTCCAAAACCCAGTGCCTCTGCTTCTCACTTTTTTGCCGCCCTTGAGTAAGTCTATAAGCAAAATAGCATTTATACTAGATCATTGATCATCGAGCGACCCTACGTCCTAAAACGCAGGTTTACATTCCACCGTGTGCGTCAAAATCGGACATTTTCAAAAAATCTTGACTATTAAACTTTCTGTCAATAGATAAATCGATCGGAAATCTGTTATTACACATTGATTGCTTTTCATTCTTCGTTTAAAGCGTTTCCAGGAATGTATTCCATAATTTAGGACGGAGAGAAAAACTTAAAATAAAGTAAACTGGATGTACAACTTTATTTAATTTAAAATTCCCGCTTAAAATGTACATCGCAACATACTGTGTCGCCACCACGGACAAACAATGAATTAACTTAATTAATTTTGACGTTTCTGAAATTGTGTATTAAGAGCGGACATACGTTTACAACAGATTGATGCTTACACTTTAGAGCGATGAGTCATAATTGACTTAAACGCGCCGTTACTATATACTGGACACTTTGTATACAATACATCCCGAGATTCAAAACGTCGAGAAATGAAAAAAAATTTTGATTATTTTTTTTTCTCGATAACTAGAAAAAATATTTTTTTTCTCGATTTAACTGAATAAATAGTAGCGATTTTTTACAAATATTCAGACTATTTTTCAGTTATTCCGTTTTACCTAAAAAAATTTTTTTTGGTAGGGATAAAACAATTGCACATCTGTAAAGAGAATTAAATGTGTCTACTATCGATTGAGGTAATTTTTTACATTTATGGTGTAATTTAAAAAAATCATAGTTGGCGTTGTCACTGTTGTCAGTGTTTTTCTGTTAACAATAAAATGAAGATACGATCGTATGTTGGGGAGGACACTTTCCTGAACAAATTATTTCAATAAACTTTTCTTCTATTTCTATTGGTTTTCAATTTAAAGTGCCTGTCATAAGTGTTTGACCACCCTGTATTTTTGGTTTATTTATTACGAACAAGTAAAGGCGGCTCACATGGCTACTTAATCCCGTAGAAGCGGCCAACAACTCGGCGTTCTGCGCTTCGGTCCTCTATGCTCAGTTTGAATGCGAATAACTCAAAATTTTGACTCATGACAAACTCAACGTTCGTAATTCTCAACGTTCCCTTTAGTAACAAGGTTCTGATTTAACAAAAGTATTTTCACAAGTAATATACCTATGCTTGATATAAGGGGTAATTAACAGAAAAACTATACCTACTGAGTGTTTCCAAAAACATTGGTCAACAGCCTATGGCAGAAAGTAGATCCAAAAATAAGTCAAAAAGTCTCTATAAATAAATAGTAAAAAATACTTCTTTTTTTTATATATTTATTTATTTGTAGGTACTTCAACACTAATGTTATTAGCACCTAAAAAAAAAAAAAAAAAAAAAAATACTTCGTTATGGAGATACTTTATTTTTGATACCGATTTTTAACTTTTTTCAAGAAAAAGTTGATAAAATCAAGAGAAAAATCTTTTATTGCATTTCTCGACGTTTTGAGTTCCTCTGATACCAAAAATGCCAAAAAATTTCAATTTTTTGAATCAAATGTCTGTATGTATGTCTGTAACTATGGAGCAAAAACTACTGAACCGATTTTGATGAAATTTGATTTTAGCCTCTTTAAAATTATTTCATTGGTAAACTAAGTTTTTATAAGAAATCTATACAGGGTGTCCAAAAATAAGGTGGTTATTTTTAGCGCATATTTGCAAATTTATTTTTGCTTGACTATTACATCTGAGCCCATAGTGTTAATATCCATGATGGTAATATGTATTGTATATTACCATCATAATCTGAGCCCCAATCGAAAAGAATTTCTAATGTTTTTATTCAAAATGGCGGCCAATAGAACGATTCTCCAACTTTGTGGTTTTTCCATTATAACTTGGCCGGTAAATATTACTATAAAAATTTCAAAACGGCATTGTACAGCCAAAATATAGGGCTTTCGTCCTAAAAAAGTCGATTTTCAAATTGTTTCAAAATTGCCTACCTTTAAGGGGTCACAGTAGGTCAAAATTTTGAAATGGATTTTCTCAAAATTTCCATTGTCATATTTTTTCGTTTTTGGATATGTGACAGGCAACGTAATTCTCTATCGAAATCTGAAACTGAATTTATTCAGTTAATCGCGTTTTTAAAAAAAAAATTTTTATGTAGGGATAAAAACAATTGCGCATCTGTAAAGGCAATAACATTTTCTATCGATTGACGTAATTTTTTACATAATGGTGTAATTTAAAAAATCATAGTTGGCTTTGTCAGTATTTTTCTGTTAGCAATAAAATGAAGATATGCATGTTGAAGAGGACACTTTCCTGAACAAATTATTTCAGTAAACTTTTCTTCTATTTGCATTGGTTTTCATTTTAAAGCACCTGTCATAAGTGTTTGACCACCCTGTATATTGCAAACTTCTTTTCGAAGCATAATGGGCATGTCCAAAAAGTTTTAAATTCTAAAACCATCAGTAAGTTCACCCTTTGCCTTTAATATATTTTTTAATTTTGAATTAAAAATGTGTATGAACACGATTTATTTCTAATGAACGAGATCTCGACATTATTATTTGAAATGAGTTTCGCACAATCTCACAGTGTGCCCCACTGTGAGATTTGATGCTCAGAATGCATCAAAAGCTGGTCAAAAAGAAATTGCAATTTTTTACTACTCTACTAGGTATGTTTTAATAAAATCAAATATTATTAAACAATGATTACTATAACAATTTCAAATTTTATAAATTTTTAATTAAAAATGGTAAAAAATGGCACCTTTAAATGGAAAAACGGTTTTGGTCAAAATTCGATGAAATTTTGGTAAGTTGTAGATCTTGACCTTATGAATAAAAGTCTTTATAGATGCGAACCTCTAGGACTTCATCCTTCTAAGATAAAAGCCATCAAAGTCGTTTTAATAGCTCAAAATCTTATCATTAGCAACCCCTATTATTTGTACATCCGCAAGTTTCTTTTCATTAATATCAAGGTAGATACATTAGCAGCTTTGTCTCTATCCTAAAATTTTAACCCCGGCAAGCAGAAGCAATTACTTGAACCCTCACTGAATTTTGTCTTTTACTGATTTTCACATACGTTGATTAGGACAAGAATGGACCTTAATTATTTATTAATAAAAATGTAATTAAAAAAAATCAGGATTATAAAATATAGTACATGTCTACATAGTACTACATGAGACTATGGAAGCTTTACTTACATTGAAGATTGGATAGTAGAAAAAAATAACAAATACATTTAGTTTATTTCAAATGGAATCACATCTACCAGTTATAATTAAAACGATTAGTTGAACAAACTATTTAAATGCAAAGATTATTTTACACTTGCACTATAAATTAATAATGAAATAATCTCAATAGTTAAAAAGGTGATGATAAACTGTATAAAAAATTTTTAATACCAACGATGTACTTAATTTACTGCTATAAAACTCCAACTTGCAGAATGGGCAGCAACAGTTGAAAGGAATTTTGGATGTAAGTGGTACTATTAGCGCACTAAAAATTTTGTTATGTATTTTTTGTTAATTATAATTCGTTATAAAAAATATATACCTCTAAGTAAAGGTTCAACATAAGTTCGGTACTTTCTTCCCCTTTTGTAGGTTTAATTTTCTCCAAAAGTTTATCGCACAATATTTTTTCTACTTTATCAATTAAAGATGTTAAAAGTACTGTTAATCTGTAAAAATATTTTTATTATCCCAAAATGAAAAAATGAAAAAACTTACTCTACTAAACTATCCGCTTCATCGACAGTACTTCTGTGAGATTTAACTAATAAAAGCTCCCCAATTTTATGAAAAATTTCAACAGCTATTGCAGTAAGTTGTGCTAGAATATTAATTGATTGTTCGTGTAATTCTAATTCGTTAACAATTTCTAATTTTATTTCGTTGAGCCACTGTTCAGATTCGATCCAAGTCTGGAGCAGCTTGTTAAAAGTTAAAGTAATATTCATTTCGTTTACAGCTTTATTCAAACCTTCTTCAAGCTCTTCGTTAGTTATAACTCTTTCTTTATCTTCAGGGGGTAGCTCGCATAAGTCTTTAATTTGTTCCAAAGTCTCTTGCATTTCCATTAGATCTTTTCCATAAAGCGTTTCGAGAATTGTTTGTAGTTTAATATCGCACTGCCTGGAGAGCATTTCCAAAGCTTCTAAATGTACCAAACCTTGATGGTCGTCGAATAAACTTTCGTAATTTACCTTTTTACTAAAGTGTTCTTCGCTTAAATTTTTATTTTCTGTTTCAGCCTTCTCTTTAGCTTCTCTTAAAATTTGAGATAAAATTGGTTTATCCGATTTAATGTGTAAAAATGCTCTTTTTTTCTTAAGACCCGGATCACCTTCTTGTAGAACTTCCATAGTTTTCTTTCCAATTGTTTCAAGAGTATCCAAACCACCAGATATTACTTTATTGCTCGTTGATTCAACCAACTTTGTTATTTGATTCACTCCGGATACTAAACTTCCTAAACCAAATGTTGAGTGACTAGCACTATTACTATTATCTGGTTCACATTTGTCTACTTTGTCAATTTCAGATTTGTGTAACCTGGCAAGTTCTTCAGGATCAGGAACACCAATGCCACTTTCCAACACTTGCGTCATATGATTTGTTACAGTCGAGGTTACAGTGCTCAAACCTATTGTCGCTGTCGATAAAAGAGACGATACTCCCCAATTACCCCAACCTGACCACTTTGGTTCTTCACTCGGCAACTTTTCATTTTCAATAGATTTGTTAATTGCTTCCCAATCATCTTCTTCCCAACCCCACGCATTTTCTTCTTTTACAGTAGATTTTTCACTTTTCGTATGTTTGGTTTCTTTAGAATCATTTTCACCCCAACTCCAAGCATTTTCATCAAGCGCAGATGCTTTAAAATTTAACGAATTAAACTCCTCACTTCTTGTAGGTTTTGTTTCAAAATCATCTTCCCAACCCCACGCAATTTCCTCTTTTACACATTCTTTACTATTTAACAAATTAGATTTCTCACTTGCTTTATTATCTCCTTTCCAGCTCCATGTATTTCCATTTTGTACTGATGTTTGAGATTGTGATGATTCAAACTTTTTACTTTCTTCCAATTTCAAACAGTCACTTTCAGTTGGTTTCTTACTCACCGCTAGTTTAAGATTTTTAGTATCGATAACATCCTCGTCCCAACCCCAAGAACCTTCTACTTGGCTCAGCTCTTGAGGACGTAAACTAGAGAATGTTTCTTCACTTTTAAGTGTGGATTCTACATGCATAGCTTTGAATTCTTGACTAATGCTTGTACTATCAACATTTTCAACTGTATCGTTAACATCACTAAAGCTAATTTTCTTACCAAGCTTCTTATCTGGTTGGTTCATATTAACTTTTTTTGTATCTGCCTTGAGATTGTCATTTTCGTTAGGTTTTTTACTAACGACAGGTATTGCTTTTGAATGTTTACTCGATGTGCCTTGAGAAGTAACCGTATGTTTCGATGGAATCAAATTGTCATCTCCATCAAATTCTTCATCTGCGCTTTCAAAATATTCACTATCTGACGTTTCCATAATGATCAATAATTGTCAAAGACTATTTTAAGACCATAAATTATAAACTACGTGTCTCTCAATCTCTTTGTTTTGACATTTCTTGACAATTTGCAAATTTCAACGCCTGACATTTAGGCAACTTGCAATATGAACTACGTTGTTGTTCAAACAATCTACAACGACATATGAACTACTAAAAAAATTGCAATTTTTAAAATTAATGTTTATAAATTACCATTTAAATGTTAATAATTACGTTTAAGCAGTAAATATTACAAAAATTTAATTATAAGTAAAAAATAAACAACTTGAGCTCAATTTATTCACCTATAATTTTAGTAGTTCTAATGCTCAAATTGTCGTTTTATTTTAGTAAGCTTCACTTTACTTTTAAATTTATGTGAGCTATTTATGTGTGTTTTTCGGTTAAATAAGAGATAATTTTGAATTAAATGGTTCTAAATGTGCACGTAATATATTTTAGCCGACTACCTACACTGTTTAATGTGTTATTATTAGTTTAAAACGATTATTTTAACTAGTTTTTTAAGTTTTATTGTATGGACTAATTTTTAACAGCCAAAAAATGCAACAAAATAAATCTACTAAACGAAGGATTCGAGAAGTTGAAAATGAGGATGATGCTCAAGAAGATATGGAAATGTCCGACGAGGAAGGTGGTATGAGAATCGACAATATTTACATACCTCCTCCGCCGAAACCAGCATGTAGTATCGATACCACAGGTTCTAGATTGATCATTACACAGATCAGCAGTTCATTTTTTAAAAGCTTTGCTCAAACGCAAATTCTTGGTCCATTTCACAAGGTAATTGTTAAGTTATAATTGGTGATGAACTAATAGGCGTGTTTTAGTGTTTCAACGCTATTGTGGGTCCTAATGGTAGTGGTAAAAGCAATGTAATAGATGCAATGTTGTTCGTATTTGGTTATCGCGCTTCTAAACTGCGATCTAAGAAGATGTCTGTACTGTTGCACAACTCGGAACATCATTCAAACGTGCAAAATTGTACTGTGGCAGTTCATTTTGCAGTTATAATTGATAAGGTTCGTTTTGTTAATACCTGTACGTTTACTTTAACATTTGTGAACATTGCAGGAAGGTGACGAGTATGATATTGTTCCAAACAGTGAGTTTGTCATCGCTCGTACAGCTTACAAAGATAACTCTTCGTCATATCACGTTGATGGTCGTAAGGTGCAATTTAAAGAAGTTGCCAAAATGTTGCGTAATTTTGGGGTCGATCTGGATCACAATAGATTTTTAATTTTACAAGTGAGTATTTTAGCAAATCAGTTAACAATAAATAATGGTGCTGTTAGGGTGAAGTTGAAGAAATTGCTATGATGAAATGTAAAGCACAAAATGAACACGAAACTGGAATGTTGGAATATTTGGAAGATATTATTGGAACTTCTAGATATAAAGAACCAATTCAAAAACTAGAAGATCGTTTTGAAATTTTAGCTGATCAAAGATCCGAAAAAGTAAACAGAGTTAAACTCGTACAAAAGGAGCTTAGCGAGTTACAGAAGCCTATGGAAGAGGCTGTGGATTTTTTGAAACTTGAAAATGATATCGTTGTACATAAAAATTTTATTTATCAACATCAAATGTGCGTTGTTGTTTTAAAAATATACGTATGTTAAGAATGAATATTTTGTATTTTAGTCGTGATCTCGAAAATAAAATTAAAAAAGTCGAAGAAGAAAAGGTTGAATACGCAAGTAGTCAAAAGGAGGTTGCTGAAAAACTATTGAATTTAGCAGAAGAAAAAGCTTCTAAACAGAGTAATTTACAATCAAAATCAAAGTATGTTTTTAAGTTTAAAAATTTTTTAACTTAAACTGTCGTTTTTTAGAAATTATGAAGCTTTAGAAAAGAGAAAAGAAACGTTTAAAGAAGCTTATGATAAGGCCTCTAATAAAGATGAACGTTTATTAGCTGAAATGACACAAATTAATGTAAATAGGAAAAAAACGAAAAAGTTGTTAGAAGAAGAACGTAAGAAGTTGAGCGAATTGGAAACAGTTCCAGAAAAAAATGAAAAGGTAAGTTGCTTTACATTTAAGGCAACAGCTAACTATTATAATTGTAGACCATAGTTGAATGTACAGCTAAGATAGAAGAAATGAATGCAAAAAAAGAAACATTGGATAAGGAAAAAATCAAACTTTTAGCAAGTTTACGTACATTAACTCAAGAGTTACAAGAACAAAAAGAAGTTCTACAAACAGATCTTATTAAACTCAATGATGTTGTAAATGAAACCAAATCTGCTGTAAGTAAACCTTAACTTATGACAAAACAATGGATGTGGCCATACGAAGAACTTTTTTCGTCTGCCAAATCTTGGAATATCCAAAAATAAGGTGGTTATTTTGGGCGCGCATTTGCAAATTTGGGCCAAATTCATTTTTACTTGGCTATAAGATAGTACATCTGAGCTCCAATCGAAAAAAAAAATTTCAAATTTTTTAATTCAAAATGGCGGCCAATAGAACGATTGTCTCATTTTGTGGTTTTTCCCTTATAACTTGGCCGGTAATTATTATTTTAAAAATTTCAAAACGGCATTGTACAGCCAAAGTATAGGGCTTTCGTCCTAAACGAGTCGATTTTCAAAATTGTTTTAAAATTGCCTACCTTTAAGGGGCCCAAGTAGGTCAAAATTTTAAAATGGATTTTATTCAAATTCCCTCTGCCAATTTTTTTCTTTTTTGGATATGTTACAGAAAACGTAATTCTCTACCGAAATATAAATTTTTATCAAAATCGCTCGACTGCATTTAGAGTTATGATTTTTTTAAATATCAAAACTTCAAAAATCTCGGATTTCTTTTGTAATAAAAATGAAAACTTAAAATTGGATATTAATCCTATGAATATCTATTATTTGACACTATTTTCGGTCTACAAAACGCTTTTGGTTAAACCGGAAATTACAAAAATATCCACCATTTTTAGGAGGTCGTGTTTGCCTAAATTGCAATACTTTACGTATAAGGACGACGTTAAAGCTCAGATTCCCTTGCTTTTGCTCCTTGAGTTGATTCACAGTGCTAACAAGTTAGTACGATACTTAGTCCATCTAAAACGGCCCTAATTCTCTAAATAAAAATATAAATTTTTATCAAAATCTCTCGAGCCGTTTTGGAGTAATGATTTTTTGAATGTCAAAACTTCAAAAATAAGGATATTTTAATTCAAAAAAATCGAAAAGTTTTTTTTGCATAATCAGGGGGATCCAAACCGTCAAGAAATGCAAAAAAAAAATTTTATAATTTTTTTTTTGATTTTAAGAACTTTTTCTTGGATTGGAAAAAGTTAAAATGAACATTCAAATTGTTTTTCAGTTTACTTTAGCCGAAACCGAATTAAAAATGTACGTTAGTAATGAAGAAAGAGAAAGAAACAAATTGGAAACGTTAACAGAGAAGTACGAAACAGTAAGACAAACTGTAACACAAGCGACTCAAGAGATAAGCCAACTTCAGAAAAAAATTCCTTTAACCGAAAAATCATTGAGAGAAGCAAAGGCCGATATTTCTAACGTTAATGCTCAAGAGTCGCAACTTATAGATGAAATTCGTACAAAACGAACAAATTTATCTGAAATGAAGTCATCTATGGAGGCTTCGAGGTCTCGTGGGCGCGTTTTGGATTCTCTAGTTCAGCAGAAAAGAGAAGGAAATTGCCCTGGTTTATTTGGTCGTTTGGTAAGTTGCTTTTAACGTCTAGTACTTATCCAAATAGGGTTGTTTTTAGGGTGACCTTGGTGCGATAGATCAAAAATATGACGTCGCCGTTTCGACAGCTTGTGGACCTTTAGATAACATCGTTGTTGATACTATTACAACTGCTCAATGGTGCATCGAATTTTTAAAACAACACGACATCGGTAGAGCTACTTTTATTGCTTTGGAAAAACAAGAACACTTACGACAACAAGCAAACAGTACAATTAAAACGTGAGTATTTGTTTTTTTGCGTGACAAAAGTATTATTTTCGTACTTTACAGACCTGAAAATGTACCACGCCTTTATGATTTAATTCGAATACCTGATGAACGTATAAAGCCTGCTTTTTATTATGCATTAAGGGATACTCTTGTGGCTAATGATTTAAATCAAGCGTCACGTATAGCTTACGGCGCTCAAAGATATCGTGTTGTTACTATAACGGGCGGGTTAATCGAAACTTCTGGTAAAATTCATACCAAAATTAATTATTTGGTGTTAAATAAAGCTTTTAGGTACGATGAGCGGCGGTGGTAAATCGGTAAGTCGTGGACGAATGGGACAGTCGGTTGCTGTATCAAATACCGATCCAAGAGAAGTTCAATCTCAAGAAAAAGAGTTAGAGGCGATGGAAGATCAAATTCGTCAGTTGCGTCAAAAACAAGCCACCTTTGAGAGTCAAATTAACGTCTTGGAACCAGAATTGGCACAAATGAAAATGAATTTGAAAAAATTCACCGTCGATTTACAAGTTAGTAAATTTATCTAACAGTCTACCTGTTTGTCTAGCCGTTTGTCCGTTTGTGGTTTAAAGCGTTATTTATTTTTTTAGTCTGCCAAACAAGAGGAACCTCTTCTTGCAAAACAATTAAAACTTCAAGAAGCCACAACAAAGTCGACCAAAGCGGATCCTGGTGTTGTAAAAAAATTAACTCGAGTTTTAAATGATAAAAGAAGCGCGTATGAAGAAGCTGCAGCTATTGCTGGTACGAAACAAGCCGAAGTTGATAAATTAACCAAGGAAATTAAAGATAAAACGTCGGGAAAAATGAAGGGTGTTGATAAAAGTTTAAATGAAGTTATAAGTACGATGGACAAATGTAAAAATGAAATTACTCGTTTACAAGTGGGTATTAAAACGTCGACGAGAAATGTGAAAAAAGCAACTGAAAAAATTGCACAAATGGAACACGACATTACGGATGCTGAAGAGAAATTGAGAAAAATGAAAGCCGAAAGAGAAGAAATCGAATCTGATTGTAAAAAGCTTTTATCGACTATCAAAAATATTGTGAATGAGTTGGAAGAAAGTACAGGAAATTTTGGCGGTAATAACAATTAAAAAGCTCTTTAATTAAATAATTATTTTGTTGGTTTAGATTTGAAAGCTGAAGTTGCTGAACTCACAAAACAAGAAAATAAGCTCAAAGCCGAAAAAATTGAAATTGATGAAAAATGTAAAACTTTTGATAGGGCAATTAACGAAAAGAATGGGGAAATACATTCTTTTAGAGCTAAGGTAAGTTAATTGTTAAGGGGGGACATTAAATGCTCTATTTATGCACAAAAAAATCTTAAATCGTAGAATTGATGTAATGTGGTCAATATTTTTGTCTTAAAATTTTGTCTTTATGAATTGAGTGATAAATCATGAGTTCGAATATGAATATTCGAATATATAACTCGCAGAGTTGGGCACTATCAAAGATACATGTATCTTTGATACTTTTGTATCTTGTATCAAAGGTACTTATTAGTCTCAATGTGCCCATAAGATACTACCTATAACCATTATTATAAAAATTTCAAAATGGCATTGTATAGCCAAAATATAGGGCTTTCGTCCTAAACAAGTCGATTTTCAAAATTGTTTTGAAATTGCCTACCTTTAAGGCGGGCGCTCAAGTAGGTCAAAATTTTGAAATGGATTTTCTTCAAATTCCCTCTGCCATATTTTTTCTTTTTTGGATATGTTACAGACAACGTAATTTTCTATCGAAATATAAATTTTTATCAAAATCGCTCTAGCCGTTTTGGAGTAATGATTTTTTGAATGTCAAAACTTCAAAAATCGCTAATTTCTTTTGTAATAGAAATGAAAACTTGAAAATGGATATATATATCAATCCCATGAATATCTATTATTTGACACTATTTTCGGTAACCAAAACGCTTCCGGTTAAACCGGAAATTACAAAAATATCAAATTTTTTAGGAACTCCCAGTATATTTTTTAATATTTTGAAAGCTCGTAAAATTAGCTATTACAAGATACCAAACACTTTATATTTTGACTTCCGGTTTAACCGGAAATGGAGTCAAATTTCTTAATTTAAATAGAACACCCTGTATATTTTTTAATATTTTGAAAGCTCATAAAAATAGTAGTGGCGTCGAATTACGGGAATTAATAGCTTGAAACTAAACTTTTGCGGATAGAAATGTTATGATTG
The DNA here is from genome assembly GCA_963924605.1 of Malthinus seriepunctatus. Classification (NCBI taxonomy): domain Eukaryota; kingdom Metazoa; phylum Arthropoda; class Insecta; order Coleoptera; family Cantharidae; genus Malthinus; species Malthinus seriepunctatus. The sequence continues at coordinate 26,120,892 of OZ004604.1, read as the reverse complement.
AATAATGTTTAGAACAATGTCAGGAATAATGTGGTAAGTTTTGGACTTCGAACTCGCGCGGCGTCCTTCCGAAAAAAGCATTCCAAAGAACATTTACCCGTTTTCTTTGACGTTTTATTTAATTCCTCAACTTCTAAACATCGGATCGTAATAAAAAATTATGGGATTATGGGAAATTGACAGACGATGAATTCTAGACTAAAAATGTATAGTTTGGTTCAGTAGCTTTGGAGATAAAACTTCTTAAGCACCAAATGCGAACCAAAAATTGTTTTATTCAGTGCACTGCAAAGAAGTAATCAAAAAATCTTTTGTTGTAAGTGTAAAAGATACTACTTGATGAGTAGAATGAACTTGCCAAAGTTGAGATCCTCAAGTGCAACCAAACAGCCAAAAACTGCTCATGAAATCAAAATTTGTAAGGGTTGTCATTTAATGCGATCGCGATGAATAAAAATCTTTTTTTTATGAAAACATTCGTCTTTGAACGTACTATTTGCTTCAGGAAAAATTTTCAAATTTTCGCTAATCTTAGTGCACTTTTGACTCTTTTTTAGGAACGCACTTTTCTAAATCTCCAAGAATTTTGTCAATACTTGTTAAATAGAAAATTCATTATTTTAGCTTGATAGATCTTTTCAAAATCTTTGATTTCAAATAACAAAAATCGCGATTCATCAACTTGGAGGCCAAATATGGATATTTTTGTATTTACAACTGCAGTGGTTAAAAGGCTAACTGTTTTTTAAATCGTTTTTGTCTCAACTGAAAGGCAAAACATTCTTTTGTTGATATATGATATCTAAGTATGTTATGCATCTTCTAATTCAACACCAGACTAAAAAGAAGAAGTCGGTAAATAAAATTAATGGTGCGTGCTTTGTAACTATAGAAATTATACAAGAAACTATCGAAAATCCCGTCAAAATAGTAACAGCCATGGAGTTTCTTATATTAAATTTGACACTGACAAATAAAAGTACATCTAAATGAATCCAAAGTCAGGAGTGGGGGAGCATACCACCTGCAGTAGCAAATACAAAAATATCCAGAATTAGCCTCCAAGTTGATGAATCGGAAATTGTGTTTTTTGAAATCAGACGTATTTTAAAAGATCTATCTAGCTAAAATAATGAATCTTCTTTTTAAAAAATATTTCTTTCACAAAATAGTAAGTTCGAAAAGGAATGTTTTTTGAAAAAAAAAATTGTTTTTATTATGATCGCATTAAATGGCAATCCTTACAAGTTCTAACTTCCTATGCACTTTTTGGCTCTTTGGTTACACTTCAGGATCTCAACTTTGGCAAATCCTTTCTACTCATCAAAGAGTATCTTTGACATGAACAAAAGATTTTTTGATTACTTCTTTGCAGTGCACTGAATAAAACAATTTTTGGTTCGCATTTGGTGCTTAAGAAGTTTTATCTCCAAAGCTACTGAACTAAACTATACATTTTTAGTCTAGAATTCATCGTCTGTCAATTTCCCAAAATCCCATAATTTTTTATTACGATCCGATGTTTAGAAGTTGAGGAATTAAATAAAACGTCAAAGAAAACGGGTAAATGTTCTTTGGAATGCTTTTTTCGGAAGGACGCCGCGCGAGTTCGAAGTCCAAAACTTACCACATTATTCCTGACATTGTCCTGAACATTATTCAATCATAACATTTCTATCCGCAAAAGTTTAGTCTCAAACCGTATTTCGACCCCACTATAGCTATTACACGATACCAAACACTTTATATTTTGACTTCCGGTTTAACCGGAAATGGAGTCAAATTTCATAATTTAAATAAAACACCCTGTATATTTTTTTAAAATTAGACGCGGAAGTCGATCCCGGACGAAATTAATTTAAAAAAAATTTTTTTTTTTTTTAATAACATGTAATTCATATTAACAACGGATTTTTAATGCATAACTTTAATACACAAACGTTTCTTTAGTGCGCTTTTTAAAGTTTTTTTTAATGTATTTATAAGATATTATAAATCCTCCATTGTTTTGAGTTATTTTTGAATTTCTGCTTGCAGTATTGTAGCAGCTTTCCCCACTTTATGTTTGATTATTATGTTCACTAGTTTATCTTTTTTTAGTTAAGTCAACTGAAACTACAACAACTGCCGGACCAATCTATTAACACTCTTAAAACTTACGCCGCTGAAGAACTAACAGATCAAAGCTTACAAAATACTCAGCGTGAACTACATTGTATACAAGAACAAATAAAATCAATAAAACCCAATCTAAACGCAATAACGGTAAAAACTTAAATTAAAACCTATACAAATTAACAATTTTAAACAATTCGTTTTAGGATTATCGTAAAAAACAATCAGTATTTATCGAAAAATCCAACGAACTTGATGAACTCTCAAAACACAAAGCTCAACTTAAAGATTGTTTAGATAATGTGAAGCTACGCAGAAAAGAAGAATTTTTTGCCGGTTACAATACAATTCGGTTAAAACTTAAAGAAATGTATCAAATGATAACTTTAGGCGGGGACGCTGATTTTGAAATGGTCGATACATTTGATCCATTCACCGAAGGAATTCAGTTTAAGTTGGTTGAAGTATTTTAAAAACAAACTGACATTTAATGTTAATATATTTTAGTGTAAGGCCTCCAAAGAAATCGTGGAAAAACATCTCTAATTTATCAGGTGGAGAAAAAACCCTTTCATCATTAGCTTTAGTCTTCGCTTTACATTATTACAAACCATCACCTCTGTACGTTATGGATGAAATTGACGCCGCTCTTGATTTTAAAAATGTATCAATCGTCGGTAATTACATCAAGGTAAAAATTTCCTACGCATTCAACTTGATTTAAACTTTTAATTTATGTTTAGGAAAGAACAAAAAATGCTCAATTTGTTATTATTTCATTACGAGCGAACATGTTTGAATTGTGTGATCACCTCATCGGAATTTATAAAACTTTTAATTGTACAAAAACAGTATGTATCGATCCGAGAAATTTCGATAAAGGAGCTAATAGACAAAACGAAAACCACAATCAACAAGTTCACCAAAATCAACAGGTTGTCGAAAATGGAGGTATGGAAAATTCGCCTATTGTAGAAAATTGTAATCAATCGCTCGAAAGAAGTGTACCCCAGTCTCGTGCTAGTGTTGAAAGTAGTACTACTTCTGAACAAGGTTCTGTTGTTGATAATTCATCTAGAGAATCAATTGTAATAGATAATTCATTTAGTGAAAATGAAGGTGGTGAGAGTATGGAAGTGGATGCTTGATTATATTAGGTTTTAGATCTAAGTGCCTTAAAATTTAATTTTATATTTTTTGAGAACGTACCTTATAAGCGTATTTTGCAGTCTCTAATTTTATATTATTATTATTGTTATTAAACCATAAAAAAAAAATTGCTCCACATTGGAATTGTATCTAAACTTGAAGATTTTTAAAAATTTATATTTCGCGCCATAAAAGGATATAATTTGGTCAATGATAAAATAATCGTATTTATAAAAATAAAACTGTTTGGAAATTAATTCACTGTGTTTGTATTTTTATCAAAATCGCTCAAAATTTGACTTTAAAAAAAGAAAAAACTTTCACTATTTTAATTGTTATGTTTGTTAATAGATGGCGCGACAATAACCGTTTATAAAAAGTCAAATATTTTAACATTATTTTTATTTCTCATAAAAATAAAGCTCTTTTGGAATTAATTAATTGTCTTTTAATTTATTAAAATTACGTAAAGCCATAAAGCTTAAATTTTAACAAAAATGTTAAATTTCACTAATTGAGTTCGCATGATTTTTGATAGATGGAGCTACAATGAACAATTCAACGTCCATTCATAAAAAGTAAAATGTTTTGACATTAATAGTCATGTGTGAATGTTTATATTATTTTTCTAACTTTTTGCCAAATTCGGTAGTGTTTTTTAAATAAAATAGTGTGAAAACAGTATTAAAATAATTAATAAAACTTTATCCGAAAACTTATTTATTTTAAAAAACAATTGTAAAGTTAATTAACCTATACAAAGCCAACTTTGTAATTTAACTTTTAATTATCAATTAGTGTTTTGACTGTTTTGTAATAATTATATTTAATTAAAAAATGGGTAAAGTTGAGCAAAACAACGAAGGTGTACCAGATATTTCACCACAAACAGAAGCTAGCAAATTATTAGAGGCGGCATTACTTCAAATGGATGGTATTATTTCAGGTTCGTAATCTATTTATTTTTATTTTATTACGTGTTAACTCTTATCTTGTTAATGCTTTTTTCCTTCGATAAAAATTTATCTAAATAATTATGTACGGTTTACACGTTATTTATACCTATTAAAGACAAAAAACTAGTTTTGTAGGTGGTTTTTAATTAAATGCCATACTAAAGTTTTATGAATAAAAAATTAATTCGAGTGTGAAGTAATTCACGAGAGACGTCCTAGTAAAATGGTTATTTAAATGTAATAAAAAACGTTAAAAATATTGTCGGTATTAAAAGTAGAATTTACAATTTTAAAAGTTTGTTGGTCGTTATCGTAAATTCGTAGAGTCTGTGCGTAAACTACTTCCAGCATCCAGCTTGAAGGACCAACCTATGCGAGGTCAATAAATTGTTGCAATTGCAATAATTGTAAAAGTTTGTGATTAGTTTTTGATGTTTTGATTCTATTGAATTTATTTTATACATGATTACTTCTCTGTTATGTATTTGCTGTTTTATAGTTATAAAGTTACATAGAATACCACAATAGGAATGTTATGTAGTAGCATGTAGTACCTACCTACCAATAGGTACCTACTTGTACTTGTACAGACAAGTTTTTGATTTTTTCTCTTATAAGTTTCTTGGATATTTTTATAAAGGGTGTTCCAAATTTTGATCTCTGTAAATTATTTAAACTTGGCTACAAGTTAGTACATTGTGACTCAAAACAAATGAATATTTCTTCAAATTTTCAAATTCAAAATGGCGTGTAATATAGCGATTGCTACATTGTGTACCTTAAAAGGGCGCTTTCTAAAATTCTAACGAACGGGCGGGAAAGTAAATATCTAGACATACCGTTCGTAACCGTTAGCGACTTTAATATCAGGTTGATATCACATCACTAATAGTCATAATTCCTAATAGAGTAAGGTTCAAAGAAGGCAATAACATATTTGTATGTAGGAATTAGGAAATAAAAGCCTAATTAGTGAGAAAAGTCCAATTGAACTTGGTGTAAAAAAACAGAGGATGTTGGTTAAAAACAACATCCTTATTTGTTTTTATTTCGCATATAAAAACATGTCATTGCCTTCTTTGAACCTTACCCTATCAGGAATTATGACTATTATTGATATCAATCGAATCGCTAACGGTTACGAGCGGAATGTCTAAATATCAACTTTCCCGCCCATTCGTTAGAAACCACCCCCTTAAGGGGCCAAAAATTATCTGTCAGACGATACCAAACACTTCATATTTCAACATTCGGTTTAACCGGAAATAAGATCAAATTTCCCATTTTAAGTGACACACCCTCTATATTTTTGAATATCTTGAAATCTTCCAAAATTAGCTGTCATGTGATACCAAGCACTTCATATTTTGCTTTCTAGTTTAACCGGAAATGACACCAACTTACTTATTTTAAGTGAAACACCCTACTTATATGTTTTTTTAAAACAGTGTAACATTTCAAAATTTGCTGTCAGATGATACAAAACACTTCATATTCTAACTTTCGGTTTAACCGGAAATGAGATCAACTTTCCCATTTTAAGTTACACCCTCTATATTTTTGAATATCTTGAAATCTTCCAAAATTAGCTGTCATATGATACCAAGTACTTCAAATTTTGCCTTCCTGTTTAACCGGAAATGACAGCAATTTTATTATTTTAAGTGAAACATTCTATATTTTTTAATCTTTTGAAAAATTTCAAAATTAGCTGTCAGATGATACCAAGTACTTCATATTTTGCCTTCCTGTTTAACCGGAAATGACAACAATTTTATTATTTTAAGTGAAACACCTTGTATATTTTTAAAAACCGTGCAATATTTTCAAATTAGCTGTCAGATGATACAAAACACTTCATATTTTCCCTTCCTGTTTAACCGGAAATGACAGCAATTTTATTATTTTAAGTGAAACATTCTATATTTTTTAATCTTTTTAAAAATTTCAAATTTAGCTGTCAGATGATACCAAGTACTTCATATTTTGCCTTCCTGTTTAACCGGAAATAACAACAATTTTATTATTTTAAGTGAAACACCTTGTATATTTTTAAAAACCGTGCAATATTTTCAAATTAGCTGTCAGATGATACAAAACACTTCATATTTTGCCTTCCTGTTTAACCGGAAATGACAGCAATTTTATTATTCTAAGTGAAACATTCTATATTTTTTAATCTTTTGAAAAATTTCAAAATTAGCTGTCAGATGATACCAAGTACTTCATATTTTGCCTTCCTGTTTAACCGGAAATAACAACAATTTTATTATTTTAAGTGAAACACCTTGTATATTTTTAAAAACCGTGCAATATTTTCAAATTAGCTGTCAGATGATACAAAACACTTCATATTTTGCCTTCCTGTTTAACCGGAAATGACAGCAATTTTATTATTTTAAGTGAAACATTCTATATTTTTTAATCTTTTGAAAAATTTCAAAATTAGCTGTCAGATGATACCAAGTACTTCATATTTTGCCTTCCTGTTTAACCGGAAATAACAACAATTTTATTATTTTAAGTGAAACACCTTGTATATTTTTAAAAACCGTGCAATATTTTCAAATTAGCTGTCAGATGATACAAAACACTTCATATTTTGCCTTCCTGTTTAACCGGAAATGACAGCAATTTTATTATTCTAAGTGAAACATTCTATATTTTTTAATCTTTTGAAAAATTTCAAAATTAGCTGTCAGATGATACCAAGTACTTCATATTTTGCCTTCCTGTTTAACCGGAAATGACAACAATTTTATTATTTTAAGTGAAACACCTTGTATATTTTTAAAAAACGTGCAATATTTTCAAATTAGCTGTCAGATGATACAAAACACTTCATATTTTGCCTTCCTGTTTAACCGGAAATGACAGCAATTTTATTATTCTAAGTGAAACATTCTATATTTTTTAATCTTTTGAAAAATTTCAAAATTAGCTGTCAGATGATACCAAGTACTTCATATTTTGCCTTCCTGTTTAACCGGAAATGACAACAATTTTATTATTTTAAGTGAAACACCTTGTATATTTTTAAAAACCGTGCAATATTTTCAAATTAGCTGTCAGATGATACAAAACACTTCATATTTTGCCTTCCTGTTTAACCGGAAATGACAGCAATTTTATTATTCTAAGTGAAACATTCTATATTTTTTAATCTTTTGAAAAATTTCAAAATTAGCTGTCATATGATACCAAGTACTTCATATTTTGCCTTCCTGTTTAACCGGAAATAACAACAATTTTATTATTTTAAGTGAAACACCTTGTATATTTTTAAAAACCGTGCAATATTTTCAAATTAGCTGTCAGATGATACAAAACACTTCATATTTTGCCTTCCTGTTTAACCGGAAATGACAGCAATTTTATTATTTTAAGTGAAACATTCTATATTTTTTAAACTTTTGAAAAATTTCAAATTTAGCTGTCAGATGATACCAAGTACTTCATATTTTGCCTTCCTGTTTAACCGGAAATGACAACAATTTTATTATTTTAAGTGAAACACCTTGTATATTTTTAAAAACCGTGCAATATTTTCAAATTAGCTGTCAGATGATACAAAACACTTCATATTTTGCCTTCCTGTTTAACCGGAAATGACAGCAATTTTATTATTTTAAGTGAAACATTCTATATTTTTTAATCTTTTGAAAAATTTCAAAATTAGCTGTCAGATGATACCAAGTACTTCATATTTTGCCTTCCTGTTTAACCGGAAATGACAACAATTTTATTATTTTAAGTGAAACACCTTGTATATTTTTAAAAACCGTGCAATATTTTCAAATTAGCTGTCAGATGATACAAAACACTTCATATTTTGCCTTCCTGTTTAACCGGAAATGACAGCAATTTTATTATTTTAAGTGAAACATTCTATATTTTTTAATCTTTTGAAAAATTTCAAAATTAGCTGTCAGATGATACCAAGTACTTCATATTTTGCCTTCCTGTTTAACCGGAAATGACAACAATTTTATTATTTTAAGTGAAACACCTTGTATATTTTTAAAAACCGTGCAATATTTTCAAATTAGCTGTCAGATGATACAAAACACTTCATATTTTGCCTTCCTGTTTAACCGGAAATGACAGCAATTTTATTATTTTAAGTGAAACATTCTATATTTTTTAATCTTTTGAAAAATTTCAAAATTAGCTGTCAGATGATACCAAGTACTTCATATTTTGCCTTCCTGTTTAACCGGAAATGACAACAATTTTATTATTTTAAGTGAAACACCTTGTATATTTTTAAAAACCGTGCAATATTTTCAAATTAGCTGTCAGATGATACAAAACACTTCATATTTTGCCTTCCTGTTTAACCGGAAATGACAGCAATTTTATTATTTTAAGTGAAACATTCTATATTTTTTAATCTTTTGAAAAATTTCAAAATTAGCTGTCAGATGATACCAAGTACTTCATATTTTGCCTTCCTGTTTAACCGGAAATGACAACAATTTTATTATTTTAAGTGAAACACCTTGTATATTTTTAAAAACCGTGCAATATTTTCAAATTAGCTGTCAGATGATACAAAACACTTCATATTTTGCCTTCCAGTTTAACCGGAAATGACAACAATTTTATTATTTTAAGTGAAACACGTTGTATGTTTTTTAAAACAGTGTAACATTTCGAAATTAGCTGTCAGATGATACAAAACACTTCAAATTCTAACTTTCGGTTTAACCGGAAATGAGATCAACTTTCCCATTTTAAGTTACGCACCCTCTATATTTTTGAATATCTTGAAATCTTCCAAAATTAGCTGTCATATGATACCAAGTACTTCAAATTTTGCCTTCCTGTTTAACCGGAAATGACAGCAATTTTATTATTTTAAGTGAAACATTCTATATTTTTTAATCTTTTGAAAAATTTCAAATTTAGCTGTCAGATGATACCAAGTACTTCATATTTTGCCTTCCTGTTTAACCGGAAATGACAGCAATTTTATTATTTTAAGTGAAACACGTTGTGTATTTTTTAAAACCGTGCAATATTATTTCAAAATAGCTGTCAGATGATACAAAATACTTCAAATTCTAACTTTCGGTTTAACCGGAAATGAGATCAAATTTCCCATTTTAAGTGACACACCTTGTATCTTTTTGAATATTTTGAAATCTTCCAAAATTGGCTGTCATATGATACCAAGTACTTCATATTTTGCCTTCGAGTTTAACCGGAAACGACAGCAATTTTATTATTTTAAGTGAAACACCCTGTATATTTCTTAAAACGTTGTAATATTTCATAATTAGCTGTCAGATGATACAAAATACTTCAAATTCTAACTTTCGGTTTAACTGGAAATGAGATCAAATTTACCATTTTAAGTGACACACCTTGTATATTTATGAATATTTTGAAATCGTGCAAAATTAGCTGTCATATGATACCAAGTACTTCATATTTTGCCTTCCAGTTTAAGCGGAAATGACACCTACTTACTTATTTTAAATGGAACACCCTGTATATTTTTGGATATTTTGAAACCTTATCAAATTAGCTATCTTACGACACTGAACACCTTAATTTTGATTTTTCTAGTTTTACTAAAAACCGTTAAAAACTATTCTATACAGTCTACATCTACACCAACCTTGTATGCAACGATGAGTTGATTTTTACTTGTGCAAAAAGTTTGAATTTTTTAAGGTTGATCAAATTAAAAGTTTGTTGTTTTTGCATTGTAAAAAGTCCAATTAAACGCTTATTAACTGCGATTCGTATAGAAAAAAAAAGAGTCTGTATTTTGTGTTTGCTAATTGAGAGAGCGCAGTCTCGTAAAAGGGGGTTGAAAATGCAATGCTTTTCAGTTTGCGTTTGTTCAGCCGTCAACAGGTGTTGTGTGTGAAAATTCAGTAGCCACAGACTGCCGGTAATGTGATAACGCGCGGTTATCTCTTCCGCAAATACTAGTCTATTTTAATATCCAACGTCAAAACTTCCTCGTTATTCTCCATAATTATTTAAACGATTGTTAATTTATCGATACACGTTTTAATTTTTTTTAAATGGTTCAAATAAGTTTGAAAAAAAGTTTTTAAATTTTTAATAATAAAAAAGTGAGTTTTGAATAAATAAATTTCGTCAAGGGGTGGATTTAAATCAGATTTAAAAATATTGGTGGAGTTTCTGTTTCATTGTGCAGCTCTTGACACAATTTGCACAGATATATCGAGAGTGCACTTTTTATACAATTATTGTTTTATGAACAAATTAGTTAACTTTTGAAAGTTAAATTATGAACGTCATCAAAAATTGCCACTTTTTTCTTCAAAAAGAAGAAACTTGACTAACCTTTTTGTAGTATATATTCGATGAGCCAATTGTGTTTATTTATAGAAAAAAAAAATGTTCTCAATTTACATCGAAATTTAATTTTGTTTTTTCCCTGACCATGAAAAAATTGCGTCTTGCCCATTTTTTCTTAAATGTTGAAAATCTAGTCACGTTTGTACGTTTTCCTCTCACTAAGTTATTTCAAAAATTCATATATGAGAAATAAAAAATGCTTACGAAAAATAATATCTAATTTGGAATGATTTATTTAATAGGAAAAAAATATACAGGGTAGTAAACGTAAAAAGTAAAACATAAAACCAGTAGCACATTGTAAAATATTCACAAATATTTTCATAAAAATTTTTATTAAACTGGTTTTGACAGTGCGCTCGGCTATATTTACGAAGTTTTTATAAAAACCGTATTTATGAAATTATGCGACTTCACGTAAATAACTTGACGTGACGTCACATAAATACAAACGGTTATATTTTTGATGATGAAAGGACGAGTTCTATTGGTTTTTGATGCGAGCGTACGCCTTGCTTTGTTTTCTGGTGGCACATGTTTCGTATTTAAATGTATTTCATGAACCTTGGAGATTTTGCAGCTTATGCAACACATTCTACAATCCGTAAAAATAATTTTAAGAAATTATGACAGTGTGATATCCCCACATAATGACATATTTTTATAAAAAATTTTATAAATATATTTGTGAAAATATTCATATTCTGCGGAGTACTTTCGAGTTGCAGAGGGTCATGACTTGACGTGTGCAATTATTTTTAAATACACAGAGTGCTCTGTTTAAGCTAGTCGATAAACAGTTTTAAAAATTAGTATTTTTTCTGCAAACGTCAAAAAAGTCGACTTTGTGTCACTCAATATGTAAAGGCAATATGTGTCGCCTGTATTGCCGGACTCAATATGTGTCGCCTGTATTGCCGGACTCGCTCGCTATGCTCGCTCATGAGCCAAATACAGTATTGTTTTATTAGGAGAGAAAGTACTGTTTTGTGTGACAAGACTGTGTTTGGCTGTTGAACGAGCGTAGCGAGCGAGTCCGGCAATACAGGCGAGAGGCGAGTCACACAAAACTATTTTCACTCCGTATAAAACATTTTATTTTTTCTTCAAACGTAAAACGTAAAGCTAAAAATATAGAATTCTGAAAAAGCGCCATCTCTTGTCTATTACTTGTAGTTCAGTTGTCAAATATTTTTTAAAATATACTTTAACTTGTAAAAAACGCTAATTATTAAACTCACGAACAAATTAAATAAAGATATAAAAATAAAAATTATTGTCAGTTAAGATTTACTTTGTCTGACAACTTTTTCTGTCGAGACGGGAAAGTTAAACTTCACCCTTATATATTGAGTGACACAAAGACGACTGTTTTTGACGTCTGCAGAAAAAATTTCTTCCATTAGGGAACTGATAAAATAAATAAATTTAGTATGGAAGAGTTGGATTATTTGCAGCATATTTGCCACTTTTAATATTTTTATACAGAGTGATTCATAGCTTTATTAAGGGCCAATTTCCGTCTTCAAATGTCCACTAATTACTAATTGTCCGTAGAAAATTTATAATACGAATAAAATTTATATTTGTCTCTAAAAAGCAGATTTTTTTTGATAAATCTATTTACTCTTTTCTAGTGTTCCCCAGGGCTCACATTGGGGACGGGGACCTCTTCTATTCTTACTATTTATAAACTACACTTTTTGACAATCTCACAATTTTTACGAGGAGCAATAACTTAAACGATTGCATTCGGCTTCCGAATGAAATTTATAGTTCGTTCTGTTCAAAAACAACCCTTAAGAGGCTCATAATACAACATAATACAATAGTGTTCAAAATTTCTCACGTGTAGATAAGTTCAAAAGTTGTGGTTCTCTAAAAGTCTTCCTTTCTGACCAACAAAACTTTACAAATTAAGGTAAGGATGTTCTAAAAGCATTGTTTGGCATCATTTTTCAGGTCATTATACAGGGTGAGTTAGATTGAAGGACCATTAGAATTATTTCGAGTTGCTTAAAAAATTATAAAAATGTTTTGAACAAACCGTTCTTATCTCGAAGTGTAAAAATATTTTTAAATATACAGGGTGTATTGTTGAAGCGTTACGTAACCTCATTTTATTATTTTATATGGTAACCCTAATTTTGATTGGTTTTTGCTTCTAGATAAGGAAGTTTTGTTAAGAATTTTTTTACAAAAGTCAATATAGGTTTAACGTTTCTTCGATCTGAACTTACCTACCCTGTATAATGCAACGAGCTTCTTGCCCACAGACCAGTGGCGCTAATGGTGAAATTTCATAATGCATCGTTAGTTTGCTAAGATCACACTTTCTTTGTTCCATAAAAAACCTTCTGGGCTTTCTGGGCATATAATTCCACTATTGATGTGGCAGTTTTTTCCCAACACCTTTTAGATGTCAAAACTGTAACGAGGAGCTACATCGTACGTATCCATATGTCATTATAAATGCTGTACCTACTTGTATTATATTATACAAGAAGGACCTGGGATCAGCCTGGAATAGACGAAACAGCATTCGCTGATCGTTTTTGTTCCTGCAGATAAAAAGCACATTTCTCCATGCCCCACGTACCTCTGCGTAATAAGTTGACTCGCACGAACCGCTTTGTGTATTTGAAAATATTTCCTAAATAATATCAAGTCAAAAGCCCTTCGAACTTCGTTAAAAATCAAGTATTTCAAATAATAAAATAACTTGCTCGCATCGTTGGAATTCCTTTTTATAATGAAAGTTCCTCTAATATAATTTTGTTTTATTAAAAAATCTGATTTAATTTTCACCTCGTAAATGAATATTTTATTACAGTGTAACAATAAGTTAAAATAAGTTGATGAAAAGTTTGGATTTAAGAGAACAAATGGCACTTTTTGTTCTTTTGGGAATAAGTAAACACATAAAGGCTGTATCGAGCGTTAAATAATGATTGTTCAGCGAAACAGCACAACGACGTAGTAGTAATCGTAAAGACATAGCTGGGAGTTCGAATGACTCGTTGGTGGTTGTTTAGTATGTGCCACTCCGGGCAACTCCGGGATACCATCCATGGCCCAAACAGTGAGTTTTAATTAAAAACTCGTATGTAGTAAAATTACGTAAGTGCATGTGCATGCAATCTTTGTTTAATTGGTTCAATTGTTTTTCTCTAGAGAGACTTGATTTATACTTAAAAGTAATCGATTAGTAAATATTACTTCCCCCTCGTACAAAAATTAGACTTTAACCCTTTATGTGTCCGTATGTCCCTCGGTATGTCCTGTTCCATGTCTGTCGTCGACGGTAGCGAATGCTTGAACCCAAAAATTGACTGCGTGTACAACGAACTTGTCTGGCCTCTTCCGGGGTCCGCTTGTCTGTAACTTTCTATCTTTGTGTTTATTTCTCTGTTTGATGGATATCTGTATATCTTTCTGTTCGTCCGTCCTCCCAACACCTGTTTGGATACGCCTGTTCGTGTATATTCCTCCACTTTTCAGCTTCCAAATCCATCGAGCTACCGTATTTACTCTGTGCGACTCTTTGGTCACGAAAAATCAATTTCTGGTTGAAAGCAAAAAGATAAAAATATTACATCGGTGGGATTTATGTGTGGCGTATAAAATATGTTTGAGTTTAAACGTCACGAGAGCATTACAGAAATCTGATGTACTTACGTTTTAGATTACTTATAGTGTACTACAAGAGAAACAATACCTTCAGAAAGGTGATATATAATCCGTTTTGAAACATCTTAACACTAGAACGAACATTAGTTCGGAAAATAAATAAATTTTACAATTTTTAAGCTTTTTTTACTTTCGTGTATTTGTTGATTTGTGAAAAATAAATGTTTGTGTTGATAACTTTTATTTGTTAAGACGTTTTACAATAGAAGGTTTATGATTAAAAGAAAAACTAAAAAAAGTTCATGATAAATGTGAAAATTCGGATGAAAATTTTAAATAAAAACAGTGGAAATTAGTTGGCATTGAACCTACGACCATTAGATAAATTTTCTTAGCTTAGAACTAAAGCTTTATACTTTACCTATACAATGCCGTTTTTAAATTTTCATAGTAATAATTACCGGCTAAGTTATAAGGGGAAAACCACGAAATGGGAGAATCGTTATACTGGCCGCCATTTTAAATTTGATAATTAAAAACAAAATTATTTTTATTAGGGCCAAGATGATTTTCTTTATAGTCAAGTTTAGATAATGTAGTTCTTTTGAAAACATTATTTTAGAAATCTAAAAGGCACAAACTGATATTACAAATAAACACGAACTTCATCACACCGCCCTTAAGGCGGATTTTCTCTCGTACGCAGAATGTCGATGTCGTAGAAAGTCGTAGTCGCAGAAAGTTGAACACTGTGTAGTGTGTAACTAATGTCGTCGTTTCAAGTCACACGCGCAAATTCCCGACGCAGGCCGAGCTATGTGTGCGTGGTTCGACTTAGCGTAGAATGGCGTGGAAGTTTGTAGAATTTCAACTTTCGCTGTACAAGTTCGTTGTTGTAGTTAAACATAACCTCAAAATTATTGATACATTTTATATTAGAAAACTATAATTACAAAATTTAGTTACGTACAATACAATTACCACAATAAACAAATAAAAAAAGTCTATTAAATTGTATTTTAACATTTTATAAAATTAATTCAAACTGCTGCCGGCTACGTACGAACAGGAACGGACATTTTTGGGCGATATTTTAACGCTGTTTCACGTGCTTTTACGTTACATCGACTTAACTACTTCTACGACATCGTAGTTCTGCCTACGAGAGGAAATCCGCCTTTAAACGTATAGGTTGTAACAAGCTACAATGTTCAAATGTATGCATGAGCGTCTTATTGTATTACACTTGCATTTCTTAGGCCGAGTATTTCAATTGACCCTTAAACTTAAGTGTAGCTTTAAACTGACCTTTAACCAATAGAAATACACAAAGTTGTAGTAAAGCTCAGCTTAACGCCATATTTAAGTTTATGGGTCAATTTAAATACTCGGCCTTAGTTAAGCACAACCAGTACAGTCAGCCTCAAAATTATTCGCCACCCTGGCTATAAATACTTCAGGGTGGTTATTAGCCAACAACGACAAAAGGATATAAGGGGAAGTTGTTTATTTACTAATTGTTGGCAAAATAAAGCTACCCCTCAATTAAAATAGGGGGTGTTACGATGTATAACTAGGATGTCCATTAATTGTGAGGCTGATTGTACATTACAAATAACAATGGAAAATTTTGACATATCGTGCTAATCTAAATAAAAATATCGAGAAGGCTTTGAAAAGTTACGTACCGTTTCATTTGAAAAATTAAACTATTCTCGCGTTTTAATTAAAATGTGCAAAGATTCAAATTTGCGGTTAACTGTACGTGAAAATTATTAAAAATAACAAGTAGGCTTGAGACAGTCGAGTATCGAGAGAACCTACTACGCCAGTGTCATTGTTTTATCATCTACCTCATAGATTGAATCGATTCTTAAAGTAGGTGCACTATCGAGAGTGCCGTATGGGTAAATTTAATTGGCGCATCTCAGCTTACAGGGCAAAAGTTTTTATTTGCAAAAAATTGCCAACATAAAAGATGATAAATCGCATCAAAAAAGCGCAAAAGTATTATGAATGAAAAAAATTCGGGTGTGGGAATGTGGGAATCCTCTTGCAAACAACCCCTCGCTCTATTACGTAACATAAAGGGCTTTGCAAAGAGTGCGTTTTTACATAAGAAACATTGTCTGCGGCACTTTTTATTGACTGCACCGCCGATAAAGCAAATAGACTGTACCATTTTATTATGCAGTTATTATGTAGAAATTTTGGTGGAAATTGTACAGCTTTGTACTGTGTCAGTTTTAATTGTTGTGGACTTGTGTGGTAATAAAAACGTGTGTTATTGTTACTATTGTTTATTATACTGTTTTATTTGTTTTACTTTAGTGCGCTTCGTTTTAAAAAACAAAAAGTCGCAAAAAGTATTGTTATGTTTGAAGAATGGCCGCGTTTGAAAATTGTTGCAAAATTTCCAAGTTTCCTACAAGTGTGTTTTTTAAAGTGAAACTAACAAATTTAGGATTATTGTATAATCGTGTCCCTGCTCGGGCGCCAAAATTGTGTACATTTGAGACTTTTAGTTTAGAGATATTATGATATTGTTATTGGTTGCTTGTAGTTTCAATACCTCTTGATTCCCCTGCAGACAAATTTAGGTTTATCGTATGATCGTATCCCTATTCGGGCGCCAAAATTCTGTCACCAATTTCTTCGATCGTGGATGTTTGAGATTCTTTTAGTTTAAAATTTGATATTGTGATATTGTTATTGGTTGCTTGTAGTTTTAATACGTTTTGATTCCTCTGTCGACAAATTTAGGTTTAGCGTATAATCGTGTCCCTGCTCGGGCGCCAAAATTGTGTAACCAATTTCTTCGATCGTGGAACTCTTTTAGTTTAAAGATATTATGATATTGTTATTGGTTGCTAGTAGTTTCACTACCCTTTGCTTCCTCTGCCGATCAAATTTAGATTTATCGTATGATCGTATCCCTGTTCGGGCGCCAAAATTCTGTCACCAATTTCTTCGATCATGAACGTTTGAGACTCTTGTAGTTTAAAATTTGATATTACGATATTGTTATTGGTTGCTTGTAGTTTTAATACGTTTTGATTCCTCCTCTGTCGACAAATTTAAGTTTATCGTATTGTCACGAGGGGGGGGGGTGTTTCCTCGCGACCCCTGAATAATAATTTCAGGGTGTACCGGAATGTTAATTTAATAATGACACACAGAAACACATTTAAACATTATTTTATTAATAATTAAACTTACCAAAAGAGTACAAACTAATCCTTAATATAATCCTTGTCATTGCCACATAAAATTTAATTAACAAATCACTAATTTCCGATCGATGATTAATTCATCATTCAAACGCATCTTCAAGCTAACTTCCCGACTCCTCCAATCCTAACTAACTCTCCGCCCAACTAGTAACTCACTAACTGACCCCATCGAGGGTCTTTTATCAGTTCTGTCTACGTGACGAGAGACACTGACGATTCTGCTGAATAAGACATTCCCGACTTATTACAATATTCACATATTGTAATCTTTTGCAAACTTACATTGTTGCATTCTTTTATAATTACATTTAATAATTTGCGTAATATTTCTACGCGTGACAGTATAATCGTGTCCCTGCTCGGGCGCCAAAATTGTGTAAGCAATTTCTTCGATCGTGGAACTCTTGTAGTTTAAAGATATTATGATATTGTTATTGGTTGCTAGTAGTTTTACTACTCTTTGCTTCCTCTGCCGATCAAATTTAGGCTTATCGTGCCACTGCTCGGGCGCCAAAATTATGTCACCAAGTTTTTCGATCGTGGATGTTTGAGACTCTTTTAGTTTAAAATTTGATATTATGATATTGTTATTGGTTGCTTGTAGTTTTAATACGTTTTGATTCCTCTGTCGACAAATTTAGGTTTATCGTAAAATCGTGTCCCTGCTTGGGCGCCAAAATTGTGTAACCAATTTCTTCGATCAGAACTCTTTTAGTTTAAAGATATTATGATATGTTATTGGTTGCTAGTAGTTTCAATACCCTTTGCTTCCTCTGCCGATCAAATTTTTATCGTATAATAGTGTCACTGCTCGGGCGCCAAAATTATGTCACCAATTTTTTCGATCGTGGAGATTTGAGACTCTTTTAGTTTAAAATTTGATATTATGATATTGTTATCGGTTGTTTGTAGTTTCTATACCTTTTGCTTCCTCTGCCGATTAAATATAGGTTTTCGTGTCCCTGCTCGGGCACCAAAATTCTGTAACCAATTTCAACGATCGTGGAAGTTTGAGACTCTTTTAGTTTAAAGATATTATTATAGTGTTATCGGTTGCTTGTAGTTTCAATACCCGTTGATCCCTCTACCGATCAAATTTAGGTTTATCGTATAATCGTGTCCCTGCTCGGGCGCCAAAATTCTATTTCATTGATCGTATGCGATTGAGACTTTATTAGTTTTATATATGATGACTGCTCGATACTCCTAACCACTGTCATTAAGACTTTCTTTATAATTGATAGTTGATAAAAAATTGTGAAAAAGTGTTATAATAAATTGTTACAAATGATTTGACTTCTACGCCTCATTGGAACACCCTATATGAAGTAAAAAATAACCAGCTATTTATTTCTTGTTGTTTGGATTGCCTATAAATCTGTCGTAAACAAAACCGAGGGTTTCAGAACGACATAATAGTATGAACGATAGGACAAAGTATACTCTTTAACTTGATAGCTACTAATAATGTTCCACGCATCAACATAAAGTATCCAATTTTCTCATTTATCTATGCCTCTTTCGAGTCTTTCACATCCTAATTTACCTATAATTTTACTCCAAAATAGTATTGCCGGTTAATTTTAAACTTTTATAAAACTTAAACACTATAAATAATTGATATCGTTTAATCAAGTCGCAGCAACGTGTTGCTGTAAAATAAATCGTACGTGTTAGTCGCATACGACTTTAATTATCGTAGCTATTAACTATTATTGAACTTAATCATTTGTTATTACATCAATAAAGCTATAGGAATTAACTCAAGAAGGCTTGTATATGTTGAAAGTTGGTGCCATTTCCGCATAAAACGGAAGTCGAAACAGACAGCTAATTTTATAAATTTTCAAAATATTATAAAATATACAGGGTGTTTCATTTACTTAAATTAAGAAAGCTGGTGCCATTTCGATTTTATTTCAGATAGACTTTTTCCAAAGTTTTGACATTTTGGGCTCGATGGGTCTTAAAACGTCGAGAAATTGAATAAATATTTCCTGTTCTGAATTTCTACACTGACTGCAGTTCACTGCCCTTGACTGCATAGCTATGGCTGCCATTGACTGCAGATGACTACCGTTGACAGCTCAATTTTTGTACATTGACTACAGAGAGTGGATCACCCCTCGGGCTAATATTAAAGATTAAATTATTTTTGGTTGAATAAATTGAGAAAGAAACGTTAAGAAGTTACCTTTTTATGTTGTTTTTTTATTACTTGTCCTCTTTTTATCCAAGTTTTATTGATCGTGGTCAACCAATTCTTAAGTTTGTCTATTTTTTTCCTCCACCTTCACAAATGGCTTTTGAAAAACGCATTTCGTGTAATATGCTAAATCAAAGAGGGAGAAGCGAAAAAGGATTGAAAGTTGTCTTAACACCTCCCTGAATACTGATTTTGTTACTAATGGTACTTTATTCGTGACTTTTCCACATATGCTATTTTTAAAAATACTTTTTCGCAAGTTGACATTAAGGGAGAAAGAAAAATATCGCAAAATAGTTCTTTATTTGCATGCGTTAAATTTTATCGAGTGTCGGATAAAACGTTCAAAATTTACTGTAACATTTGTGTTTTATTAAGCACATTCGGTGAAGGTGGCAACTGAACGATATGTCGTAATTTTAACTAAAATGGACGTAATATAATACAGAGTATACAGTATACTCTCTCTCTCTCTCTCTCTATCTATAATCCGTGCACTATTTATTTGCGCTATGGTTGGCCATGAACTTTTGTTTTTTAGTTTGTCAAAATAAAAAATCCCTATTAAGTTCACTGACAGCTCTTGACGGTAGCAAAAAAATGACAGACCTTTGACAGACCAACTATTAATATAATTGAATAAAAGCCACTACTCTACAATACTTACCTAACTGATTTTTTTTCAAATTTATACCGGGTGGAATCTGTCACCCTAACATGGCCAACCATAGCGCAAATAAATAGTGAACGGATAATAGCATTTCATATTTTTGTAACTTCTTTTAGCAGGAGGCACAATCTTCTTGACATGCATCGTTGCATGGGTTACCTTGTATTTCAAGCTTGTTAGAGAGAGAGAGAGAGAGAGAGACTTGGAGGGATGTATTAATTGCAGACTTGCTAAAGTGATAAATAAGTTTTGTGTGATACTACTTTTTGAAATTCAATTAATTTTTAGAAATTGAAAAAGTTATTTATTATTACCAATGCGACTTTATTGCCTGTTCTGTTATTTCAATTTTATATTATTTGTTCCTTAAAAACATATTTTTGACCATTCGTTTTTTTTTCTCTCTTTTATTTGCTCTTATTAAATTTCCTATACACGTATTTACAATTTGAAAATGTGACAACATTTATACGATGAAATGAATTGGCTAAAATATAAAGCAAAAAGTTTTGTTTTCTTCCAACAATGATTTTTACAGTGCATTTGCTCCCAAATGTACAGTGTGTTCCGAATCGTGTTACAGGGCTTTTGAGACGATAGTAACTTTGTTATTTTAAATGGACGCCATATTGGATTTTGATATAAAGAAATTGCATTTTGTATTTCGATTTCAACTGTGTATAATAATATAATGTTTAAAATAAAAGATGGCGGCATACACAAACCATTTCAACTGTCAACTCGGGATTTTTTGTTTTAAGGTAGTATGTTTTGTTCGACTTCATTTGTATTTTCACGACTACTTGATTGAATAAAAATAATATTTATCCGAATCTGTATCTTTGGTAATAACGAAAACACCGCCGATCTAGTTTATTTCGGGGCACACTGTATGAGTTGGGATTTTTCATTTTCTTTACGAGTGTATCGGTTAAAGGAACATATAAAAGGACGCTAAATGGGTCAATATGTTTCAATTTGTGATGGTTAATTCAAAACTGTTTGTACATTGGCCTTTATAAATTATCGTCTACTATACAGGGTGGTCACTTTTATCTTGCACACTATGGGCATCTCCTAAACGGTAAGAGTTACGAGATAGGTTAAATTAGAGAAAAGTTGTGCAATTTCAGGTCCTATAAGAAATAAAAAAGAAAATTACGATAGCTTGCTTGGTTTCTGAAATATCCTGAAAAAAACTGAAAACTTCAATTTTCTTGTTTATTACATAACTCTCTTATTATTTAAGGCATTGATATGAAATTTGGTAGGTTTACATAACTTGACACGAGCTACGAATTAAACGTGGGCTTGATTTAATAAAAGTAATATGGATTGTGCCGCCATCTTTCTTTTTAAACATATAGATTATTACACATCGTTGAAATAAGAATAAAACATCCAATTTATTTATGTCAAAATTCAACATAGTGCCCATAAGAAAATCAAAAGTTGACTATTAAAACACAGATATCTAGTAGGCTTAGAAAAAGTTTCGTACATTTAATTCGTAGCTCGTGTCAAGTTATGTAAATCTACAAAATTTCATATAAGAGAGTAATAATAAGAGAGTTATGTAATAAACAAGAAAATGCAAGTTTTCAGTTTTTTCAGCATATTTCAGAAGCCAATCAAGCTATCGCAATTTTCTTTATTATTTCTTATAGGACATGAAATTGTGCAACTTTTCTCTAATTTAACCGACCTCGTATCTCTTACCGTTTAGGAGATGCCCATAGTGTGCAAGATAAAAGTGACCACTCTGTATACGTGAACCGTAAACTTAAGCAGCTCAAATCGCGCATAGATCAATTTAGGCTTAAACGATATATAAAAATTATACATTACACGCAAGGTAAAACTGTTTTTACTGGCTCGAAGAAGTGATAGGCTCGGCTGCGGCTCGCCACTCATAATCGTCTTTGCGCCATTAAAAACAGTTTTACCTTGCTTGGTAATGTTACATACTAATAAGTTGGTAGTTTCAACTAACCTACATACGTCCGATATAAATATAAAAATAGCCATTTCCTATTATTTTATATCGTTGCCTGCGTCAGCGTTGCTCATGACAGCTGTCGATTTTTTCAACATCCCTTATTGTTTAGTTTTCTAGTTTTCTTTAATTGTAGCCTCACTCTACGGATATTTATAACTGTGCCCTCATCTCTGCTAAGATCACCAATAAGAGTGCCGCATGTGTGCTACGCAGAGAAGGTATGGCATATTTCTTCTTCTCCTGAACTCGTTATTGTATCTTTGCGACAATCATCAATTCTTACATAATGTTTCTTAAAACAGACCGATTTGACGTATTCGATATTCATTTGAGTTGGAGAGATTGATTATAAAATAGCTCCTTTTATTTAAAATGTCGTCGTGTTATCAGCACATAGTGGGCTTTGATTTTTTTGTTCAAGTTGCAGGCGAAATCTTTTACATCTTGTAAAAACTTGGAAATTATTTGCTGCTTTAATTTTATCATAAAAAAATTGCAATAAAAGAAAAAAATTTAATAAATCTTTTACATCTCTCTTACACACGTCATTTTCTTGTGTAAATCGACTCTATACAATTTCAGCAGTGAAAGTTTAAAATTTAAGTTGAAATTCCAATATTTGCTCTGTTTTAGTGATGCCATTTTCTTTTATTTACAAAGGATAACGTCTTCTGAACTAATATATTAAACGATATTACGAGTTGAAGAGAAAAAAAATATTTTTACATGCGAACAATTACATGTAATATTGAAATTTTTACACAAAGAGGAAAAAAACGTTTTTAGATGTGCATTTTTCCTGAATAACGTAAAAAGAAGCTCTTCATAAATTATCCTTATTATCCACTTTTCCTCTGAGAGACAGACATTCCCCTTGCCTTTCTAAAATTTTGATTTCGTTACAAAATAATTTATTAGCGTAAAGGTTTGAAATTTTTTTTGCTTTTAAAACTTTAAATTAGATTTTAACATAACCTAATTATATTTGTGTGTAAAGAAAAATAAGCTGTTAAGGTCGTATGGGTTTTGCGGTCAATTACATTTTAAACTCATGTTGATCTAAATTTTGACCGTCTGAATTTGTGGTTTAACACTCTCTGAAGCAATAGTACGCCACATACTGTTTAGTGCACATGGCTGCACATGACATTAATTAAAGCTGCTTTAACATGCTGTGTAGTGTGTATATCGAATTTTGGTCGTCTTCAAGCCGTAATGTAGCTTTGCAGTTGTATACAGCGTGTCGACTCTGGTACTTGCTAATAGGTGATTTTTATTAAATCGAGTAGCCATCATGAAAAAACAATCGATATCAGTTTCAACTGACAACTTTTGTTAGACTTCAATTGTTTTTTTTCATTGCTACTTGATTTATTAAAAATAATAATACTTAGCTTATCTTGAATTATCTTAAATTTTTTTCTCAAGACCGTACCTTGTGAGGGTGTGGGTTATATCGTATAGCTCGTATTTTTTAAAAAACACCCCTAAAAGCACTTTATTTTGTTCCTGAAACACCGGATATAATAATATCAACATTACAAATCAGTATCGACTACCTCTGGTAGTTTTACACTCTATTGTTCCCGTCACCAATTTTCTGCTACAACAACCCCTAGAACGGTGCTCCTGACTACAAAGAAGATTGGAACTTGAAATATAGTACAATCTCGCCAAGAATGTAAATTTGATGATTTTTTTACAATAACTCCAACTCGTGTAAGTAGCTTGTAAAATAAAAAATAATTAATTAAAGAAGACAATTAAATAAATATTAGCGTAAAAGAGAAACATTTTTGATTAAACATTAACCGTTGTTAACTGCAGTAAATAATTAAACATACGCCTTGGGGCAGTTGATATTAAAACAATTGCGTAAACTTTGAATAAATTATATCTAAAGTTAAACTCGTACATCATTTATTTTTTTTTAAAATTATAAATTAATTTAATGTTTAAATAATAAATTTTGGGCTGTGACATAAGTTAATAGATGTGGGTGAAATAGTTGGTATAATGGACCCACTTGTAAAACTTGCAAAGTGGGTGGTTTTGCGAAACTACAAGTACCGTTATTTAATTTAATATAGGTACCTATTAAATAAATTTGCTTATTGATTAATTTCCAATTACAATATCGAATCAATTAATAGTGGAGAAAATCGCTAGTTGAGAAGAGATTTTTAACGAGATAGGAGATGAAATACATAATATGAGACGTTTTTTTTATAAAAACAAAACGAATTTTAATTAAAGACTTTGCCTACAGTCGATTTTACGCCGAGGTTTCAAATTATTTAAAAATACAGGGTTGATTAAGTTAGCAAAACGTACAATATTTTGATGAACTTTTAGAATGAAAAAGACTAAAAGAGCTATCAAACGATACTAAACTTGTAATTTTATCACATCAACGCTAGGGGTCGCTACGTTCACGTTCTCATTTTCTTATGGAGACCTATTGTTTTTTTGTAGAAAATTAATATAAAAATATAACTTTAATTTTATCGTCTAATGAACTTGCGTTTCTAAAACTTTAAAAACTAAATTTTAGTCGTTATTTTTCATCGTAAAAAATAACGTAAAGTAACAATTAACATAACATAACCTAAAAAAGTTGTTTAAATTGAAAAAAGTACTAGATTTGGTCGTTTGGTATCCGAATTTAGACAAACCAACTGAGTAATTTTCTGTAATAAAAAACAATAGATTTCCATAAGAAAATGAAAAGTTGCATGTCGCGACGCCTAGCGTCGATGTGATAAAATGTCGAGTTTAGTATCGTTTCATAGCTCTTTTGACCTCTCAAAAAAATTTCGTGAGAATTTTTATTTTAAAGTAAACCATTTTCAAACTACAGTCGAAAAACTAAAATGCCAATTTTCAGTTTTTCTGCTTTATCTCGGCAACCATTTTGTATTTTGAAATTTTCTAAACTAATTCTTAAAGCTCATCAAAATATGTGTAGGTTGTTGTTCTTTTTATTTCATTTTTAGTCGATTATTATTAGTAGTAGGTAAATTATGCTTTGTATACTATCCTATCTTTTTATTTGCTTTTTATCTAATATTTTGACATTATTGGATATCTATTGTTAAAAATGAATATTATTATTCCTTTATAAATATTGTGTAGTAAATATTATGACAGTGATTGAAAATACGAGTAATCATTTTGCTTTGTATGTTGCGTAGATAAACTTCCAATGTAGTAGGTATAGGAGAGAGAATAAATAATGAATGGAGAGATATTCCATGATTGACAACCAAAATGATCGAAAATCTAAAGTTAAAATTATTTCTCTACATTAATTTTACTTTGTTTACCTACTAAATAAATAAGTGAACTAATAAAAATAAAAATTTGGAAATGATTAAATCGTGATTTAATTTCAAATACAGTAGAACTCAGTTATTATGTACCATTAGGGGTCGAAAAATTTGGTGCATTATAAGTTCGTTATAAAAACTTAATAAATAAACAAAATATTAAATTGGGACCAAAGATTTAGTCCGTTATATCCAGAAAAACGTTATAAAAGGGTACTTTATAACGGTATTCTACTGTATTTGCATTGAAAAAACAAGACCATGGCTTTTCAAGAGCCATAATCTAAAATCAAAGATTGCTGTGGAGGGAAAGACGTTGGAACAGATTAGGGGCATCAAATATGTGCTTAATGAGTGTGGGACCTGGTCTCTTGCCTTAATATAAGCAGAGGCTAATTAACAGCATCAGAAAAGAAATTTTCGAAAGCATTTGAAAGAAGCCTGAGAAGCGACCGCATATTCAGCAAGGTTTGACTGGCTTCATTTGCTCCAATCGGCAACAGCTGACCTTGTCACAAAGGTTAGGCTCGGTTCGGTTAGGTCAGGTTTAGTACTAAATGATGAATTTCCTAATACATAAAAGTGTGAATTGGAAAAAACAAGACCATGGCTTTTCATGAGCCATAATCTAAGATCAAAGATTGCTGTGGAGGGAAAGACGTTGGAACAGATTAGGGGCATCAAATATGTACTTAATGAGTGTGAGACCTGGTCTTTTTCCTTAAAATAAGCAGAGGCTATTAACCGCAGCACAAATGAAATATTCGAAAGCATTTGAAAGATGCCTCAGAAGCGACCGCATATTCAGCAAGGTCTGACTGGCTTCATTTGCTCCAGTCGGCAACAGCTGACCTTGTCACAAAGGTTAGGCTCGGCTCGGTTAGGTTAGGTTTAGTACTAAATGATGAATTTCCTAATACATAAAAGTGTGAATTGAAAGAAACAAGACCATGGCTTTTCAAGAGCTATAATCTAAGATCTAAGATTGCTGTGGAGGGAAAGCTGTTGGAACAGATTAGGGGCATCAAATATGCGCTTAATGAGTGTGAGACGTGGTCTTTTGTTTTAAAATAAGCAGATGCTATTAACCGCAGCACAAATGAAATTTCCGAAAGCATTTGAAAGATGCATGAGAAGCGACCTCATATTCAGCTAAGTCTGACTGGCATCATTTGGTCCAGTCGGCAACAGCTGACCTTGTCACAAAGGTTAGGCTCGGCTCGGTTAGGTTAGGTTTAGTACTAAATGATGAACTTCCTCATACTTAAAAGTTTGAATTGAAAAAAACAAGACCATGGCTATTCAAGAACCATAATCTAAAATCAAAGATTGCTGTGGAGGGAAAGACGTTGGAACAGATTAGGGGCATCAAATATGTACTTAATGAGTGTGAGACCTGTCTTTTGCCTTAAAATAAGTTGAGGCTAATTGGCAGCAGAAAAGAAATTTCCGGAAGCATTTGAAAGATGCTTGAGAAGCGACCGCATATTCAGCTAGGTTTCACTGGCTTCATTTGCTCCAGTCGGCAACAACTGACCTTGTCACAAAGGTTAGGCTCGGTTCGGTTAGGTTATGTTTAGTACTAAATGATGAATTTCCTAATACATAAAAGCTTGAATTGAAAATAACAATACCATGGCTTTTCAAGAGCCATAATCTAAGATCAATGATTGCTGTGGAGGAATAGATGTTGGAACAGATTAGGGACATCAAATATGTGCTTAATGAGTGTGAGACCTGATCTTTTGCCTTAAAATAAGCAGATGCTATTAACAGCAGCAAAAATGAAATATCCGAAAGCATTTGAAAGATGCCTCAGAAGCGACCGCATATTCAGCAAGGTTTGACTGGCTTTATTTGCTCCAGTCGGCAACAGCTGACCTTGTCATAAAAGTTAGGCTCGGTTCGGTTAGGTTAGGTTTAGTAGTAAATGATGAACTTCTTCATACATACAAGTTTGGCCCCCAAAAGCGTTTGGTTCCGTCGTAAAAATTGCCATACTCACCTCTGGCCAGCCTGGTCCATACCCAATGAAGTTAGGAATTGCCTAGGCCTCAATATAAATAGAGTGGTTTGAGGATCGAATGGAGCACAACAGATTACCAAAGATAGAGAATTAGAAGTCACGAGGTTAAAGACACTAAAGACAGGGATGACCATATTTCTCAAAGATCTCGTGGATGAAGGATGACGTTGTTTTATTCACAAGTCCTCTCTATAAGAGCTTTTATATTCTAGTGTTTTTATTTTATCTCGAAAACTCGTAACTCGAAAAGTTAATATTTAGCAAACAGTAACTCGGAAGTAAAACTTGACGAGAATGTTTTCTCCGTTTTAAGCTCGAGAAAGTTTAATAATTCTAAAAATAATCTTCGTTAAAAAGCGTTAAAAAGCATCTCAAAACTTAAATCTAACATGAAAAGTTACAAAAACTTACTTCTGCATTTATGACAAATTACAACAAACATTTTCACACCCCTAAGCAAAATGGTTATTTCAACATATTATATACCCCATTTTAAACAATTTTTCAACTTGATGTTTGCAAATTTGAGCATTCAGTCAGAATAACCAACAAACAAAAGTTTGTACGTTTCTACACGGTTAACTTTTGAAAAATAACTATTTTTCCTATTTTTTTTTAATTAAAATGTTTACAGAGACCTCAACATTAATTTATCTCGTAGAAAGGCTAAACATTCAAACAATTTATTTTGCAGTTTGTACATATAGTATGTAGATGTAGAGGCACTTCTCTTTTTATTATTATTACTATTACCCAACTATTTACAAGATTAAAAGTTCCTCTTAAAAATTCAAACATTTACTTTTATTTCCAAACAAACGCTTTAATGAAAATTTTTGTTTGATTTAAAATATGTACTTTGAAACATAAGAGTAATGTTAACAGAGATTTATTTTAAGGATTAGCCAGAAGTCGGATTTAAATTTGTTGTTTTTTTGTGTTAATTTAAAATACTGTGCAAATTTTGCTCTCAATACATGGAATAAATGTTTAAAAATTTAACAAAATGAAGTAAAACGTTAAATAATAGGTACTCTATAATCATGCAGTGGTGCAGTAGTAACTAAATGGTAAGAGATGGTTGCGTATGATTTTTTTTACAATTTTGGAAGCCCCACATGTTTCTGCTTGTAGTAGCATTATCAGGTTGTGTACTCCTATGCCCACGCACGATTACACATGATCAGTTAAAGACTACGAACAAGTGAAGCATTTTTAACCTAATAACTTTTGTTTAAAACGTTTCTTCGAAAAGTCGATAATAAAAAAGTTGTAGCCTTGTTGCGTTACTTTTCTCCAGCACCCCGTATATGGATTCTTTTTGGACACTTCTGATTATGGAGAATTTTGATAGAGTATCGCCACTCTACATATCAACCCTTACTGTCTATCTGCAGTACATTAGGAGATACTACTCTTTTCAAGAGGCTTTAATGTTATTTAATCGTACTCTTTTCAATGTACCCGCATCTCGAATCCATTACAAAGTGGAGTTAAAAATCACCACTATAGTAGTTCTTTTTAATAAAGATGAATTAAAAAACCTTTGATGTTTTATTTTCACTCTAATACATTTTTTAATAAATTTTCAAGAGAAGCGGAGTAAGTTCGTTAGTTTTTTCCCTAGATAATCGTTCTTGTAATTTTGTATCTTCCTACACGTTTTCCCTAACATTTTTTCTTTTTACGAAAAAAAAAATCGAGTCAGGTACTCATTAATTACTGAACTCGTTTATTGATCGCATTGTTTTCTTCTACAAACTTCACTCGCCATAAAAGTTAGTTTTTTTCGAAAAAGTAAAGCTCTAGCTCCAACCCTCGGAGAAGAAATTTAATTTAATTAATAATTAATTATTGTTGTTAGTCTAATCATTTATTATTTCATATTTTTAATGTGCATCTGTTTGACTGCATGCATTATTTAAGCATTTAAGGATATTGTGCTCAAAGAGAAATGAGACATCTAGCCATGCATTATGTACCCACTTTGTTAAATTCTCAAAAGACTAAAATGTCTCAAAAATAAATGGACGTTGCAAAATTGGCAGTTGCCGCAATCTTTTGTACTTACTATTAGTTGGTATATAAAAATATTTAATGGACAAATATTTCTCGTACAATTTATTAATAAAGAGAACAACAATTTTAATTTACATACCACAACTTAATAAAATCCAAACTATTAAAATTGAAAATTCCTTTACATTTAGGTATGTAGGTTGGAAAAAAGGTCGAACTTTTGCAACATTTTTGCAATATTTATACAACCAATACAACGTAAAAGTCTTCATTAATATTGCTTTTTGTTTTAATTACGTAGCGTTGAGCGAAAGCCTATAATAAAAATCGTATTAAAATTCTATTAAAACAACACTAATTTTTACATAATCCAATTATAGAGAGTATTTTTAAAAACAACCTACTTAGTGCCCCTAAAAAGTCATAACTCGGGCTCTAGAAAAATATTGGCGTATAAGCCAATTTTGAGAAAACTCATATTATAATTTAATTTTAACTGATTTTAACCAACTTTGACCCCTTAAAGGTAGGCAATTTTGAGACAATTAAAAAAATTGATTAGATTAGGACTAAAGTCTTATATTTTGGTGATACAATACCGTTTTTAGATTTTCAAAATAATAATTCGAGGCAAAGTTATATTAGAAAAAGCAGTAAATGGGACAATCGTTACAATAGCCGCCATTTTGAATTTAAAAATTTGGAAAAATGTTCATTTAATTGGGGCTAAAATGTGCTCACTTATACCAAGCTTAAATTGAAGAATTTGGGTCTACACTTGCTGAGATGCGTCTAGAATAAACTCCTTATTTCAGGTCACTCTGTATAAATTTCATTTAATAGTAGTTAATGATATATCTACGTGTTATAACTTATAAGGGACTTTTTAACTTTTTGTAATTTAAGAAAAAGTTACTATAATCGAGAAAAAAAATAAAAATTTTTTTTTATTGAAGTTCTCGACGTTTTGAGTCACCCTGATTCCAAAAATCGAAAAAAAATTTATCGATTTTTAGAACCAAAATGTCTACCGGGTGGTGACCGGACCTCTCGGTCATACAGATTTAACATGTAAAAACATACTTTGGTAATTTCCTGCTTCCCAATGTATTTTAGAAAGAAAATCTTCAAATAAAAGTTTTAGACAATAAAATTCTGCATCTAAATGAATAAACAAAATTAATTTTGGATGTTTTATAACGCCTGAAATTGAATTTGAAAATTCCGAAAATTAGCAGAAATAGCGATTGCCTTGAAATACAATTGAAAATTGTCAAATATTTTATGCTTTATCTGTCAAAATAATTCTGCATTTTTTATTCAATTATTGAATTTATTTAATAATAAATAATATTTACGTATGATGTATGATCATCCCTAAAAATTACTTTATTTCTAGTTTCAGTTAATTTAAATTACCCTCAAAAATAATTTTGAAAGATGTCAATGTCAAATATTGATAATTTTTATTGGGAATATTTCATGGCAATCGCTATTTCTGCTAATTTTGGGAATTTTAAAATCAAATTTCAGGCGTTATAAATCGTCCAAAATTAATTTTGTTTATTCATTTAGATGCAGAATTTTATTCTCTAAAACTTTTATTTGAAGATTTTCTTTCTAAAATACATTGGGAAGCAGGAAATTACCAAAGTATGTTTTTACATGTTAAATCTGTATGACCGAGAGGTCCGGTCACCTAAAAAAACAAAACTACTGAACCGATTTTAATAAAATTTGATTTTAGACACTTTAAAATTATTTCATCGGCAAACTAAGCTTTTATAAGAAATCTATACAGGGTGTCCAAAAATAAGGTGGTTATTTTGGGCGCATATTTGCAAATTTGGTCCAAATTCGTTTCTAGTTGGCTATAAGATAGTATATCTGAGCCCCAATTAAAAAAAAAAATTCAAATTGTTTAATTCAAAATGGCGGCCCATAGAACGATTGTCCCATTTTGTGGTTTCTCCCGTATAACTTCGCCGGTAATTATTATTATAAAAATTTTAAAACGGCATTGTACAGCCAAAATATAGGGCTTTCGTTCTAAAGAAGTCGATTTTCAAAATTGTTTCAAAATTGCCTACCTTTAAGGGGCCAAAGTAGGGCAAAATTTAGAAATGGAATTTTTCAAAAACTGGTCCGGCCGATTTATACAGATTTGGATATGTTATAGACAACATGATTCTCTATCTAACTGTAAATTTTTAAAGACTTGTATGATGCGGATTCGGAGTTATGATTTTTTGAATGTCAAAACTTCAATAATCTCTAATTTCTTTTGTAATATAAATAAAAACTTGAAATTGGATATTTATATCAATCCCATGAATATCTATTATTTAACACTATTTGCGGTTAACAAAACGCTTCCGGTTAGACCGGAAATTAGAACATTATCAAAATTTTTTGGAACATCCTGTATATTTTTAAATATTTTGAAGGCTTGTAAAATTAACTTTGACAAGATACCAAACACTTTATATTTTGATTTCCGGTTTAACCGGAAATGGAATAAAATTTCTTAATTTAAATGGAACACCCTGTATATTTCTTAATATTTTGAAAGCTCGTAAAATTATCTTTCTGAACATATAAAATAATGTATATTTTGAACTTCTATTTATGCCAAATTTAAAAAAATAAAAAATGAAATTAGTATTTCAGACAATTTATTTCTAAAAATTCTGATTACACGGAAAAGTTTAATTCCGTTTAATTTTAAACTATAAACTTTTAAATAAATGCACAAAAAAATCATACAACAGGTGTATTTCATTATTATTATTAATTAATTGTTGTTGGAATTATTAATTTAACACAAAAAACAAGGGATGTGGCCATACGAAGAACTTTTTCCTGTCCGTCAAATAGTATAATTTTATATTTTTTTTTATTAAAATTTAATTTGATATCTTATAAATGAAATACATTAAAGAAAATTTCAAATTATAAACTTTTAAAGAAGTGCACAAAAAATACAACAGGAAAAAGTTCCTCGTATGGTCACATCCGTTGTTTATTTTGTGAGTAGAGAAGATTACGAAATGAGCGAAGCGAGTGGAGTAACTCCACGAACAAAATAAAATCACTTTTAACACAAATATTTTAAATAGTTTAAATCAAAATTGAGGTTATTTTTTGTTGGTTGGTACTTCTTTTTGTTCCTTAAAAAATGTCCGCAACTAAAATCGTATACTAAGATATTTTTGTAATGAATAGGGCGGAGCCAATGCGCAGGAACGAAAATGTGTTTGGTAACATCTGGTCGCATAAATTTTAGAGATACAGAGAGAGAGAGAGAGAGAGAGAGAACTCGCTCCCTCCACCTGTACTACGCAAGATATTGGCTGCGCCCTTTCTTTACGAAAATATCAACCTTTACCTACTAAAGCCGTTGTTCAAGGAATAATAACGAAATTTCTTTCCTAGGTAGTTATGACTATCCCTCGGACTATCCTCTAAAAGCATTGAAATCGTAAAGTTTGATTAATTAGTTCATTAAAGTGACCCAAATTTACTTGTTTTCAAATGACTATAACTCGATATTTTCAAATGCAACATCCCGTATATTTTTGCATATTCGTATTCCCCGTGACATTTAGAACGAAAATTGCAAAAAGTGTTATCTACTTATCATTAACCGTTCAGGAGGTATGGCGACTTTAAAAATACGTTCTAAAACTTTCTAAGAAGCCTAATGTAATATTTACATAGTGATTACTTTACGCAAAATGTTATTTTTCTAGATTTTTTTCTAACGGAACACCCTGTATAATTTTTCTCATTCGCTTTTCTCGTAAATCGTAGATACTAGATGTAAATAAAATTTCGTTTCATAGTCATAAGTGCAATCGTTCTTGAGATATTGTCACTTTTATTATTTCAATGTTTACTTGACTTTGTCCTAGCACAACGACCACAATTAATAGATCTGACATCTTATTACAAAACTAAAGCTCCTGTTGTCACAGATTATTAAAACATCACAAAACATGTTGAAATTTGTTTGAAACCATTTTAAATGCACTTGAGAAAACTTATAACTAGATTGAACTATAGTAGCGAAGATCTCGGAAAAGACAAACGCGAAAAATCGTGTAAGAGGCCGCCTCGAGATCTTATGGATGAAAAGCAACTAAAGAACCTTCATCACACATAAAATTTCATTTGACTCTTTTACCAGGTTTCTTTATGTCGTTGCATGAACGATTCCGTATCTTTAGATCCGTTAAAGGAAAATCTTTTTGTTGTTTTATCTTTTTGGGTTGTGTGCGATGCTATCAACTTTTATTAAAATATAGTTGATTGAAATGTAATAAAAATAATGAAATATAGTAGATAAATGTGTTAATTAAATTGTGTAACGTGTTAACGTTAAACGGTGTAATTTCAATAATTAATCAACGTTAAAAAGAGAATATTTTTCAAAAATAAAACTGTTAGGTACGCGAGCGATCTTTTTAAATGATATTATGTACTCTTAATGACGTTTTCAATTTTCAACGTCATAATATGCTCGATTTTGAAAAAGTTATTAAATTGACAAATCGATTACAAAACACTGATGTGTACATTAATGTTTTTCTTCATTTGAAAAGTCTTTAAATCGAGTTTCCTCGAGAAAAAGAAAAACACAATTTAATAATAAGAGGTTTATAAAATTTTTATCTTTTTATTTTTAGGTAATATTGGCACAGCGACATCCAATTCCCCAGATTATGGTTTCGGTGGTTCGTTTTCGCAACCATTGGGTGTAAAAGAAGCAGCAAATTTGCTCGTTTCAGCTTTACAAAACAATCCAACTCCGCCAACAGCAGATCCTCTCGTCTTTCGAACTCTTATAACGTGGATACAGGTCAGATTTTTTTTATATTTAAGAAATATTTTTCGTTTATTTTTAAATGTGTTATTGACAACTATCTTTGGGAGTTTTTGCAAAAAAAACAACCCTTTAAAATCCATTTCGCTACTTTATTTGCAAAGGCTCATGAATTTCAAGGGTGTCTATTCAAAATTTAAATTGTTAATTTTATTGTTTTTATATTCAAATCTATTTTAATTAACTCAAATATTTTATATAATGCCTGTCAAAATATTTTAATACACGTATTAACGTCGCATAGATAACGATGGAAAAGTGAATGATATTAAGGGGGAAATTCGCTTCAAAAACGTATTTGAAAGGCATAGTGTGGATTTGGCGTGGTGCTCGTCAAATTTTTAAAACAAAATTTAAAAAAATTGTAACTCCGGTCCTCAAAAAATCTTAAAAATGAAACAATCGTCGTCCGATTAAGAACAGCGATATCTATAACATATCCATAAATAAATAAATTGGGCGTACCCGATTTTGAGAAAATCCATTTTATAATTTTAACCAACTTTGGCCCCTTAAAGGTAGGCAATTTTGAAACATTTTCAAAAATTGACTACATTAGAACTAATGCCATATATTTTCTTCATACAACGCTGTTTTTAGATTTTCATAATAATAATAAGCGGCAAAGTTATAAGGGTAAAACCAGGAAATTGGACAATCGTTACATTGGCCGCCATTTTGAATTTAAAAATTAAAAAAATTGTCCATTTAATTGTCACCACTCAATACCTGGTCTTATGTAGACGTATAACGATTTACAACCAAATCGGTTGCCTTGACTCGATGACAAAGCCAATACACACCGATCAGCATAGTGTGGACGCACCTTAATTAAATTTTTATATTATTTTCAAAAGTATTTTAGAGCAATTTAATCACCATAGCCACCCATTTTACGCCTCCTTCTCAATAAATTTCAAATAAGTACGTACTAATTACGATAATTCAAATGGAAAAGCATCATAAAATGCACTTTAATTTGAATCGCTTTTTAAATTTGATGTATAGCAAACATCAATATTTCGAATTACGAAACTTCTTATAAATTTTTCAAATGATTACATTTCTCGTCTATAATCCATAATTCCTCATTTATCAACATTGTGTAATACAAAAGCATGTATTAGTGTATAAAATTGAATTTCCATCGAGAAAATGAAAAGAAAAATCAGATTAAAAGTTTTAGAAAATTTATCTCGTGTTTCAACTGAACAAAATATTTTGCTAATCGCGTCTTTAATCTGCAAACTATTTAATGTTTTTAAGTAGTGCGTTGTAAATTATTATTTGACAAGGTTTGGAAATTTGTCTAACCCTTCAAGTTTCCCAATTAATATTCCACTAAACATTAACTGAACTGAATTTGCTTTTCTAGAACAATATGCTGCTAACCCTCTCTCTAAAACACAACAAACGTATTGGAAATCGGTGAGTTGGTTAATTTGAAGAGGGAATTTTCACTGCTAGTCCTAAAAAATTAAAATGGAAAAAATATTTTTTTGGCATCTCCCCTCTACAAGCGTCATTATAGCAAATTATTTCCTCTTACGAGCACAGTTGATTTCTTTTCAATATTTTGTGGTTATAGGTATTTATTATCCGGTCATCATGTGCAGTCATTTTTAAAGGGACAAAGATAGTACAAATTTTAAATGGATAAGTTGTTTCATTTGTTAAATATTTACAGACATAACCAGGGTTCAGAGTCGGGCTTCAAAAAAGACCTAAAACCAAAAAAAATTTCTTAACAGAGTGTTTACTTTTTGCCCAATTACTGGTAAACTGGACGTTAGAATTAATTAAAATTGTGCAGGCATAAAGTTTGAAGATGTACTAGAGCTCTCGTAAAATTTAGTTACTTACATCCTACAGACATACCTAGGGTTGGGCTTCAAAAACCACCTAAAATCAAAAAAAGTTCTTAGCAGAGTGTGTACTCTTTGGTCAATTACTGGTAAACTGGACATGGGAACTAATTAAAATTGTGCAAACATACATTTTGAAGATGTACTAGAGTTCTCCTAAAATTTAGTTAATTAGATTCTACAGACATACCCAGGGTTGGGCTTTAAAAAAGAAATAAAATCAAAAAGACTTCTTAACCGAGTGTTTACTTTTTGCCCAGTTACTGGTAAACTGGATGTGGGGAATGAATTAAAATTGTGCAACCATAAAAATTGAAGAAGTACTAGGGCTCCCCTAGAATTTAGTTAATTAGATTCTACAGACCTACCCAGGGTTAGGCTTCAAAAAAGAATTAAAATCAAATAGAGTTCTTAACAGAGTGTTTACTCTTTGGTCAATTACTGGTAAACTGGACATGGGAACTAATTAAAATTGTGCAAACATACATTTTGAAGATGTACTAGAGCTCTCCTAAAATTTAGTTAATTAGATCCTACCTCGGATCCTACTGACATACCCAGGGTTGGGCTTCAAAATGAACCTAAAATCAGAAAAAGTTCCAAACATAGTGTTTACATTTTGCGCAATTACTGGTAAACTGGGCATGGGGAATTAATTTAAATTGTACAAGGATAAACATTGAAGAAGTACTAGGGCTCCCCTAGAATTTAGTTAATTAGATTCTACAGACATACCCAGGGTTGGGCTTCAAAAAAGAATTAAAATCCAAAAGAGTTCTTAACAGAGTGTTTACTTTTTGCCCAATTACTGGTAAACTGGATATGGGGAATGAATTAAAATTGTGCAACCATAAAAATTGAAGAAGTACTAGGGCTCCCCTAGAATTTAGTTAATTAGATTCTACAGACATACCCAGGGTTGGGCTTCAAAAAAGAATTAAAATCAAAAAGAGTTCTTAACAGAGTGTTTACTTTTTGCCCAATTACTGGTAAACTGGATATGGGGAATGAATTAAAATTGTGCAACCATAAAAATTGAAGAAGTAGGTACTAGGGCTCCCCTAGAATTTAGTTAATTAGATTCTACAGACATACCCAGGGTTGGGCTTCAAAAAAGAATTAAAATCCAAAAGAGTTCTTAACAGAGTGTTTACTTTTTGCCCAATTACTGGTAAACTGGATGTGGGGAATGAATTAAAATTGTGCAACCATAAAAATTGAAGAAGTAGGTACTAGGGCTCTCCTAGAATTTAGTTAATTAGATTCTACAGACATACCCAGGGTTGGGCTTTAAAAAAGAAATAAAATCAAAAAGACTTCTTAACCGAGTGTTTACTTTTTGCCCAGTTACTGGTAAACTGGATGTGGGGAATGAATTAAAATTGTGCAACCATAAAAATTGAAGAAGTAGGTACTAGGGCTCCCCTAGAATTTAGTTAATTAGATTCTACAGACATACCCAGGGTTGGGCTTCAAAAAAGAATTAAAATCAAAAAGAGTTCTTAACAGAGTGTTTACTTTTTGCCCAATTACTGGTAAACTGGATATGGGGAATGAATTAAAATTGTGCAACCATAAAAATTGAAGAAGTACTAGGGCTCCCCTAGAATTTAGTTAATTAGATTCTACAGACATACCCAGGGTTGGGCTTCAAAAAAGAATTAAAATCAAAAAGAGTTCTTAACAGAGTGTTTACTTTTTGCCCAATTACTGGTAAACTGGATGTGGGGAATGAATTAAAATTGTGCAACCATAAAAATTGAAGAAGTACTAGGGCTCCCCTAGAATTTAGTTAATTAGATTCTACAGACATACCCAGGGTTGGGCTTCAAAAAAGAATTAAAATCCAAAAGAGTTCTTAACAGAGTGTTTACTTTTTGCCCAATTACTGGTAAACTGGATGTGGGGAATGAATTAAAATTGTGCAACCATAAAAATTGAAGAAGTAGGTACTAGGGCTCTCCTAGAATTTAGTTAATTAGATTCTACAGACATACCCAGGGTTGGGCTTCAAAAAAGAATTAAAATCAAAAAGAGTTCTTAACAGAGTGTTTACTTTTTGCCCAATTACTGGTAAACCGGATGTGGGGAATAAATTAAAATTGTGCAACCATAAAAATTGAAGAAGTACTAGGGCTCCCCTAGAATTTAGTTAATTAGATTCTACAGACATACCCAGGGTTGGGCTTCAAAAAAGAATTAAAATCAAAAAGAGTTCTTAACAGAGTGTTTACTTTTTGCCCAATTACTGGTAAACTGGATATGGGGAATGAATTAAAATTGTGCAACCATAAAAATTGAAGAAGTACTAGGGCTCCCCTAGAATTTAGTTAATTAGATTCTACAGACATACCCAGGGTTGGGCTTCAAAAAAGAATTAAAATCAAAAAGAGTTCTTAACAGAGTGTTTACTTTTTGCCCAATTACTGGTAAACTGGATGTGGGGAATGAATTAAAATTGTGCAACCATAAAAATTGAAGAAGTACTAGGGCTCCCCTAGAATTTAGTTAATTAGATTCTACAGACATACCCAGGGTTGGGCTTTAAAAAAGAAATAAAATCAAAAAGACTTCTTAACCGAGTGTTTACTTTTTGCCCAGTTACTGGTAAACTGGATGTGGGGAATGAATTAAAATTGTGCAACCATAAAAATTGAAGAAGTAGGTACTAGGGCTCTCCTAGATTTTAGTTAATTAGATTCTACAGACATACCCAGGGTTGGGCTTTAAAAAAGAAATAAAATCAAAAAGACTTCTTAACCGAGTGTTTACTTTTTGCCCAATTACTGGTAAACTGGATGTGGGGAATGAATTAAAATTGTGCAACCATAAAAATTGAAGAAGTAGGTACTAGGGCTCTCCTAGAATTTAGTTAATTAGATTCTACAGACATACCCAGGGTTGGGCTTTAAAAAAGAAATAAAATCAAAAAGACTTCTTAACCGAGTGTTTACTTTTTGCCCAGTTACTGGTAAACTGGATGTGGGGAATGAATTAAAATTGTGCAACCATAAAAATTGAAGAAGTAGGTACTAGGGCTCTCCTAGAATTTAGTTAATTAGATTCTACAGACATACCCAGGGTTGGGCTTTAAAAAAGAAATAAAATCAAAAAGACTTCTTAACCGAGTGTTTACTTTTTGCCCAGTTACTGGTAAACTGGATGTGGGGAATGAATTAAAATTGTGCAACCATAAAAATTGAAGAAGTAGGTACTAGGGCTCCCCTAGAATTTAGTTAATTAGATTCTACAGACATACCCAGGGTTGGGCTTCAAAAAAGAATTAAAATCAAAAAGAGTTCTTAACAGAGTGTTTACTTTTTGCCCAATTACTGGTAAACTGGATATGGGGAATGAATTAAAATTGTGCAACCATAAAAATTGAAGAAGTACTAGGGCTCCCCTAGAATTTAGTTAATTAGATTCTACAGACATACCCAGGGTTGGGCTTCAAAAAAGAATTAAAATCAAAAAGAGTTCTTAACAGAGTGTTTACTTTTTGCCCAATTACTGGTAAACTGGATATGGGGAATGAATTAAAATTGTGCAACCATAAAAATTGAAGAAGTACTAGGGCTCCCCTAGAATTTAGTTAATTAGATTCTACAGACATACCCAGGGTTGGGCTTCAAAAAAGAATTAAAATCAAAAAGAGTTCTTAACAGAGTGTTTACTTTTTGCCCAATTACTGGTAAACTGGATGTGGGGAATGAATTAAAATTGTGCAACCATAAAAATTGAAGAAGTACTAGGGCTCCCCTAGAATTTAGTTAATTAGATTCTACAGACATACCCAGGGTTGGGCTTCAAAAAAGAATTAAAATCAAAAAGAGTTCTTAACAGAGTGTTTACTTTTTGCCCAATTACTGGTAAACTGGATATGGGGAATGAATTAAAATTGTGCAACCATAAAAATTGAAGAAGTACTAGGGCTCCCCTAGAATTTAGTTAATTAGATTCTACAGACATACCCAGGGTTGGGCTTCAAAAAAGAATTAAAATCAAAAAGAGTTCTTAACAGAGTGTTTACTTTTTGCCCAATTACTGGTAAACTGGATATGGGGAATGAATTAAAATTGTGC
Organism: Malthinus seriepunctatus; assembly: GCA_963924605.1. Taxonomy (NCBI): domain Eukaryota; kingdom Metazoa; phylum Arthropoda; class Insecta; order Coleoptera; family Cantharidae; genus Malthinus; species Malthinus seriepunctatus. The sequence continues at coordinate 26,080,386 of OZ004604.1, read as the reverse complement.
AACCATAAAAATTGAAGAAGTAGGTACTAGGGCTCCCCTAGAATTTAGTTAATTAGATTCTACAGACATACCCAGGGTTGGGCTTCAAAAAAGAATTAAAATCAAAAAGAGTTCTTAACAGAGTGTTTACTTTTTGCCCAATTACTGGTAAACTGGATATGGGGAATGAATTAAAATTGTGCAACCATAAAAATTGAAGAAGTACTAGGGCTCCCCTAGAATTTAGTTAATTAGATTCTACAGACATACCCAGGGTTGGGCTTCAAAAAAGAATTAAAATCAAAAAGAGTTCTTAACAGAGTGTTTACTTTTTGCCCAATTACTGGTAAACTGGATGTGGGGAATGAATTAAAATTGTGCAACCATAAAAATTGAAGAAGTACTAGGGCTCCCCTAGAATTTAGTTAATTAGATTCTACAGACATACCCAGGGTTGGGCTTTAAAAAAGAAATAAAATCAAAAAGACTTCTTAACCGAGTGTTTACTTTTTGCCCAGTTACTGGTAAACTGGATGTGGGGAATGAATTAAAATTGTGCAACCATAAAAATTGAAGAAGTAGGTACTAGGGCTCTCCTAGAATTTAGTTAATTAGATTCTACAGACATACCCAGGGTTGGGCTTTAAAAAAGAAATAAAATCAAAAAGACTTCTTAACCGAGTGTTTACTTTTTGCCCAGTTACTGGTAAACTGGATGTGGGGAATGAATTAAAATTGTGCAACCATAAAAATTGAAGAAGTAGGTACTAGGGCTCCCCTAGAATTTAGTTAATTTGATTCTACAGACATACCCAGGGTTGGGCTTCAAAAAAGAATTAAAATCAAAAAGAGTTCTTAACAGAGTGTTTACTTTTTGCCCAATTACTGGTAAACTGGATGTGGGGAATGAATTAAAATTGTGCAACCATAAAAATTGAAGAAGTACTAGGGCTCCCCTAGAATTTAGTTAATTAGATTCTACAGACATACCCAGGGTTGGGCTTCAAAAAAGAATTAAAATCAAAAAGAGTTCTTAACAGAGTGTTTACTTTTTGCCCAATTACTGGTAAACCGGATGTGGGGAATAAATTAAAATTGTGCAACCATAAAAATTGAAGAAGTACTAGGGCTCCCCTAGAATTTAGTTAATTAGATTCTACAGACATACCCAGGGTTGGGCTTCAAAAAAGAATTAAAATCAAAAAGAGTTCTTAACAGAGTGTTTACTTTTTGCCCAATTACTGGTAAACTGGATATGGGGAATGAATTAAAATTGTGCAACCATAAAAATTGAAGAAGTACTAGGGCTCCCCTAGAATTTAGTTAATTAGATTCTACAGACATACCCAGGGTTGGGCTTCAAAAAAGAATTAAAATCAAAAAGAGTTCTTAACAGAGTGTTTACTTTTTGCCCAATTACTGGTAAACTGGATGTGGGGAATGAATTAAAATTGTGCAACCATAAAAATTGAAGAAGTACTAGGGCTCCCCTAGAATTTAGTTAATTAGATTCTACAGACATACCCAGGGTTGGGCTTTAAAAAAGAAATAAAATCAAAAAGACTTCTTAACCGAGTGTTTACTTTTTGCCCAGTTACTGGTAAACTGGATGTGGGGAATGAATTAAAATTGTGCAACCATAAAAATTGAAGAAGTAGGTACTAGGGCTCTCCTAGATTTTAGTTAATTAGATTCTACAGACATACCCAGGGTTGGGCTTTAAAAAAGAAATAAAATCAAAAAGACTTCTTAACCGAGTGTTTACTTTTTGCCCAGTTACTGGTAAACTGGATGTGGGGAATGAATTAAAATTGTGCAACCATAAAAATTGAAGAAGTAGGTACTAGGGCTCCCCTAGAATTTAGTTAATTAGATTCTACAGACATACCCAGGGTTGGGCTTCAAAAAAGAATTAAAATCAAAAAGAGTTCTTAACAGAGTGTTTACTTTTTGCCCAATTACTGGTAAACTGGATGTGGGGAATGAATTAAAATTGTGCAACCATAAAAATTGAAGAAGTACTAGGGCTCCCCTAGAATTTAGTTAATTAGATTCTACAGACATACCCAGGGTTGGGCTTCAAAAAAGAATTAAAATCAAAAAGAGTTCTTAACAGAGTGTTTACTTTTTGCCCAATTACTGGTAAACCGGATGTGGGGAATAAATTAAAATTGTGCAACCATAAAAATTGAAGAAGTACTAGGGCTCCCCTAGAATTTAGTTAATTAGATTCTACAGACATACCCAGGGTTGGGCTTCAAAAAAGAATTAAAATCAAAAAGAGTTCTTAACAGAGTGTTTACTTTTTGCCCAATTACTGGTAAACTGGATATGGGGAATGAATTAAAATTGTGCAACCATAAAAATTGAAGAAGTACTAGGGCTCCCCTAGAATTTAGTTAATTAGATTCTACAGACATACCCAGGGTTGGGCTTCAAAAAAGAATTAAAATCAAAAAGAGTTCTTAACAGAGTGTTTACTTTTTGCCCAATTACTGGTAAACTGGATGTGGGGAATGAATTAAAATTGTGCAACCATAAAAATTGAAGAAGTACTAGGGCTCCCCTAGAATTTAGTTAATTAGATTCTACAGACATACCCAGGGTTGGGCTTCAAAAAAGAATTAAAATCAAAAAGAGTTCTTAACAGAGTGTTTACTTTTTGCCCAATTACTGGTAAACCGGATGTGGGGAATAAATTAAAATTGTGCAACCATAAAAATTGAAGAAGTACTAGGGCTCCCCTAGAATTTAGTTAATTAGATTCTACAGACATACCCAGGGTTGGGCTTCAAAAAAGAATTAAAATCAAAAAGAGTTCTTAACTTAACAGAGTGTTTACTTTTTGCCCAATTACTGGTAAACTGGATGTGGGGAATGAATTAAAATTGTGCAACCATAAAAATTGAAGAAGTAGGTACTAGGGCTCTCCTAGAATTTAGTTAATTAGATTCTACAGACATACCCAGGGTTGGGCTTTAAAAAAGAAATAAAATCAAAAAGACTTCTTAACCGAGTGTTTACTTTTTGCCCAGTTACTGGTAAACTGGATGTGGGGAATGAATTAAAATTGTGCAACCATAAAAATTGAAGAAGTACTAGGGCTCCCCTAGAATTTAGTTAATTAGATTCTACAGACATATCCAGGGTTGGGCTTCAAAAAAGAATTAAAATCAAAAAGAGTTCTTAACAGAGTGTTTACTTTTTGCCCAATTACTGGTAAACTGGACGTGGGGAATGAATTAAAATTGTGCAACCGTAAACTTTGAAGAAGTACTAGGGCTCTCCTAAAATTTAGTTTATTAGATCGTACAGACGTAGCCAGGGTTGGGCTTAAAAGTTCAAAGAAGTCCTGTATATTTGGGAAAATTTCGTTAACATATTTTGACTTCGGCTGTAGCAATTAATGGGACGAACACTGTTATTTTTAATAAAACACCCTGTATACTTTTATATTAAGAATTGGGCAAATTTATTACCTATTACTTTCCAATAAGATTCTGTTGTATAGTATACCTTATTCAAACAGTTGGAGACAGACTAATGAAATAGTAATTCATCAGTCAAACGTACGCCGTATCGCCACCGTTGTTTTTAACGTCGACGTTATTTATTGTTTGTCAATTATTGTCATCGATACTAAACGTATAAATAACGCTTAGTAAAAAGATTCCTGAGCCAGTTTCAATTTGTATTTTCGTGGCCTACTATTAATGAAGAAACTTGTATGTATTGATTATTATTACAAAATATTGTTGGTTCGAGAAGTCATTAAAATTAATTTTGTGTTAAGGGTTGTTAGGGGATATAATACGTAATGTTTATTGACCCTCGTATATTACTTCGCACCTCGTTAAAAGGTTATGAATGTTATGATCATCTAAGCGTGCTTTGTGGTTAATTTTGGGGGCGCAAGTTTACCGTCCGTGCACGCGCAATCAACTGCTTTGGCGTATGTGTGCTCAATATTTAATTTTGTGTAAAAGAGAAGACGAAGGAAAAAAATAGATAAGAGCTATGGTATTTTTATTACTTTCAAACGCCTTTTAAAATTTGTTAACTCATTTTATTTCAATTGTTAAAATTTTTCACCACGACGCCGACGTCGCGTGTAAATGGAAAAAAAATTGATAAAGATATATGAAGTTGACGCCTTTTAGAGAGGATGTGAAATATTAATATAGAATTTTTTCATTATGATCTAACCGCCCTTTTTCACCCCTATTGTAGAGAGCAGTACACTTAGAATTTTAATATTGCTTTAAATTATATTTTGCACATCTGAAGGCCCTTTTTTTATAAAATTAATTTAAATGCTTCCCTCGCCGTTAATTAATTTAAATTAAAACTAATTTTATTTTCTTAATTGTTAGCCTACATATTTTAAGTAGGAATTTGATGGTGGTTGGCTGTGAAGACATTTGTAATTTGTTTTTATAAGAAGACGAATTTACGGGCTATACAAGGCTGTACCTATCATTATTTGAAACGTGTTCTCTCTGTATATGTTGGCCGTACATTAATTTAATAAATTCGTTATTTTTCATCGTAAAAAATAACATAAAATAACATATTAACATAACGTAACATAACAACCTGAAAAAGGTGTGTGAATTAAAAAATGTACAAGATAGAAATTTCTGGATTGGTATCCGAATTTAGACAAGCCAACAGAGTACTAATTTTCTGCAGAAAAAACAATAGGTTTCAATAGGAAAATAAAAAGTTGAGCGTCGCGACGCCTAGCGCCGATGTGATAAAATGTTGAGTTTAGTATCATTTGACAGCTCTTTTTATCTCCTATAAATTTTTCATATAGATTGTTATCTTGGTTTTTACTTGCATACATGCAGGGTCGGGTTAGCAATATAGCTCTACTTTTAATTTTTCTTTTCTTCAAGCCCGTTTGGCAATTCATGTGCACGTTAATAATAATCATCATACCGTACCTCGCCTGTTACTTATTAATTTATGTCTTAAAATAACATCAAGATCATTGACGTTGCATCAAGTTGTTATAAACGTCTGTGCATATCTACAGCTCTGAATATTACAAAGCTTATCGCATTATGCCATTCACCGTATACATTTTGATTTATCCAAATAAAATTTAATTTATTTGTTAAGCAAATTAGTATATTACCATATTACTAAAATACCCAGTCTGAAATTCAAATATTAAGACTGTTTTAAAGTGATTATAAAGTTATAGGTATATAAGGGCGCAAGAGTGTTAATGATTAGTGAGTCCTAGAGTTGATTAGATTAAACAAAACTACTATGAACATTATTTACTCTGTAGTTAATATTATTAAGACAAACACACAGGAATAATAATGATTATTCCAAGTTCCGATTGTGAACTTCAACCAACGATTGCGATTGAGCACGAGGATTACCTAGGTAATTAATTTAACCCCGATGTTAAACGTCTGATCGTCTCATCGTTAAAACATTAAATCGATTATTAACCATACCAATCGCTCCCCGTAATCTAAAATCTTCAACAATTTTAAATTAAAGAGCAAAATTGAAATTAAAACTAATTGCAAATTAATTTTGAAATGTAATTTAATAATTGCCTGTTTACACATCAAAACCTATCGATTTTGTTATTAGTATAAATGTTTTGATTAAACAATCCGAAACGTGATTTAAACGTCATAAATACGACCATCAAAATAAAATAGTATCGAAACAGCTTAGGGATTTTAAATTTGAAAAATGTGCACACTCACAGCAGCTCAAATTACTACTCGACTCATCACACACTTAGGAGGAACTTGTAGGAGTTTTAAAGGAGGATTTTGACTAATTTGGTTAAGTCAGAAGTTCACCAACACGCATGGATCCGTGAGATGTCAAGGGTAGTCACTAAGAGCTTGATCACAGGCTCGAGAGCACAAGATGTTTTTTTCGTTAGTTCAACAGCGTGCTCTTCGTTACCATAAATTCCTTTAAAGGCAAATTTTGACTAATTTGGTTAAGTCAGAAGTCCACCAACATGCATGGATCCTTGAGGTGTCTAGTGTTGTCACTAAGAGCGTGATCTAGGAGGCTCGAGTGCACAAGGTGTTTTTATCGTTAGTTTATCAGCATGCAACTCGTTACCATAAATTCCTTTAAAGGCGGATTTTGACTAATTTGGATAAGTCAGAAGTTCACCAACATGTATGGATCCTTGAGGTGTCAAGTGTTGTCACTAAGAGCGTAATCACAGAGGCTCGAGAACACACGGTGTTTTTTTTTCGGTACTTCAATAGCGTGCTCGTCGTTACCATAAATTTATTCAAAGATGGATTTTGACTAATTCGATTAAGTCAGAAATTCACCAACAGGCAATGATCCTTAAGGTGTTAAGTGTTGTTAGTATAAGAACGCGATCACAGGCTCGAGAGCACAAGATGTTTTATTTTCGTTAGTTCAACAGCGCGTGCTCCTCGTTACCATAAATTCCTTTAAAGGCGGATTTTGACCAATTTGGATAAGTCAGAAGTCCACCAACATACATGGATCCTTGAGGTGTCAACTGTTGTCACTAGGAGCGTAATCACAGAAGCTCGAGAACACAAGGTGTTTTTTTCGTTAGTGCAATAGCGTGCTCGCAATACCATAAATTTCTTCAAAGATGGATTTTGACTAATTCGGTTAAGTCAGAAGTCCACCAATAGGCATGGATCCTTGAGGTGTTAAGTGTTGTTAGTATAAGAGCGCGATCACAGACTCAGAGGTGTTTTATTTTCTTTACTTCAACAGCGTGCTCCTGGTTACCATAAATTCCTTTAAAGGCGGATTTTGACTAATTTGATTAAGTGAGAAGTCCACCACCTTGCTTGGATCTTTGAGATGTCAAGTGTTGTCACTAAGAGCGTGATCACAGAGGCTCGAGAACACAAGGTGTTTTTTTTTGTTCGTGCAATAGCGTGCTCGTCGATACCACATATTTCTTCAAAGAAGGATTTTGACTAATTCGGTTAAGTCAGAAGTCCACCAATAGGCATGGATCCTTGAGGTGTTAAGTGTTGTTAGTATAAGAGCGCGATCACAGACTCAGAGGTGTTTTATTTTCGTTACTTCAACAGCGTGCTCCTGGTTACCATAAATTCCTTTAAAGGCGGATTTTGACTAATTTGGTTAAGTCAGAAGTCCACCACCTTGCTTGGATCCTTGAGATGTCAAGTGTTGTCACTAAGAGCGTGATCACAGAGACTCGAGAACACAAGGTGTTTTTTCGTTAGTGCAATAGCGTGCTCGTCGATACCATAAATTTCTTCAAAGATGGATTTTGACTAATTCGGTTAAGTCAGAAGTCCACCAATATGCATGGATCCTTGAGGTGTTAAGTGTTGTTAGTAAAAGAGCGCGATCACAGACTCAGAGGTGTTTTATTTTCGTTACTTCAACAGCGTGCTCCTGGTTACCATAAATTCCTTTAAAGGCGGATTTTGACTAATTTGATTAAGTCAGAAGTCCACCACCTTGCTTGGATCTTTGAGGTGTCAAGTGTTGTCACTAAGAGCGTGATCACAGAGACTCGAGTACACAAGGTGTTTTTTCGTTAGTGCAATAGCGTGCTCGTCGATACCATAAATTTCTTCAAAGATGGATTTTGACTAATTCGGTTAAGTCAGAAGTCCACCAATAGGCATGGATCCTTGAGGTGTTAAGTGTTGTTAGTAAGAGCGTAATCACAGAGGCTCGAGAACACACGGTGTTTTTTTTTCGGTACTTCAATAGCGTGCTCGTCGTTACCATAAATTTATTCAAAGATGGATTTTGACTAATTCGATTAAGTCAGAAATTCACCAACAGGCAATGATCCTTAAGGTGTTAAGTGTTGTTAGTATAAGAACGCGATCACAGGCTCGAGAGCACAAGATGTTTTATTTTCGTTAGTTCAACAGCGTGCTCCTGGTTACCATAAATTCCTTTAAAGGCGGATTTTGACTAATTTGGTTAAGTCAGAAGTCCACCACCTTGCTTGGATTCTTGAGGTGTCAAGTGGTGTCACTAAGAACGTGATCACAGGCTCGAGAGCACAGTGTGTTTTTTTTTCGTTAAAGGTTGCAGAAATTAATCTTAAATTGTAAGGACGTCCTCCATTTTAAGTCTTTTCAGTCAATATTTCAAATTTTTTCTACATGGAGATGGCTTAGAGAGGGATGGTGAGTAAGAAAAGCGATACGTGCAGTCCAAATGGGCCACGTAACAAAGATTTATCTAAGTTAGAAATGTTCGTTACATGGATTCTAAGCCTTCTCGGTACAATCTTGTTTTGATCGCTCATTGTTGTATTTGTAGTATATTCCTTTTGTACATTTTTGTTTTTAAATTATGCAAAAAGCTTCTGTTATGCTAAACGTAATAACAAAACTTTTTGATTCGTACAATTTACAACATCTTCTTCCACAAACCAATTCTATTGTAAATTATTTTCAGCTCCAAATGTTTGCATCAGCTCGACATGTCAACCGTTAAATAAATCCTCCCTTGATTTACACCAAATTAACTTTGAATGTATTTCTACGGACGGTCTCAAATTTGTAACTCATAAACAAGATAATTAAAAAAATTAAAGCCTCCCAATACAACCACCTACGGAGGAAAACTTGGAAAAATAATTAGAGTTTGTTATTTTCTCTTAGAGACTTCCTTTATAATTAATCCGGATAAAATTTCCAGTAATCCTTTTTTTTTGTAAGGAGAAAATAAGAAAAATGCGAGTTTGAAGAAGAAAGTTGAAAAATAATTTACACATTTCGTAAATTTATTTTTTTCCACTAAAAAGACGTGAAAAAAATGGACTGGAACGAACGTATCGTCAGCATCTCCAACTGTACTATAATGACTTTTAAACTCAAATGATTCTGTAAAGATCTGAAAAAGGAACTTTTTATTGAAATGTTATTTAAAGTAAATGGGCATTGCATGTCTTTTATTCGTAATGTTTTTCCTTCTTTTTTTTTATCATCAAAGAGTGCACAAAGAAAATCTCTTTTATACCCATGAAATAGCGAGTTTATTCTATTATATTTTGCTTTTCAATGTATTAATTACGTCACTTTCCATGCTTTCGCACTAAATTCAATTCCATTCTTTATAAATATTTGAAGAATAATTATTTTTTAACCAGAACCTTTCCATCAAGTTTATCGATCGCCAAGAATTTAAAAATTAAATCGTCGTCGGAAGTTCACTAATTTGTTCCTTCGAGACGGGTGTAATTACGTTGTTTGCATGGCACACCAACAATATCAAATTACTCCCATACGTTTATTATTGCATTATTTAACGTTCAATTTTTCTAGCTATTGAACGCGTTAATGTGCTCATTTACTGCACTTTATACTCGAAGCCACCATCAGTAGTAATTACAAGGAGCAAGGAACCGTAGTCACATCCTTCTGAAAAGGCAACTTAATTCTGAATTCTCTTAATAACCATCGGTGTTTTGTTAATGTTCGAGAAGAGAAAATTGCAAGTCTCAAATCATCACAACACTTGAATGCAAGCCCATCGTATAACCAACGAAGGTGGCACTGTCTAGTAATTCCTAGCCTTTAAAATCCAAACACGACTCGAAGGTGCGGGGTTCGATTCCATGCCCATGGTGTTTTTTCCACACCTTGCTTCGGAAAGTACGTAATGATGTCGCTTCAGGTCTCTAAAGATAATTTTAAAAAGTAGAAAAATTCAAGTTTTCAAGCTTTCATGACGGAAGCAATCCCTGTCCACCGAACAGATGCAGCTAAGCCACTCCCAAAAAAAGCGCGCGATATTCAAATACAACTTTTCTATTTGTCGCATTTAAAAAATCCGCGTTACAACACTCACACAAGAATTGACATGCGTCAAGCTTATTTGACAGAAATTTGTGGGGAGTGGCTTAGCTGCATGTGTTCGATGGACAAAGTATAGTACTATTAATTGACGTCACTTCAACAGTTTGTACCCAGCGTGACTACTTTCTTCGTTCGTTGTGTGCAAATTAGCACAGTTTGATGACCAATATACTATTTGGCGCCCAACAAGGGCAATCTTTCGTACTTTTTAACGCCTAATAGAGGTGATATTTTCTACAAATTCTTCAAGATGAAACTTTCAGTTTTGTCTGCACGAAAGAAAAAAAAAGTTCATAATGCAAATGATTCTTTTTTAAGCTCTATTTTTGGCGCCCAACAGGAGCATTATCAAAATATTATCGTATACAAATTATGAGATTTTTATTGTCTCGTTTGTTTTATTCTTAGTTATATTTACGTCTAATCAATTTTTAAACGCGCTTTATACACATTTGGCGAATATTTCGAAAGGGTGGCAGCTGGAGTAATAGGGTCGCTTACAACTTGAAAGTAATTAACAGTAAATATATTCTGGGTAAAATTGATTGTTTTAACTTTTATTTATTATCAAGTTTTATTTTTTTTTCTCAACTTTCTTGTGTTAGAAAGAAAAATGTTAAAAATATAATTAATTTATCTGTTCTGTGAATATTGTCCATTATTTTCATTTAATCCAATACGCACGAGATTTTTCAGCTTCATCCATGAATTTTATGTGAAAATTGAATTGTGCCAAGTTATATAATAAAGTAAAGCTATACACACCAGTATTTAAAATTTAATTTTCCGTTTTGTGCCGCATTCATATTTTGCGGGATGATGATAAATTTTGTGTAATTCTTGTTAAATAACCCAACTTTCTAACCAGCTGAGAAAAATATATTATACTCACTTTGTGTATTACAAACTTGTCTTTCTATTAAAGCTCTGTCTATTACGCTATAATGTAAAAATAAATACAAAGTTACTTTTGTTTTGTTTTGTGAAGAAATCAATCGCAAAAACTATTTCTCTGTTGCCCTAGATGCAGTCATGCAGTGCAGATGCAACATTTTATAAATGAGCTATCCAGCACATGATGAGGAACTGCATCTTACAAGGCAAAAAGAAGTCTGTCTTTACGCCCGTGTGTATCAATCTGTGTCTGCGTGCCCGTCGGTCTTTGCCTGCGATAAAACGATGGTAAAGACGGGAGTAGTACACCAATGGAGATTCTCTACCGGATGTGACGTCACATCATTTTCCCGCCATCAAAATGGCGGGAAAATCTAATTAGGAGGCAAGTGGGTGTGCAAACTTAAAAACGCAAGATGACCTCTAAAATTAGGTGTGAAGTAGGCATACGAATTTAAAAAAAGTGGGAAGGACGACTACCAATTTAAAAATTCAAAGTGACACTTAATGTTATTGATGGTAATTTGGAGAGTGGGGTGTCAATGGCTGTAAATGAGCTGTGACAATCTGTAACGGAAATTACCTCATAGGTGGGGAAGATTTACACACAGGGGCTCTATTGAAAAGTAAAGACGGAAGGCAACGCCTTAAACTTTCAAAGGACACTTTTGTCCTTGCATCTGACTGAAATAGGGGAGCCTTGGGGTCCTGCATCCAACAAGGGGCTTCTGAAATGGAGATCTAACATCCAAGAAGCCAGGGGACTTTAAAATTTTAGAAGGTGCTTTCAAATAGGGGCCGCGTTTTCTAACATGTCACAACATCTGAAGGGGGCCTGTGGCATTAACTTTCAAATAGGGCTTTTGAAAGAAGCCAGGGGGCTTTAAACTTTCAAAAGGTGTTTCCTAATGAAGGCCGCGTTTTCTAACATTACACAACGTCTGAAGGGAGTTTGAGACTTTACACTTTCAAATTGGGCTTCTGAAAGAAGCCAGGGGACTTTAAACTTTTAGAAGGTGCTTTCAAATGGGGGCCGCGTTTTCTAACATGGCACAATATTTGAAGGGGGCCTGGGGCTTTAAACTTTCAAATAGGCCTTCTGAAGGGGACCAGGAGGCTTTAAACTTTCAAATAGGGCTTCTGAAAGAAGCCAGGGGACTCTAAACTTCTAGAAGGTGCTTTCAAATTAGGGTCGCGTTTTCTAACGTGACACAACATCTGAAGGGAGCCTGAGGCTTTACACTTTCAAATAGGGCTTCTGAAAGAAGCCAGGGGACTCTAAACTTTTAAAAGGTGCTTTCAAATAGGGTTCGCGTTTTCTAACGTGTCACAATATCTGAAGGGCGCCTGAGGCTTTACATTTTCAAATAGGGCTTCTGAGAGACGCCAGGGAACTTTAAACTTTCAAAAAGTGCTTTCAAATGGAGGTCGCGTTTTCTAACGTGACACAACATCTGAAGGGAGTTTGAGACTTTACACTTTCCAATTGGGCTTCTGAAAGAAGCTAGGGGACTTTAAACTTTTAGAAGGTGCTTTCACATGGGGGCCGCGTTTTCTAACATGGTACAATATCTGAAGCGGGGCCTGAGGCTTTAAACTATCAAATAGGCCTTCTGAAGGGGACCAGGAGGCTTTAAACTTTCAAATAGGGCTTCTGAAAGAAGCCAGGGGACTCTAAAGTTTTAGAAGGTGCTTTCAAATAGGGTTCGCGTTTTCTAACGTGTCACAATATCTGAAGGGCGCCTGAGGCTTTACATTTTCAAATAGGGCTTCTGAGAGACGCCAGGGAACTTTAAACTTTCAAAAAGTGCTTTCAAATGGAGGTCGCGTTTTCTAACGTGACACAACATCTGAAGGGAGTTTGAGACTTTACACTTTCCAATTGGGCTTCTGAAAGAAGCTAGGGGACTTTAAACTTTTAGAAGGTGCTTTCACATGGGGGCCGCGTTTTCTAACATGGTACAATATCTGAAGCGGGGCCTGAGGCTTTAAACTATCAAATAGGCCTTCTGAAGGGGACCAGGAGGCTTTAAACTTTCAAATAGGGCTTCTGAAAGAAGCCAGGGGACTCTAAAGTTTTAGAAGGTGCTTTCAAATAGGGTTCGCGTTTTCTAACGTGTCACAATATCTGAAGGGCGCCTGAGGCTTTACATTTTCAAATAGGGCTTCTGAGAGACGCCAGGGAACTTTAAACTTTCAAAAAGTGCTTTCAAATGGAGGTCGCGTTTTCTAACGTGACACAACATCTGAAGGGAGTTTGAGACTTTACACTTTCAAATTGGGCTTCTGAAAGAAGTTAGGGGACTTTAAACTTTTAGAAGGTGCTTTCACATGGGGGCCGCGTTTTCTAACATGGTACAATATCTGAAGCGGGGCCTGAGGCTTTAAACTTTCAAATAGGCCTTCTGAAGGGGACCAGGAGGCTTTAAACTTTCAAATAGGGCTTCTGAAAGAAGCCAGGGGACTCTAAAGTTTTAGAAGGTGCTTTCAAATAGGGTTCGCGTTTTCTAACGTGTCACAATATCTGAAGGGCGCCTGAGGCTTTACATTTTCAAATAGGGCTTCTGAGAGACGCCAGGGAACTTTAAACTTTCAAAAAGTGCTTTCAAATGGAGGTCGCGTTTTCTAACGTGACACAACATCTGAAGGGAGTTTGAGACTTTACACTTTCAAATTGGGCTTCTGAAAGAAGCTAGGGGACTTTAAACTTTTAGAAGGTGCTTTCACATGGGGGCCGCGTTTTCTAACATGGTACAATATCTGAAGCGGGGCCTGAGGCTTTAAACTTTCAAATAGGCCTTCTGAAGGGGACCAGGAGGCTTTAAACTTTCAAATAGGGCTTCTGAAAGAAACCAGGGGACTCTAAAGTTTTAGAAGGTGCTTTCAAATAGGGTTCGCGTTTTCTAACGTGTCACAATATCTGAAGGGCGCCTGAGGCTTTATATTTTCAAATAGGGCTTCTGAGAGACGCCAGGGAACTTTAAACTTTCAAAAAGTGCTTTCAAATAGAGGTCGCGTTTTCTAACGTGAAACAACATCTGAAGGGAGTTTGAGACTTTACACTTTCAAATTGGGCTTCTGATAGAAGCCAGGGGCCTTTAAACTTTTAGAAGGTGCTTTCAAATGGGGGCCGCGTTTTCTAACATGGCACAATATCTGAAGGGGGCCTGAGGCTTTAAATTTTCAAATAGGCCTTCTGAAGGGGACCAGGAGGCTTTAAACTTTCAAATAGGGCTTCTGAAAGAAGCCAGGGGACTCTAAACTTCTAGAAGGTGCTTTCAAATTAGGGTCGCGTTTTCTAACGTGACACAACATCTGAAGGGAGCCTGAGGCTTTACACTTTCAAATAGGGCTTCTGAAAGAAGCCAGGGGACTCTAAACTTTTAGAAGGTGCTTTCAAATAGGGTTCGCGTTTTCTAACGTGTCACAATATCTGAAGGGCGCCTGAGGCTTTACATTTTCAAATAGGGCTTCTGAGAGACGCCAGGGAACTTTAAACTTTCAAAAAGTGCTTTCAAATGGAGGTCGCGTTTTCTAACGTGACACAACATCTGAAGGGAGTTTGAGACTTTTCATTTTCAAATTGGGCTTCTGAAAGAAACTAAGGGACTTTAAACTTTTAGAAGGTGCTTTCAAATAGGGGTCGCGTTTTGTAACGTGTCACAACATCTGAAGGGAGCCTGAGGCTTTACACTTTCAAATTAGGCTTCTGAAAGAAGCCAGGGGACTTTAAAACTTTTAGAAGGTGCTTTCAAATGGGGGCCGCGTTTTCTAACATGGCTCAATATCTGAAGGGGACCTGAGGCTTTAAACTTTCAAATAGGCCTTCTGAAGGGGACCAGGAGGCTTTATACTTTCATATAGGGCTTCTGAAGGGGCCAGGGGGCTTTAAACTTTCAGAAAGTGCTTCAAAATAAGGGCCGCGTTTTCTTACATGCGCAAAGTGCTCTAGTGAGAGAAGTGGAAAATGTGATATCCGATGTCAAATTGTTAAATTCGAAATTAAATAACGGGTAAATTCTGAAAAAGAGACTTTAAAAAAAGGTACACAACTGACTTATCCTGGATGTATCGTAATCAACGCACAATTTGCGCGAATTGTGCTGTATTTTTTCAGTTTTTGTTCATTGTTTGTTCCAAGTTTCAAATAGTTGAATTGAATGGTTCAAACAAAAGTTGGTAAAATTTCTCTACTCTTCAATAAAGGGCATTGATTATGAAATAATTTCAAAAGATTTCCCCAATTGCAAAACTTTGCAATTAGAATTAAAAAAAAGAGCTCGATAGTTGGAGAAAAGACAAAACTAATTTGAAGTTTATTAAATGAAGCTTTATCTTTTTTTTATTGGTACATTCGTCGTAATAAACCAAGTACAGCAAGAAGAGCATCAGAGTTGAAATTGTCAAAAGTTTGTTTTATTAAGGAAATTAAAGTAGAAATTTTTTATTAATTTTGTGTTTAAAGGTACTTACTCACGAGCCTCTTTTTGTGGCTTAAAGTATAAAATTTATTGTGGCAATATTATAAAAGGCAGTTTATGTTCGCACTTAAACACCAAATCTCGTCGTTAATTTTCATTTATCAAGAATCGTTAATTTTTTTTAATAAAACGTTAAAACTTAGTGTTTATTACATATAAATTTAATTTTTTAATTAAAAGTTCTTAATTCCATCGTAGTTGTTTTTTTCGTTTACAGAAGTTAAACGAAAGCTAAGAAAGTAGAGAAGAAAATGACGTCCATTTTATTTACCACCTCCCGTACTAAATTCCCTACTTTTTAAACTCTTACAACCTAATCAAGTCCAAGCCTGGGATCTACCTAAAAAAAAAAGTCCATAGACGGTCTATCAATAGAGGGCGCTTCTCAAACAAGGTTGCCTTGATATGGGTATACTGCAAGACAGATTCATGTTGACGGGCGGTAGGAATGCGCAGATACTTGAATTGGTATTTATCCCCACCAACACAGTAGTAAACGTGTTTAAATTATTAAAGGGGCGTGGCCAAATCTGCGCGAACTTATCTCTACCGCTCGCCATCAGAGATCTGTGTTGCAGTATCTGCCTAAACAATGAGACCACAGACTGTTGAGCGAAAGAGAGTGAAGCTTCTCAACTCGTAGAGTCTAAACAAGGTCGATCTGATACGGATATCGAGGCAATGAGACCACAAATGGTCTAACGCAGGGTTTCAAAAACTTTTTCTCTGATGGAGCAATTTATGGGTCTTTTAATTTTAACAGAGCACCTTGAGTAATTTTTTTGCTGCTCGCATAATCGAAATAACGCGAAAAATACTCGATTATATATTTAGTGAAGTTGGCCACCCTTGCTATATGAGAGCTCGAGAGTTGAATGGTGCAGTTAGGGCCGGTACTTTAAGTCTCGGTTAAGCCCGGTTAAGCCCGGTTAGGGTTGTGTGATACTTTTTTTAATTAAACGCGGTTATACAAGTGAAGTGAGCGTTCCAAGTAGAGTTGGTTAATTTCATAACATGGGTATAGTTGAACAGATTTTTAACCGAGAATGAAAGTACCTGCTCTTAGACAGACAAAGGTAAAAATCATAATCGATCTCCGAACAGGTCGCAATCATAAGGAATTATTATCTTTATAAAACGATACTTTATTAATTTCAAATAAATGTGGTTCAATTAATTGTAATGAGTGTATTGATTTAAAATTAGTATTTGAAAACAGTTCGTTTCATGATGATGAGATATCCAATGATATTTTTGTGTTTTTGCTTTAAACATTAATCAGAATCGAATTCATCTGTAAAATCAACTGTATACAACTTGAAACCGAATTTTACGCTTTTACAATATAATTAATATAAATGAGGTTGGAATGATTTTATAATACTTTGTGGCTTTTTAACTTTTGTATTAGAAGACTAGTTTTGATGTATACCGTTGAAAGCCATATTTCCCTACCAATAACCAATTATGTAAAAAAGAAGATAATGTAAGTAAGCTCTTTATTTGTGGAAATTTGTAGTAACGAGCAGTGGCGAATTTTAAGAGCGAGGGTTGCTCGCCCTATTAATTAGCTAGCGTTCTAATGAATGCTCGGTTTCAGGTGCGTGCCTGTGAATGTTTTAGCAACATTGTAATTTTTCAAGCACCTAAACTAAACTATGATGGGCTACGCATTAACGAACCGGAAAAATAATCGACAGGTCCATTTCTATTTTAGACGAGCTTTAAGTATTAGTGCAACAGGCAATGGCTCGGAGAAAGTTGTAGTTATAATAAGCTACAAATAAAATCGATTATCTTCATGTTTTCCTTCCTCTTTGAAATTTTTAAACCTGCCCTTGTGGTATTGAAAAAACTGTTTAATGCTTTAGTGCGAGATAACTCCTCCTGTTTTATATTACTGCGTGTTAAATCTGTAATCGTTCAATTATAGACTTTTCAACTTGAATTTTCAAGTTGGTACTGTG
Source organism: Malthinus seriepunctatus (assembly GCA_963924605.1). Classification (NCBI taxonomy): domain Eukaryota; kingdom Metazoa; phylum Arthropoda; class Insecta; order Coleoptera; family Cantharidae; genus Malthinus; species Malthinus seriepunctatus. The sequence goes on along the minus strand of OZ004604.1, from coordinate 26,063,223 downwards.
TCCATCGGCCAAGAACTCTGTCTATTATTCTGTCATTCTGCATATGGGTTGGGCCTCAGACTAATAAACTAGATGGACATCGTTATTTACATTTATATTTGTCCCCGTTTAAATACTTTAAAACGTAACTACTATCCAGATTTCTAAAAGATAATGAGTGCATTGTAAGACCTGAAATTGGGAGCCTTAGTAAAATGTCTTTTCGGCCAAGCTCAGAGATAGGAGGGGGTAGGTAGGAGTTCAAAATACATAACCAATTTCCAAAATTAACAACTTTATTCACCCAGACGTGATTGACCAAAAAAATAACACTACATGATATCTTCCTTCTCACGACAGAAGGCGGAACCTTAAAATAAAAAAACAAAAAAAATTATGTCCCCTAGGGGGGATACGACTGCTGGGCGGAAGCCTGGCTCCGAAGTCGGCTCGTAGAGCCACCCACGCAGAGCTACCACGCTCACAAAGAGATAAGGACAGGGCAGAAGCCTGACTGCGAAGTCGGCTCGTAGAGCCACCAACGAAGAGCTAGCACTTACAAGGTTGTAAGACCTGAAATTGGGAGCCTTAGTAAAATGCCTTTTCGGCCACGCTCAGAGATAGGAGGGGGTAGGTAGGAGTTCAAAATACATAACCAATTTCCAAAATTAACAACTTTATTCACCCAGACGTGATTGACCAAAAAAATAACACTACATGATATCTTCCTTCTCACGACAGAAGGCGGAACCTTAAAATAAAAAAACAAAAAAAATTATGTCCCCTAGGGGGGATACGACTGCTGGGCGGAAGCCTGGCTCCGAAGTCGGCTCGTAGAGCCACCCACGCAGAGCTACCACGCTCACAAAGAGATAAAGACAGGGCAGAAGCCTGACTGCGAAGTCGGCTCGTAGAGCCACCAACGAAGAGCTAGCACTCACAAGGTTGTAAGACCTGAAATTGGGAGCCTTAGTAAAATGCCTTTTCGGCCAAGCTCAGAGATAGGAGGGGGTAGGTAGGAGTTCAAAATACATAACCAATTTCCAAAATTAACAACTTTATTCACCCAGACGTGATGGACCAAAAAAATAACACTACATGATATCTTCCTTCTCACGACAGAAGGCGGAACCTTAAAATAAAAAAACAAAAAAAATTATGTCCCCTAGGGGGGATACGACTGCTGGGCGGAAGCCTGGCTCCGAAGTCGGCTCGTAGAGCCACCCACGCAGAGCTACCACGCTCACAAAGAGATAAGGACAGGGCAGAAGCCTGACTGCGAAGTCGGCTCGTAGAGCCACCAACGAAGAGCTAGCACTTACAAGGTTGTAAGACCTGAAATTGGGAGCCTTAGTAAAATGCCTTTTCGGCCACGCTCAGAGATAGGAGGGGGTAGGTAGGAGTTCAAAATACATAACCAATTTCCAAAATTAACAACTTTATTCACCCAGACGTGATTGACCAAAAAAATAACACTACATGATATCTTCCTTCTCACGACAGAAGGCGGAACCTTAAAATAAAAAAACAAAAAAAATTATGTCCCCTAGGGGGGATACGACTGCTGGGCGGAAGCCTGGCTCCGAAGTCGGCTCGTAGAGCCACCCACGCAGAGCTACCACGCTCACAAAGAGATAAAGACAGGGCAGAAGCCTGACTGCGAAGTCGGCTCGTAGAGCCACCAACGAAGAGCTAGCACTCACAAGGTTGTAAGACCTGAAATTGGGAGCCTTAGTAAAATGCCTTTTCGGCCAAGCTCAGAGATAGGAGGGGGTAGGTAGGAGTTCAAAATACATAACCAATTTCCAAAATTAACAACTTTATTCACCCAGACGTGATGGACCAAAAAAATAACACTACATGATATCTTCCTTCTCACGACAGAAGGCGGAACCTTAAAATAAAAAAACAAAAAAAATTATGTCCCCTAGGGGGGATACGACTGCTGGGCGGAAGCCTGGCTCCGAAGTCGACTCGTAGAGCCACCCACGCAGAGCTACCACGCTCACAAAGAGATAAGGACAGGGCAGAAGCCTGACTGCGAAGTCGGCTCGTAGAGCCACCAACGAAGAGCTAGCACTCACAAGGTTGTAAGACCTGAAATTGGGGTCCTTAGTAAAATGCCTTTTCGGCCTAGCTCAGAGGTATTAGGGAGTGGGTCTGAGTGGGTTCAAATACATAATCACATCAACTAAAAAATCTATACCGGGTGTTGAATGACTTACCGATACATAGGGCAATAGCACGTAAAATCACGTTTTTATAAATTCTATTCAAAAACATGAAATAAAAAAAATTACACTAGAAAACAATCTATATACAATGTCGAACGCCTCCTCGTTGAGATAAGGGCACCCGTCCTCTTCTCAAAGAACACAACGGAACACCACTTCTTGTGGACTGAAAAAAAATTAAAGGCCGTGGTGAGCGGAGGCCTAGGCCCCACAGTAGTCCCGGGGCTACTGCGGAACAGCTACCACTGGGATGGATCCAAAGGGGAGGGGAAATGCGGCGCCTTCGTTCAATGGCGGCTCGCAGAGCCATCCATGAACAGCGACCACAAGGGGACACCACTGATGGTTCAAGTAGGGGCCATTCGGGCGGACAAGGAACGACCTACCGTATTACACGCTCTCACTACACTCGATTTTCACACCAGCCTTCAGACTCCCATGCTTAAGGGCCGTTTTACATAGACTAAATATCGTACTAACTTGTTACTACTGAATCAACTCAAAGAGCAAAAGCACGGAAATCTAAGCTTTAACGTCGTGCGTAGAAATTTCGACGCACGACCGTGCACGACGTTGAAGCTTAGATTCCCGTGCTCCTGCTCCTCGAGTTGATTCAGTTACTAACAGTTAGTAAAAATGAAACATGTAAAACGGCCCTAAGACGGAAAATGTTTGTTTTCCGTCTCCTACTGTCTGCCCCTCACATGCGTATGTTGGTGACATTTTTGTACCACACTATTCATATGTGTGCTGTGTCCATCTTGATTATTGGTATGAGGGTTTGGCACTCTGTTTATCGACCATGGACATGTCTGATCGGGAACATTTTTTATACAAGCCGATTCATTGAAGCGACTATCTCGGATGCCTCCATAGCCCTTTGAAATAGTACAAAAGTTATTCAGCTCCTTATGGCCCCTGCATCTCTGCAGGGTATTGTATTACTGCTCGGCGAGAAATTTTTAATTTTTTTAAAAGAAACACCCTGTATATTTTTAAATATTTTGACTTGGATTTAACTCGCTTACATGGCCATATTAATCCGTTTACCAAAGGATTTGCAACGGTGTCACGCTGCATTCGTGTTGAGTCGAAGGATCTCAACAATTGACCCACAGGTAGGATAAAATATTAAAAAACAGCGGATGTGGCCATACCGGGAAATCAATATCTTTTTTGAACACTTCTTATTGGGGACATTTTTTATAGAGTCCTTTCTGGGACTCTGATGTCTTTAGGTATGTAGGTACTCTGCATATGGTCCTGGTATATCTATACGTCTGTCAGTGGGTCTGACACCCTTTTCATAGATCTGACACTCCATCCATTGGGTTAGCCGCTAGCACTCTGTTCATCGGTCTAGCACTCTGTTTACTTAGTACTCTGTCTATTGACCCGGCATTCTTTCTATGGGTCTAGAACTCTCTCTATCAGCGTAGAACTCTATCTATCGACTTGGTACTCCGTCTGTGCATTGTCATTGGACTCATTGGCTATTCAAAGAAACCAAAAATTTTTCTTGAGTCAGGTCGTACAGGTAGAACTTGATAATGTCGATTATCTTTCGAAATAATCACACAGCATTTGTGTCGAGTATAATTGGTCATATAAAAAACCAAAACCGTATTTCTTATTTTTAGTACCGTGCTAGAATTTACGAAAACCATTAGGTGTGGAAATAAAATTAAAGATAGCTTGACATAATGTGGTGTAGTAGAGTGATGTTGATACTCGCGTAGGTTTGGCTTGTGGAGTCGAGCTTCAATTTTGGAAAACACTCCCGGTCTTTTTTTTTCCTAAGACAAACGCCGAGCGCTTAAAGTGAAGTGGATTGGTTTTTTCAAGTAACAAGTAAAAAGTTTCAAAATTTTGACGCGGATACAACTCTACTTATAGTAAATTTGAAATTAATTTAATTTGTTCCTCATCCTGTTGTGTTGTGATACTTTTTGGCAAACCCTAAACGAGCACGTTTTAAGCAACTCGTTAATCTCATTTATTTGTATATCTTGTTTCGAGATGTTTTTAATTGTTTTAACAAACAGAGAGTGAAGGAAGTTAAAGTCGCGTGTCGACTTGTGCATAATTGATTTTGTTGTTTCAATTCGGCTTTAGTATATAATAGAAATTTTTAGATTAAAATTGTTCTATTTTTAACGAACGACAAAGATAAAAGAGAAGTGATAAATTTTAAAGTCGACACCTTTTTGGCTACTATTAATATCTATTAGTTGAACGCTCTGTAAAGTGTGAACGTTAACATGTGTTTGTGCGTGACGACAATTAAAATTTTAACGTAAAAACAAATCGCGAGATGAACGACGACGGAAGAGAAGACGAAATTCGATTTCTTTTACGTTTGAAACCGTCTCCAACTCCACCAATAAGACGACGTTTTAATACTGACATTAAATCAAACAGCGAACTAAGTTGCGTTTCAAATAATGGATGGGACGTTGTAATAGAACGACGAGATAATTCATCTCCACCGCCAATACCACCACGCATTCAGCCATCAGCACCACCTCAAGAAACAGTCGATAATAATTCATTCCCCTATTATAACCCATTCAATTATAGTTTCAACGAGACATGTCATCGAGTCAACTGTACATCATCATCACCAATAAATATACCATCACAACCACACCCTCGTATTACACAAATTTCAGGATTAAATCCAAATTTCGTCCATAATCATCACTTAGTACAAACTACTCTAACAAATGGATTTTCAAACACCAGTGCATCACCTCCACATCTACTTACACTGGGAAAAAGTCAAATAAATCCATCTTTTGATTCAATTTCAAATTCGACACAATCACAAACACCATCGCATTTCAATAATCTTCGAGAAAAGCTCTTATTGTCTTCGCCAATATCCAAGCTTAAAACGGTTAAATCTAAGAATCTTTTGACAGCTGCAGGTGATAAAAGTTCGACTTTCAATCACAGCGTTGTTGGAACCATCCAAGTGGATTTATCGTCACACGACTCGGTTAGCAAAAGTTTTTTAAAGTTTGCAAAATTTTAATCTGAAAAAAAAAGATGTGGAAATTTTGTTTGTTTTAAGGCTTAACGTGAAATTTGTCGCACGAATCGAATTGTTACAAATTTAAATTTTGATCCAATTAATGCTTCTTTTAAATAACAAAAAGTTATAAGCCGTTTCGAGTTTTTGCTTAAATTGCGCTTTTATTCGCTTCTTCTTGTTGATTATAATCCATCGGCTTTGCTTTTGGATTTTTCTAATTATTTAAGCAGTGAAAATTATCGATTTATACAAGGAGTAATTATGTAATTGTGGGTCTGTATGTTTGGTCTTCCGACTGTCCTTCTGCCTACCAGTATTTTTGATAATTAGTGCTCTATCTGAGCACTTGAAAAAAACTAGAATATACTAGAGTATCGAGAATTTTAGACTTAAAATTTCAGGAAATTTCCAGCATTTTAAAAACCAAAATTTTTTAGCCCTAAAATCGCCATTTCCAAAAAAATTATTGCAAGGTCGTAAATTGTCATGTTAAGGTTCTTTGGTGATTTTAGGGCTCCAGAGTGTCTTTTAGAGTACTAAAGGTTGTTTTAAGGGTATAAATTGCGATTGAGAGCCTCTGAACCTTTGAAATGGTGAATTAACTGATAAATTGACCTCCTAGGCTTAGTTAAAGGTTTAAAATAACTTTGTACATGGTTCTTGGGGGTCTAAATGGGCATAGAAGCTAATTATAAGTTTGCAACATTTTAAAATTATTGCAAGGTCGTAAGTTGTCTTACCGGGTCATGTTGAGGCTTTTTCGCGATTCTAAAGCTCCAGAGTGTCTTCTCGAGTAACTAATTAGTTGATTTGTGCATAAACAACCTCCTAAAGCCTTAACGTGGCCAGTTAAAACAATTGAGGAATATGAAATATTTTTTTGAACTTTTGCAATGGTGGATTAACTGATAAATTGACCTCTTAGGCTTAGTTAAAGCTTTAAAATAACTTTGTACATGGTTCTTGCGGGTCTAAATGGGCATAGAAGCTAATTATAAGTTTACAACAATTTAAAATTATTACAAGGTCGTAAGTTGTCTTACCGGGTCATGTTGAGGTTTTTTCGCGATTCTAAGGCTCTAGAGTGTCTTCTCGAGTAACTAATTAGCTGATTTGTGCATAAACAACCTCCTAAAGCCTTAACGTAGCCAGTTAAAACAATTGAGTAGCTGAAATATTTTTTTGAACTTTTGCAATGGTGGATTAACTTGTAAATTGACCTCCTAGGCTTAGTTAAAGCTTTAAAATAAATTGTACATGGTTCTTGGGGGTCTAAATGGGCATAGAAGCTAATTATAAGTTTACAACAATTTAAAATTATTGCAAAGTCGTAAGTTGTCTTACCGGATCATGTTGAGGCTTTTTCGCGATTCTAAGGCTCTAAAGTGTCTTTTCGAGTAACTAATTAGCTGATTTGTGCATAAACAACCTCTTAAAGCCTTAACGTGGCCAGTTAAAACAATTGAGGAATTTGAAATATTTTTTTGAACCTTTGCAATGGTGGATTAACTGATAAATTGACCTCCTAGGCTTAGTTAGAGCCTTAAAATAACTTTGTACATGGTTCTTGGGGGTCTAAATGGGCATAGAAGCTAATTATAAGTTTACAACAATTTAAAATTATTGCAAAGTCGTAAGTTGTCTTACCGGGTCATGTTGAGGCTTTTTCGCGATTCTAAGGCTCTAGAGTGTCTTCTCGAGTAACTAATTTTTGATTTGTGCATAAACAACCTCCTAAAGCCTTAACGTGGCCAGTTGAAACAATTGAGTAGCTGAAATATTTTTTTGAACCTATGCAATGGTGGATTAACTGATAAATTGACCTCCTAGGCTTAGTTAAAGCTTTAAAATAACTTTGTACATGGTTCTTGCGGGTCTAAATGGGCATAGAAGCTAATTATAAGTTTACAACAATTTAAAATTATTGCAAGGTCGTAAGTTGTCTTACCGGGTCATGTTGAGGTTTTTTCGCGATTCTAAGGCTCTAGTGTGTCTTCTCGAGTAACTAATTAGTTGATTTGTGCATAAACAACCTCCTAAAGCCTTAACATGGCCAGTTAAAACAATTGAGGATTTTGAAATTTTTTTTTGAACCTATGCAATGGTGGATTAACTGATAAATTGACCTCCTAGGCTTAGTTAAAGCTTTAAAATAACTTTGTACATGGTTCTTGGGGGTCTAAATGGGCATAGAAGCTAATTATAAGTTTACAACAATTTAAAATTATTGCAAGGTCGTAAGTTGTCTTACCGGGTCATGTTGAGGTTTTTTCGCGATTCTAAGGCTCTAGAGTGTCTTCTCGAGTAACTAATTAGTTGATTTGTGCATAAACAACCTCCTAAAGCCTTAACGTGGCCAGTTAAAACAATTGAGGAATTTGAAATATTTTTTTGAACCTTTGCAATGGTGGATTAACTGATAAATTGACCTCCTAGGCTTAGTTAAAGCTTTAAAATAACTTTGTACATGGTTCTTGGGGGTCTAAATGGGCATAGAAGCTAATTATAAGTTTACAACAATTTAAAATTATTGCAAAGTCGTAAGTTGTCTTACCGGGTCATGTTGAGGCTTTTTCGCGATTCTAAGGCTCTAGCGTGTCTTCTCGAGTAACTAATTAGTTGATTTGTGCATAAACAACCTCCTAAAGCCTAAACGTGGCGAGTTAAAACAATTGAGGAGCTGAAATATTTTTTTGAACCTATGCAATGGTGGATTAACTGATAAATTGACCTCCTAGGCTTAGTTAAAGCTTTAAAATAACTTTGTACATGGTTCTTGGGGGTCTAAATGGGCATAGAAGCTAATTATAAGTTTACAACAATTTAAAATTATTGCAAAGTCGTAAGTTGTCTTACCGGGTCATGTTGAGGCTTTTTCGCGATTCTAAGGCTCTAGCGTGTCTTCTCGAGTAACTAATTAGTTGATTTGTGCATAAACAACCTCCTAAAGCCTAAACGTGGCGAGTTAAAACAATTGAGGAGCTGAAATATTTTTTTGAACCTATGCAATGGTGGATTAACTGATAAATTGACCTCCTAGGCTTAGTTAAAGCTTTAAAATAACTTTGTACATGGTTCTTGGGGGTCTAAATGGGCATAGAAGCTAATTATAAGTTTACAACAATTTAAAATTATTGCAAGGTCGTAAGTTGTCTTACCGGGTCATGTTGAGGCTTTTTCGCGATTCTAAGGCTCTAAAGTGTCTTCTCGAGTAACTAATTAGTTGATTTGTGCATAAACAACCTCCTAAAGCCTAAACGTGGCGAGTTAAAACAATTGAGGAGCTGAAATATTTTTTTGAACCTATGCAATGGTGGATTAACTGATAAATTGACCTCCTAGGCTTAGTTAAAGCTTTAAAATAACTTTGTACATGGTTCTTGGGGGTCTAAATGGGCATAGAAGCTAATTATAAGTTTACAACAATTTAAAATTATTGCAAAGTCGTAAGTTGTCTTACCGGGTCATGTTGAGGCTTTTTCGCGATTCTAAGGCTCTAGCGTGTCTTCTCGAGTAACTAATTAGTTGATTTGTGCATAAACAACCTCCTAAAGCCTAAACGTGGCGAGTTAAAACAATTGAGGAGCTGAAATATTTTTTTGAACCTATGCAATGGTGGATTAACTGATAAATTGACCTCCTAGGCTTAGTTAAAGCTTTAAAATAACTTTGTACATGGTTCTTGGGGGTCTAAATGGGCATAGAAGCTAATTATAAGTTTACAACAATTTAAAATTATTGCAAAGTCGTAAGTTGTCTTACCGGGTCATGTTGAGGCTTTTTCGCGATTCTAAGGCTCTAGCGTGTCTTCTCGAGTAACTAATTAGTTGATTTGTGCATAAACAACCTCCTAAAGCCTAAACGTGGCGAGTTAAAACAATTGAGGAGCTGAAATATTTTTTTGAACCTATGCAATGGTGGATTAACTGATAAATTGACCTCCTAGGCTTAGTTAAAGCTTTAAAATAACTTTGTACATGGTTCTTGGGGGTCTAAATGGGCATAGAAGCTAATTATAAGTTTACAACAATTTAAAATTATTGCAAGGTCGTAAGTTGTCTTACCGGGTCATGTTGAGGCTTTTTCGCGATTCTAAGGCTCTAAAGTGTCTTTTCGAGTAACTAATTAGCTGATTTGTGCATAAACAACCTCTTAAAGCCTTAACGTGGCCAGTTAAAACAATTGAGGAATTTGAAATATTTTTTTGAACCTTTGCAATGGTGGATTAACTGATAAATTGACCTCCTAGGCTTAGTTAGAACCTTAAAATAACTTTGTACATGGTTCTTGGGGGTCTAAATGGGCATAGAAGCTAATTATAAGTTTACAACAATTTAAAATTATTACAAGGTCGTAAGTTGTCTTACCGGGTCATGTTGAGGTTTTTTCGCGATTCTAAGGCTCTAGAGTGTCTTCTCGAGTAACTAATTAGCTGATTTGTGCATAAACAACCTCCTAAAGCCTTAACGTAGCCAGTTAAAACAATTGAGTAGCTGAAATATTTTTTTGAACTTTTGCAATGGTGGATTAACTGATAAATTGACCTCCTAGGCTTAGTTAGAGCCTTAAAATAACTTTGTACATGGTTCTTGGGGGTCTAAATGGGCATAGAAGCTAATTATAAGTTTACAACAATTTAAAATTATTGCAAAGTTGTAAGTTGTCTTACCGGATCATGTTGAGGCTTTTTCGCGATTCTAAGGCTCTAGAGTATCTTTTCTAGGAAAAAATTTTCGTCTGCGGCGCATTAGGGGTACACTGCTCGGACCAAGTTACAAGGGCGGCAGAAACATTGATGTCACCGGGCAAATATGCTAGAGCCGGCCCTGATTTTCATAGCTCTAAAAGATAGTTCAGTTGGTTGGAGGGTATAGTGGTAACGGGTAACGAGACTTTTTAAAATTCTTTTATACACTTTTATTCTAATAGGGGACTCTTTAAAAGCCTCTTATTAGTTTTCAAGTCTATTAGAATCTGTGCGCATTGCAAATAAACTTGTTGGAATGTCTGTGTAGGGATAGGTAGCTATAGTCGAATTTTTTAAAGACTACCGACACGTGACTTTTAAAATATTCAATAAATAATTAATTTAATTATAAATTTTCTAAATAAATATTTAATAATAATTTAACAGTAAATGTATTAACTCAATTAAATAATTAAACTCACGAAATAAGTCGTTTTCTTTATTTATACATATAAAGGTGGTCACGTGTCGGTAGTCTTTAAAAAATTCGAGTATAATAAAGATTTATGAAGAGCAAAGCACCCCTATATTCCCAAATCCCAAACGTTAAAGTATTAACCGAGGTACGCATTTGAGAAAACTTTATGGAAGCAATGATTGCAAATTTTCGTCGGCAATTTTTTTTCTTCGCTCCAATTGCTTTACAACATTTTAGTCACGTAAATCATGTAGCTCTCGGTCGAACTTCGCCTCTTTGATGTTGGAAAGTGTTTGTATTACACAGATAATACTTTTTTCTTACTATATTTACTTTAGTACCCTAATTTATGGTTATAAATTTTTCATGTGTATACAAAGTGAAAGTAAACATCGTGGTCATATAGTTAACTTTACTTGTTTTAGGGGTTGAAAAATAATCATAACGAGATGAGGCTAAAACTTTCGTTTCTTGGAACGTTTCCAGCAAAGCATTGTGTGTTATGAATATAATATTCAAATATTTCCATTTACTTTTTTTTTATTTTATATCTCCTGTATAACATTTAATTTTTTTTGTTTTAATTTCGTGTTGTACCTATACCGACTTTTTTGCACTTGTTCTCTCCACGAATATCGATTCATCACACAACTAAAACTGCACCAAACTCTACGTGTAGATTGAATTGTAACTTTTGATGCCGTGCTTTTATTTGGTGGTTATGGTTATACGTATTAATTAAAAGTTTTAAAATACTCTTATTATTAATGTCTTCCGCTACGTGTAAAAAATTAATTTTAGTTTTTTAAAATAAAAAACACAGCGCAAACAACTTTTAGAACGTTAAAACAATTTTTTATGCCACAAAGTTTTCTAATTAAACATTTTTGGATTAACACTAGAGGATCTTATTTTATTACCTTGAAGCGCACCACTATTTAAATTATGTTTCTTACTATATAAACTTTACTGTAAGTTAGTGTATCTTAGCCGTAATTAAAATAATATTTTTTATATTTTTAAATTCAAAATGGCGGTTAATATAACGTTTGTCGCATTTTCTGGTTTTTCTATTATAACTTTGCCGGTAATTTTTATTTTGAAAATCTAAAAATGGTAATTTGTAGACAAAATATGAGGCTTTAGTCCTAATATAATGGATTTTTGAAATTGTTTCATTATTGTCTATCTTTAAGGGGCCAAAGTTGGTTAAGATTTTGAAATGGAGTTTCTCAAAATCGGCCTGGGGTTGTTATTTTCATTTTTGCATAGGTTGTAGGAATCGTTGTTCCTAATCGACTGGTGGTTGTTTTGTCTGTTAAGTTTTTTCGTAACGGGAGTTAGGATTTTTTGAAAGTGAAAATTTCCAAAAATGATTAATCGTTTTGTAATTACAATGAAAATTTGAAAGTTAGCAGATATGTTAATCCAATAAATGTCTATTATATGATATTATTTTGGGTTAAAAATCGCTTCCGGTTAAACCGGAAATTACAGAAATCTCAAATTTTTTTTAAAATGCCCAGTATATTTTTGAATATTTTAAAAACTCTTAGCAGTAACCGTCATATGATATCAAACACTAACGTTTTAACTTCCGGTTTAACCGGAAATGACTAATTTTCTTGTCATAGCAATGTTGACACTGACACCTCAAGGAGCTAAAACTTTTTGTTTGTTGCTATGGTTTTGTTTGCTTATTTACTTCTCATATAATACCTATACTGTTGAATTGATTTTAATTTTTTTTAATTTTGTTCCAGGTGAGTTGTCGTCTTCTTATTGTTCTAATAGCTCTATTTTGTGTGGTAAGTTTGCTTTTTAATTAAAAATAACTTTCATTTAAATCAATATGTTCCATGTTCCTATCTAACTGTGTTATACATAAACCATAAATTTTCATATACCAGTCATATAGAAAGTTAATGTAGACTTAAATATAAAATCTAATTTATTGAGGTTGTAAATCGTTATTAGTTTGTAAATGACATATCAATTTAATAACTAGTACTAATAATAAAATAATAAAAGTAATTTAATTTTCGACGTTAATTAAAAGATATAATTATTTCTTATATAAATGTAATTTAAAGTTTTGAACAAAAATTAACGAATGAAATCGATATATCTTTCTTATTTTTACTTATATAGTACAGTTAAATAATAAAAATCTGCAAAAATATATAGAAAAATATGAATTAATGTTAAAAAAATAGTAACTTAGAATCCCTACCACTTTTTGTGACGTATTAACGCTCCTAACCAATCAGAAAGTTAGACTCCTCCTACTAATCTTTGGCGGCAAGTTTGAATTTAAAAAACTATCGTTACCGGATTTTTTAATTGGCCAGTGGCGTAGCATACGGAATGTTAATGATTATAATTGCGAAATTAGCGACGAAGCTCTTGAATACATTGTGGGCAATTTGCGAGTATTTGCCATTTGTGTGTAATTTGCAAAGGCCCTACTCAACATATTAGTATCAAAGGATTAATATTTACCTCATCAAAATATTCCCTTTATGTTAAACTCAAAGTCCTTGGCAAATTATATTCAATCGAGGCAAAATATTTTGATCGGTATGTGTTTGTGTGTGTGTGTTTCTAGTTGAAATGCGCTTTTGTGTGTTTGTTTGTAGTTATAAAGAAGGTACCTTTTAAAATTTAAAACATATAGGGGCAATTTTACGCGACAATAATAACCCCTTTTACGTTAAATACCATAAATAACATCCTTTAGTGTTTAAAGAAGCGTAAATTTTAGAAATAATTGTGGAAGATAGTGGTTATACCACTATACTAAGTTTAATAAGTTTAATAAATATAATTTTGACAAATTTAAATGCCCTTTGAGGCAAAAAAGTAGATAATGTAAACAAAGCGAGTTGAACGTCTGTAATATTGCGGATAACTGTATAAGCAGGGCGAATTTCTAAATTTCCTTTCTGGGTATTTGCTCGCTTAGTTATTTGCGGAGGAATTTGTAAATTGTTTTGGACTATAATATAATGTCAATTTTAATGCCGATTTGGGGTTGCAAAATATTAATTCGAAAGTTGTTTATTTAGACTTCAAGTTATAATTTATACGAGGCTCCACAAATATTCCAGAACTGCTCATTTATGCACCCGGTGGTTGTTTTATTTGATAGAAGTTTCTTACAGTTGTGACGTCATCGACTTCTTTTTTAAATATCATACAGTGATGTTATTGCAGATTTGAGGTTAAAGTTTATTTGGATTATTTTGAATACCTTATAAAATGTTTCTTGAAACATGCAACGGTGGTACGTTAAATAGCCACTAAGATTATTCCGATCATATGCGCTGCGAAATACCTTAAGCGCCTTTGATAACAATTGTCACATTGTTAAATACCTTAAAGATTGTTGGTTTCAGTATTTGCTTTGAAGATTTTGATTAATTTACCCCTTAGTGTGCCCCTTAGAAGTTTAATTCGCATTTAGAATTTTTTATTATTTTTTCCGTACTTGGCGCAGACGCTAAGAGCCGGTACTTTGAGCTTCGGTTTAACACTGGTTATAGATTAACTTGTTTGCAAGTACGCGTTTCTAGTATCAAATGACCTGAGTTGTAACCTGGTTAGTTAAACGTGATTTTAACCGAGAGTCAAAGCACCGGCCCTCAAAGTACCGACCCGAATGTTACAATAGTGACATTGTTATATGTCTGAAGATCCGTTAGTTTGAGCATTTACTTTTAAGATTTTGATTAATTTACCCTTTAGTGTGCGCCTTAGAAGTTTAATTCGCATTTCGAATTATTTATTATTTTTTCCGTACTTGGCGCAGACGCTAAGAGCCGGTACTTTGAGTCTCGGTTTAACACTGGTTATAGATTAGCTTGTTTGCAAGTACGCGTTTCTAGTATCAAATGACCTGAGTTGTAACCTGGTTAGTTAAACGTGATTTTAACCGAGAGTCAAAGCACCGGCCCTCAAAGTACCGACCCGAATGTTACAATTGTTACATTGTTATATGTCTGAAGATTGTTAGTTTGAGCATTTACTTTTAAGATTTTGATTAATTTACCCCTTAGTGTGTCCCTTAGAAGTTTAATTCGCATTTCGAATTTTTTATTATTTTTTCCGTACTTGGCGCAGACACTAAGATCCGGTACTTTGAGCCTCGGTTTAACACTGGTTATAGAGTAACTTGTTTGCAAGTACGCGTTTCTAGTATCAAATGACCTGAGTTGTAACCTGGTTAGTTAAACGTGATTTTAACCGAGAGTCAAAGCACCGGCCCTCAAAGTACCGACCCGAATGTTACAATAGTGACATTGTTATATGTCTGAAGATCCGTTAGTTTGAGCATTTACTTTTAAGATTTTGATTAATTTACCCTTTAGTGTGCGTCTTAGAAGTTTAATTCGCATTTAGAATTTTTTATTATTTTTTCCGTACTTGACGCAGACGCTAAGAGCCGGTACTTCGAGTCTCGGTTTAACACTGGTTATAGATTAACTTGTTTGCTAGTATGCGTTTCTAATATCGAATGACCTGAGTTGTTAACTGGTTAGTTAAAAGTGATTTTAACCGAGAGTCAAAGCACCGGCCCTCAGACTACCGATTCTTAAGGTTGGTATTTTGAGTCTCGATTAAAAACTTCTTTAACTATCCCTGTTTTGGTTGGACTATTCGGGTAAAACGAAAGGCATGGTGAATCGTCTGTTTTTAACTTTACACTCCAACCAGCTGGGAAAAGTTTAAAAAAATGACCATCTCTAAATATCAACTTGCACATCTTCATTTTTAGATAATGATATAAACTCGAGTAAATTTTGCAAATTCCAGAAACTTGAATTACTGTAATGTTTTTGGTAAATTTCCTAGCGGAAAGCAAATGTTTGAAGTTGACATAACCTCACCTTTTTTTTACAATTTCGGAGTTAATTTAAATATTTCGAATTCCTCACGTAGCAACTTAAAACAATTTACGAGTAAATTGGAAATGATATCGATAGTTATTTCTGTAAACCGCAAATTTTGTTGTAAATTCAAATTTTCGATTTTCAAACGTGTGTAAAGTTGAGTTATTTTCGCTCGACAATTTTAATCCAATTTTCCAAAGTATAAATATTTAAAATCGAACATTTTAGATACTATTTTATGGACTGTTGTAAATTTAGGTAAATTTAATTAACTCGTGATTTACATCGCGACATTATATCTCATCAAGAACTGAAAATACTGTAACTGTTAACAGTTATCGATTTGTTCTTTTATTTTCCTCCCTTTCAGAACGTTTTATTCAATCTCTGTCAGCACTTATGTGATGGTATTAAAAAACATTTTAAGCTTCATTTAAACGTTCTCTTGAGGCAAACAGAGCGCTTAGGATAGGTCTTTAAACTGTACCATTTATTTCGTTCTTTAAAATGTTTAAATCAAAAGTATAGTATAGCACTTACTATTTCTGATAAATAAAGTGTTACTTAAACCTTATACTAAAATAGGAGCTAGTAAAAAGCTTGAAAGGAAAATTGGATTTTATGGTTTCAACTTCTAAAGCATCCAATTAAATAATTGCGTAGTTGAAATGTACGAGGGTGCAAACGAAAGAATTGTCACACTTTTACTTTTTCGTATTACAAAAATACAATGAGAACGACATTCTCAATTTTGCTTTTTTTTATTCCCTGCGATCTTCAAAACCAGTGGCTTTATTGCCAAAATTAAAAAAAATACGTTAAAGGCAAAGGTTGAACTTAGAGACTGGTGTTTTTTTAATTTAAAACTTTTGGAGATTATATGCTGCGAAAATTTAAATTCCAGAACCACCGGTATTTAAGTTGAACCTTTACCTTTAACATGTATTTTAAAGTAAGGCAATAGAGGCACTGGTTTTAAAGATCGTAGGGAATAAAAATGTGTCTGTACACCATTTATTTGTAATTGAAAAAATTCTACCCTTAAGTTAAGTGAACTTCATATAATTTCGAACAAACTATACCTATTACCTAAGTTTGAAGTAACGTTTTATGTACAGAGATTTCCTCTTTCATTTAAGTGAAAACTACTTTATGTACTTAAGTCTCCTCTGTAAGGTTTGCATTACACTCGTTTGACTAGGGAAACCGACAAACTTTTAACCATTTGTAAAGAGCCGAAATTACTGTCCTTTGAAAGAAAATTAAACCTCTAGTTTTAGAGCTAAAATCATACACTAAAATATATTAGTTTTCTCCATTGTAAATACACGAAAACAGCTTACCCTAAGCATCAACAACTATAACTTTTCTAAATTAACTCACACGTGTTTAAAAGGTAAGTTGTAAATAAAACAACATTTGGATACGACATAAAAGTTTGTAACTAACTCAACTCTGTACGTCACGAATAATTGTGGAATAATGTACTTTCCATACGCTAATGTTAATAAAATTACAAAGGTGAAAGATTTTCGATCTTGATATCGTCTGTTATGTTTCGAGGCAACAAAATTGCTATCTGTCAGTACATCTGCCTGTGTACTCCTCACCATCTTTGAAATCCAAAAGTTTTGTCTTTTCGTCCACTTAAAAACTCTTCAAAAATTAATCAAAAAGTTACAGATAAAGCCCTAACTTTCTTCTATCCATCAATATTACATTGGTCTCTCTAACTCTAATGGTTCCAGAGTTATGGTCGTTTTTCCTAAGATCGGCCACCTCAAGCGACTTTCAGGAAAGAAAACAAAGGCTTTCTGTAACTCTAACTATTATATCTATGGTCACCGTGATTCCACCGAATGGAGTTTTAGTTAATATTTAGAACAGAGGAAGTGACCTAAAATTCACTCCAAAGTCAATGCAAGTTTTTGAACGCTTACAGTCCTTGGAAAATTAATTAAGTTCTACTTCCTATGGCTTATAATTTATATAAAAAATCATACAGATAGCCCTAACCTACAGTTTTTCTGGAAATTGGCCACCTCAGACGTACCTTTGGATCTTCAGTGCTCGTCCGCCTTCGAAAAAACATCCATAAGTCGACTACCATTAGGGCTAGGGAGACCAACGTGATATCGTTGGAGGGGAGAGCATTAAAACTATATGTCTGCTTTTTTTTAGGTAACTTTAAGGCCCCCTGAAGGCACGAAGAACTTACCCTACAGTCGAGCCTAGTTATCGACAATTTAGAATAATTTATCATGCTGATCTCCGTAGCTCTAATGGTCCTTGAGTTATGAGTCTCCCCCCAGATATTTTTACGTTAGATTTGAATATTTGGATGTGGACTTAATAGAATTGACTTCAAAGTCTGAGCAAGTTTTTGACCGCTTCCAGTTCTTAGATAATTTATTAAGTTCTACGTCACTTCCAATGGCTTATAAGTTAACTGTAAAATCATACAGCAAGCCCTAACCCGCCTCTATCTAACGGTGGCCCGTTTATTTTGCTAGCTCCAATGGTTCTTGAGTTCTAAAAATTTAGATAATTTCCTTCAAAATTTATATAACTCAGTGGTTTTAGTGCATATTTTTGTGTCTTTAAAATAAGCTGAATAAAATATCGTTTGGATAAATGGCTCAGATGGCTCAGCATAGCATAGACATAGACAGAGACAGAGACAGAGACACTACATATAAATGCAATTGAAAATAATAATTTAATAAATTATTCAAGTGTTTGTCAAAATGCCACTTCAGTAGGTAATTTTAACATTTTCGTTTCACAGATGCAGAATGTTTAGTTATTAAGTTTTGATATGCGCGATCGATCTTGAAAAAAGGTTTAGGTATACTAATTTGATATAATTAATCATGAATATATGAAGAGGCCTATGAACCCTCGAATTTTAATTATATAATTACCTAATACTAATGATAAATATAAACAGCCAAACAACAGCTGTAAACTTACACTATTGGACTTCAAGCTTCCATACTTATATATTTGTTTGACGACTGTAGTTTGAAAATGGTGTATTTCAGAAAACAAATTCTCGTGAAAATTTTCGGGAGATCCAAAGAGCTATCAAACGATACTAAACTCGATATTTTATCAGTTTGACGCTAGGCGTCGCGACGTTCAACTTTTCATTTTTTTATGGGGACCTATTGGTTTTTTGCAGAAAATTTCTCAGTTGGCTTACGAAAACTTTTAGTCTTGCACTTTTCTAAATTTTTTCTTAAGAAAACGAAAAGTTAAGCGTCGCGACGCTTGGCGTCGATATGATAAATTGTCGAGTTTAGTATCATTTGATAGCTCTTTTCACCTCCTAAAATTTTAACAAAGAATTTTTTCTCTAAAATAAACGATTTTCAAACTACAGTCGATAAACTAAATTTCAAATTTTCAGTTTTTTGGCTTTATATGGGTAACCATTTTGAATTTTGAAATTTTCTAAACGGATTCTTAAAGCTCATCAAAATATGCAACTTTTTGCTATATTAACCAATCTCGCAACTCTTGTTGTTTCCAAGATTTTAATATTGGTACCACTTTAAAAAAATCACCCTATATCGTATTTAAATCAATAAGGTAAAATTATTCGATTATCGAATATTAATTAATTATGAATCAAATAGGGATCGGATTATTAGAGGTATCTGTTCTATTGATTTTTAAATCAAATTCTTTCTATTACACAGGGATGTCAACTTTTTACTAATTAAAAAGTTTGAGAGAAATATAAACATTAATCCTTTCCTTTTAAAAACAAACTTCGATTACTGGTTGTAAAGTTAGAAAATAATAAGAGGGAGAGAGAGACTGAAAGAGATAAAAGTTTCAATTAAAGCGACACTTTTTAAGTAACTTCCTTTAATTTTATTGAAGAGGTTAAAATATTATTGGAGTAAACTTTTATTCATTAAAGGAAGACTTTTTAACATTTTCAACTTAGAAAATTAAATTAATTTAATAATGCAATTATTGTATACGAACAAATAGGTGAGGAAAATATTTCTAGTATATTCGCCCTTCCACTACTTCAACTTACGGGCCTTCGACCCTTGTCGTAATAATTAGTAAAATTAACACTCCTAACGATTTTAAACTTAACCACATCTTGAACCTATTTCTAGAATGTGCCTTAATCCGTAGGAAACTTGACTAACGTAATGTAATATGTTGGAGTAGGCCTTTACTTAAAAAGCTTTATGCTATCAGACTAGGAGACCTAGGAGACAGTCAACTATGAAAAAATAATTGACAGAGACTACATATGAATGGGGTTTCATTAGGCCCAACACTTTTTTAGTCTACTAGAAATACTAGAGTCGACGGAGACTGGAAGGAACAGCAGCCGTAAGGCTGCAGCCAGACTAGGAGACTTGGAATAAGGTCTCGTGTGAAATAAAACTCGAGATAGACTACTTGTGAACGGTTTCATTACGTTCAACACTTGTATTAGTGTACGAGACACACTACAATTAACGGAGACTCTAAGGAACGGTAGCCTTAAGGCTGTTGCCAGATTAGAAGACCCGGAAGACGGTCTTGAGTGCAAAAATACTCGAGAGAGACTCTTTGTGAGTAGTTTCATTAGCCAGAACACTTTTTAAGTCTACGAGTTATAGTATACAGTCGACAGAGACTGGAAAGAACGGCAGCCTTAAGGCTGCTGTCAGACTAAGAGATCTGGGAGACGGTCTTGTGTGAAAAAATACTCGAGAGATACTGTTTGTGAATGGTTTCATTAGACAAAACACTTTTTAAGTCTACGAGTTACAATATACAGTCGACAGAAACTGGAAAGAATGGCAGCCTTAAGGCTGCTGTCAGACTAAGACACCTGGGAGACGGTCTGGTGTGGTAAAATACTCGAGAGAGACAATTTGTGAATGGTTTCATTATCCAGAACACTTTTTAAGTCTACGAGTTACATTATACAGTCGACAGAAACTGGAAAGAATGGCAGCCTTAAGGTTGCTGTCAGACTAAGAGACCTGGGAGACGGTCTTGTGTGAAAAAATACTAGAAAGAGACTCTTTGTGAATATGTAGTTTCATTAGCCAGATCACTTTTTAAGTCTAAGAGTTACAGGAAAGTACTGAAAAAGTACTAGAAAGTCTACGAGAGACTGGAAAGAACGGCAGCCTTAAGGCTGCTGTCAGACTAAGAGACCTGGGAGACGGTCTTATGTGAAAAAATACTAGAAAGAGACTCTTTGTGAATATGTAGTTTCATTAGCCAGATCACTTTTTAAGTCTAAGAGTTACAGGAAAGTACTGAAAAAGTACTAGAAAGTCTACGAGAGACTGGAAAGAACGGCAGCCTTAAGGCTGCTGTCAGACTAACAGACCTGGGAGACGGTCTTGTGTGAAAAAATACTAGAAAGAGACTCTTTGTGAATATGTAGTTTCATTAGCCAGATCACTTTTTAAGTTTAAGAGTTACAGGAAAGTACTGAAAAAGTACTAGAAAGTCTACGAGAGACTGGAAAGAACGGCAGCCTTAAGGCTGCTGTCAGACTCAGAGACCTGGGAGACGGTCTTGTGTGAAAAAATACTCGAGAGAGACTCTTTGTGAATGGTTTCATTAGCCAGACCACTTTTTAAATCTACGAGTTACAGTATACAGTCGATAGAGACTGGAAATAACGGCAGCCTGAAGGCTGCTGGCAGACAAAGAGACCTGGGAGACGGTCTGGTGTGATAAAATACTCGGGAGAGACAATTTGTGAATGGTTTCATTAACCAGAACACTTTTTAAGTCTACGAGTTACAGTATACAGATCACAGAGACTGGAAAGAACGGCAGCCTCAAGGCTGCTGTCAGACTAAGAGACCTGGGAGACGGTCTGGTGTGATAAAATACTCGAGAGAGATACAATTTGTGAATGGTTTCATTATCCAGGACACTTTTTAAGTCTACGAGTTACAGTATACAGTCGACAGAAACTGGAAAGAATGACAGCCCTAAAGCTGCTGTCAGACTAAGAGACCTGGGAGACGGTCTAGTGTGATAAAATACTCGAGAGAGACAATTTGCGAATGGTTTCATTATCCAGAACACTTTTTAAGTCTACGAGTTACAGTATACAGTCGACAGAAACTAGAAATAATGGCAGCCTTAAGGCTGCTGTCAGACTAGGAGACCTGGGAGACGGTCTTGTGTGAAAAAATACTAGAAAGAGACTCTTTGTGAACGGTTTCATTAGCCAGATCACTTTTTAAGTCTAAGAGTTACAGGAAAGTACTGAAAAAGTACTGGAAAGTCTACGAGAGACTGGAAAGAACGGCAGCCTTAAGGCTGCTGTCAGACTAAGTGACCTGGGAGACGGTCTGGTGTGAAAAAATACTCGAGAGAGAGACTCTTTGTGAATGGTTTCATTATAGCCAGAACACTTTTTAAATCTACGAGTTACAGTATACAGTCGACAGAGACTGGAAATAACGGCAGCCTTAAGGCTGCTGTCAGACTAAGAGACCTGGGAGACGGTCTGGTGTGATAAAATACTCGAGAGAGACTCTTTGTGAATGGTTTCATTAACCAGAACACTTTTTTAATCTACGAGTTACAGTATACAGTCGACAGAGACTGGAAAGAACGGCAGCCTTAAGGCTGCTCTCAGATTAAGAGATCTGGGAAACGATCTGTGCCAAAAAATACTTGAGAGAAACTCTTTGTGAATGGTTTCATTAGCCAGAACACTTTTTAAGTTTACGAGTTACAGTATACACTATACAGTCGTCAGAGACTGGAAAGAACGGCAGCGTTAAGGCTGCTGTCAGACTAAGAGACCTGGGAAACGGTCATGCATGAAAAAATACTTGAGAGAGACTCTTTGTGAACGGTTTCATTAGCCAGAACACTTTTTAAGTCTACGAGTTACAGTATACAGTCGACAGAGACTGGAAATAACGGCAGCCTTAAGGCTGCTGTCAGACTAAGTGACCTGGGAGACGGTCTGGTGTGAAAAAATACTCGAGAGAGAGACTCTTTGTGAATGGTTTCATTATAGCCAGAACACTTTTTAAATCTACGAGTTACAGTATACAGTCGACAGAGACTGGAAATAACGGCAGCCTTAAGGCTGCTGTCAGACTAAGAGACCTGGGAGACGGTCTGGTGTGATAAAATACTCGAGAGAGACTCTTTGTGAATGGTTTCATTAACCAGAACACTTTTTAAGTTTACGAGTTACAGTATACACTATACAGTCGTCAGAGACTGGAAAGAACGGCAGCGTTGAGGCTGCTGTCAGACTAAGAGACCTGGGAAACGGTCATGCATGAAAAAATACTTGAGAGAGACTCTTTGTGAACGGTTTCATTAGCCAGAACACTTTTTAAGTCTACGAGTTACAGTATACAGTCGACAGAGACTGGATAGAACGGCAGCCTTAAGGCTGCTGTCAGACTAAGTGACCTGGGAGACGGTCTGGTGTGAAAAAATACTCGAGAGAGAGACTCTTTGTGAATGCTTTCATTATAGCCAGAACACTTTTTAAATCTACGAGTTACAGTATACAGTCGACAGAGACTGGAAATAACGGCAGCCTTAAGGCTGCTGTCAGACTAAGAGACCTGGGAGACGGTCTGGTGTGATAAAATACTCGAGAGAGACTCTTTGTGAATGGTTTCATTAACCAGAACACTTTTTAAGTTTACGAGTTACAGTATACACTATACAGTCGTCAGAGACTGGAAAGAACGGCAGCGTTGAGGCTGCTGTCAGACTAAGAGACCTGGGAAACGGTCATGCATGAAAAAATACTTGAGAGAGACTCTTTGTGAACGGTTTCATTAGCCAGAACACTTTTTAAGTCTACGAGTTACAGTATACAGTCGACAGAGACTGGATAGAACGGCAGCCTTAAGGCTGCTGTCAGACTAAGAGACCTGGGAGACGGTCTTGTGTAAAAAAATACTCGAGAGAGACTCTTTGTGAATGGTTTCATTAGCCAGAACACTTTAAGTCTACGAGTTACAGGAAAGTACTGGAAAGTCTACAAGGGACTGGAAAGAACGGCGGCCTTAAGGCTGCTGTCAGACTAAGAGACCTGGGAGACGATCTTGTTTGAATAATACTCGAGAGATACTCTTTGTGAATGGTTTCATTAGCCAGAATACTTTTTAAGTTTGCGAGTTACACACTCAGAAAAAAGTCCAAATGGCTCCAAGTAACATTTTTTTAGATCCAAGTAACATTTATGTAGATCCAAGTAACAGTTATTTGCTACAAGTAATTTGTTAGTTACCATTAGTAACTATGGGCGCAGTTAACATTTTTTTGCTGCGATAACTAACCGTTTGTTGGGCGATAACTAACCATGTTATTTGGAATTGGTAAAAATATCTTGTAGTAACTAAAATGTTTGTTTCGTTAACTAATTTTCAGCAACTAACTCGTGTTTGCTGTAAATAACAACATATTTTTCTGAGTATAGTATATTATAGTATTATTATTATATATTATATTATATTATAGTATAGTATTATAGAGTATAGTGTATATATACACTATTCAGTATACAGTCATCAGAGACTGGAAAAAACGGCAGCCTTAAGGCTGCTGTCAGACTGAGAGACCTGGGAGACGGTCTTGTGTGAAAAAATACTCGAAAGAGACTCTCTGGGAATGGTTTCATTAGCCAGAACACTTTTTAAGTCTACGAGTTACAGTATACAGTTTACAGAGATCGCTAGCCTTAAGGCTGCTGTTAGACTAGGAGACCTGGGAGACGGTTTCGTGTGAAAAAGTCCTTTACAGAGGCTCTTCGTGAATGGCTTTATTAGCCACAACATTTTTTAAGTCTACGACATACAGTATACACTTATACAGCCGACGGAAACTGTAAGGAACGTTGTCCTATATGAGACATATCGTACAAAAATTAAATACTGAAACTGTGCAATCAAAAATTCACGGTTTCGAACTTCTTTGTTTTTTACTAAAACTACTGAACTGTTTAGTATTTTTAACACCTTGTGGAGGTGTTGTTTCCGTAATAGATTGTTATTGTAACGGATGAGAAAAAAATTGGAAAAAGTTCAAGTTTAATTCGGAAAATCAATAGAGAAATTTATTTTGAAAGCGAAATATAAACAAAAGGAAGAGTGAGGGTCTAGAAAAAATGTATTATCCAACAAAAACACAATTTAGTCGTATTAGAAAACGCGAATCTAATACTCGTAAAGTTACAGCAAAACTGAAATCCAATCTACCATTTTAAGTTTCGCCATTGTCTTTGAATAAAATCGCCATTATAATACGCTTAACCTATAAATATTTCATTTCGTTTTTAAGCGCACGAAAAAAGTGTTTACATTTTTTCGACCTTTTAAAAATAGTTACAAAAACGTAAATTTTTTAGTAGTAAGTTTAGGTTGGTTGTAAAAGTGGCGACATTTTAAAAGTTACAAATTTACACACGTAACTGAATTAAATTGAGTGAGTTATTTTAAGTCTGTCGCGACTGTTCGTTCTCTTCTTAAGAAGGCATTGGCTCAGTCGTTGTCGAGACTTTGTTATTAACACTCCTTAGTAAATTTGCATATCAAGTGCATATATTTTAACAAAAAGAAAATAAATTAACATAATTTATTGGAATCGAAACAAATTCGCTTAAAAATCGGTTTTGAAATCGACCAATTTTCACGTGCGCGCTTAAACGTGACGTAATTTTTGTTTGTTGTTAAAATTAGTGACGAGTTATAAATCGTGTTAATAAATCAATGAAGTGGTTACTCGATAATTTTTATACTCTCGTGATTAATTTAAAAATAAACTAAGAGATGCGCGATCATTGTCGTGGGGGTGGTGGATCTATTGTCGCCCAAGCCGTAGCCACCATAGAACAGTCGACGCTCGAAATAAATAACTGTTCGTTTTCATCCGAACCTAATAACAACAATAATTTAAAGAAACAAAGTCGAAGCGATGCAAATAAAAAAAAATCGTCGAATCCCTTTTCATTTATATCCATCGAAGAAAATTCCCGTGGCGGCCATGGAAGCGTCGAAGACGCCGACTCTGATACCACTATTTCTCGCCTTAATGTTTTAGGTATGGGCGTTAAAAGTATAGAAACGAGGAAGTCGAATTCCCCTTTAAAACAAGTATCTAATAATAATTATTGTTTGTTGGAAGAAGTGGCACCCAACACCAACTTTAAATCACCAACAAATTCTTTAGCTTCACAAGACGGAATTAATTCGAACGGGAGCGATTTCGACGTCGGCGACGATCAAAAAAGCGCCGATGTTAATTTTGACGAGGCAGTCAATGATTTTAACGTGACAGCTCAAGATGTACAAAATTTTATGTCCAAGTATTCTTTGAGCAACAATAAAAGTAAGGTGGTCACGACGGAAGGAAATAAGGAAAGTGTTGTTTTGTCCAATTCGTATACTGAACATCGCGATTCGTCTAGTGATGATGCCGATTCTTCTAGTAACGTTGATAGTGATTCGGAACGCGAAAATGTAATTAATGAAGGTTTAGAAACTATTACTGAAGAGGATCGTGCTAGTAGTTTACAATCTAATCCAGGTATGAGATCGACTAATTGGTAGGGACATTTTTGTAATTTTTCTTTTGAAAATGACTCGAGTGCTCGATTTTTTCATGTTTGGGTGCGCGCCTTACACGAATAAGCCATGTGTTTGATATTAATAATAATTATGTATAAGAAACTTTATTAATAGAATGGATCAAGATGTGGGTGTAGTGCCTTAGTATCAACTAAAGGCAATGATGTTTAGTTCCTTTAAATTAGTTCCACACGCTGAATAGTAAAATTGATATTTATTAATTTTTTTTCGTCAATAATTGGCGCAGTCGGTACAATTGTTTTTCTTGCGTACGATATCACGGTTAATTGAAACCCATTAACGCCCAGCGAGCTCATATGAGATCAGACACATTTTATTTTTTATTACCATTTGCAACTTTTAACATTTTTTTTTTAAACAAAATTTTGAAATTTTGTGCTTGGGTTTCACAAGTTTGACAACAATTGACTCCGGTTTTTAAAGCAAAGAGTTCTTGTAAAAACAGTAAGCTGTGATGGTTGCAAATGGCTTCCTCTGTCGGCAGTTATCACATCATTATCTTGAGCAAATTTCTATTGACTTGGAAAGTTTCTTGAGCAAATCTCATCAACATTTGCTGATGACTTTCATAATTATTTAAGGAAGACGTTTTTTTACCCCTTATCGGGGGTTGGGTCCTTAATACGCACATCCTATTTTTGTCGAGGACTCCCAAAAAATTGGAACGCTGAAAAAACGTAAAATAACTACGGCACTGCCAATACCAATAGCAGCCCTTAGCACAATTTTTAGACTTGTCTTGGTCGTACTCTTTAAAAAATAGTTGGAATTATCTCGAAACTTCCTTGTGTCTAATTGTGAGAAATGTTGAAAAAAAAACTATCAAGTTGATTCCTAACCTAATTCTCTTAATTAATCAATTAGTTTAGGGATTTCTGTGTTATATTGAATATCTGGCACAAATCCAAGAGTATTATGCACTGTTCTACAAATAGAATTAGAGATAGTTAAACTTCGGCCGTTGAATATTTCCATCTTTTTCTCTTTTCTCCATCCCTTTCTTCCTTCTTGTAAGTACATTTTTTAATGTAAATATTTGACTTTTCATATTTACATTAAAATTAATTACAAATTTTTTAAAAATCATAACTTCATAACTGTGATCAAAAAATATCCAACTTCAATCATCTCGAGTTATTTCTGTGCGAATATCATTCTCGAGAGCCATTTTCCATTTAGAGATTGTTGACTCTAACTTTTCTTCGTATTTTATTAAATCACACATTACTATACTCTGTCTATCCGACAGATGCAGCTAAGCCACTCCCACAAATTTCTGTCAAATAAAGTTGACGCGTGTCAATGCTTGTGTGAGTGTTCCAAACCTGATTTTCAAAATTCGAATAATTGAAAAATGCTATTCTATATAGTTCTATTATAGAACTATTTACGGGGGGGGGGGGGGGTCTTGGGAACTTTCGTTCCTTGTTTTCCAGCTTGCCTTGACCAGCCGGAGGAAGTGGAGTCGAGTATTACACCCAGTGGTGAAAGTAAAGTCAGGAGTAGGGTTCAGTACAAATGCAGTACACCATTCAACGCTCCTTCGTCGCTACCACTAGCGTTTTCCATCTGCTTTTAGGGCGGGAGGGGTCTGGACTCCCTCTGTTGACTCGTAATAATAATAGTCGCAGAGCAGCTGTAGACGAGCAATTGTTGTTGAGTAACGACACCACGGTCATCGGGGAAATTGCAGTATACCGCTCAACGCTCCTTCGTCGCTACCACTAGAGTTTTCCATCTGCTTTCGTGTGGGGGGGATCTGGACTCCCTCTGTTGACTCGTAACAATAATAGTCGCAGAGCAACTGTATTAGAGCAATTGTTAGTGGGTAACGACACCACAGTCATCCGATGTTGTCTTGGGAACTTCGTTCCTTGCCTTCCAGCTTGCCTTGACCAGCCGGAGGAAGTGGAGTCGAGTATTACACCCAGTGGTGAAATTAAAGTCAGGAGTAGGGTTCAGTACTAATGCAGTACACCATTCAACGCTCCTTGCTTGCTACCACTAGCGTTTTCCATCTGCTTTCAGGGCGGAAGGGGTCTGGACTCCCTCTGTTGACTCGTAACAATGATAGTCGCAGAGCAGCTGTAGACGAGCAATTCTTGTTGAGTAACGACACCACAGTCTTCCGATGTTTTCATGGGAACTTCGTTCCTTGCCTTCCAGCTTGCCTTTACCAGCCGGAGGAAGTGGAGTCGAGTATTACACCCAGTGGTGAAAGTAAAGTCAGGAATAGGGTTCAGTACAAATCCAGTACACCATTCAACGCTCCTTGCTCGCTACCACTAGCGTTTTCCATCTACTTTCAGGGCGGGAGGGGTCTGGACTCCCTCTGTTGACTCGTAACAATGATAGTCGCAGAGCAGCTGTAGACGAGCTATTGTTGTTGAGTAAAGACACCACAGTCTTCCGATGTTTTCATGGGAACTTCGTTCCTTGCCTTCCAGCTTGCCTTGACCAGCCGGAGGAAGTGGAGTCGAGTATTACACCCAGTGGTAAAAGTAAAGTCAAGAGTAGGGTTCAGTACAAATCCAGTACACCATTCAACGCTCCTTGCTCGCTACCACTAGCGTTTTCCATCTACTTTCAGGGCGGGAGGGGTCTGGACTCCCTCTGTTGACTCGTAACAATGATAGTCGCAGAGCAGCTGTAGACGAGCTATTGTTGTTGAGTAAAGACACCACAGTCTTCCGATGTTTTCATGGGAACTTCGTTCCTTGCCTTCCAGCTTGCCTTGACCAGCCGGAGGAAGTGGAGTCGAGTATTACACCCAGTGGTGAAAGTAAAGTCAAGAGTAGGGTTCAGTACAAATCCAGTACACCATTCAACGCTCCTTGCTCGCTACCACTAGCGTTTTCCATCTACTTTCAGGGCGGGAGGGGTCTGGACTCCCTCTGTTGACTCGTAACAATGATAGTCGCAGAGCAGCTGTAGACGAGCTATTGTTGTTGAGTAAAGACACCACAGTCTTCCGATGTTTTCATGGGAACTTCGTTCCTTGCCTTCCAGCTTGCCTTGACCAGCCGGAGGAAGTGGAGTCGAGTATTACACCCAGTGGTAAAAGTAAAGTCAAGAGTAGGGTTCAGTACAAATCCAGTACACCATTCAACGCTCCTTGCTCGCTACCACTAGCGTTTTCCATCTACTTTCAGGGCGGGAGGGGTCTGGACTCCCTCTGTTGACTCGTAACAATGATAGTCGCAGAGCAGCTGTAGACGAGCTATTGTTGTTGAGTAAAGACACCACAGTCTTCCGATGTTTTCATGGGAACTTCGTTCCTTGCCTTCCAGCTTGCCTTGACCAGCCGGAGGAAGTGGAGTCGAGTATTACACCCAGTGGTAAAAGTAAAGTCAAGAGTAGGGTTCAGTACAAATCCAGTACACCATTCAACGCTCCTTGCTCGCTACCACTAGCGTTTTCCATCTACTTTCAGGGCGGGAGGGGTCTGGACTCCCTCTGTTGACTCGTAACAATGATAGTCGCAGAGCAGCTGTAGACGAGCTATTGTTGTTGAGTAAAGACACCACAGTCTTCCGATGTTTTCATGGGAACTTCGTTCCTTGCCTTCCAGCTTGCCTTGACCAGCCGGAGGAAGTGGAGTCGAGTATTACACCCAGTGGTGAAAGTAAAGTCAAGAGTAGGGTTCAGTACAAATCCAGTACACCATTCAACGCTCCTTGCTCGCTACCACTAGCGTTTTCCATCTACTTTCAGGGCGGGAGGGGTCTGGACTCCCTCTGTTGACTCGTAACAATGATAGTCGCAGAGCAGCTGTAGACGAGCTATTGTTGTTGAGTAAAGACACCACAGTCTTCCGATGTTTTCATGGGAACTTCGTTCCTTGCCTTCCAGCTTGCCTTGACCAGCCGGAGGAAGTGGAGTCGAGTATTACACCCAGTGGTAAAAGTAAAGTCAAGAGTAGGGTTCAGTACAAATCCAGTACACCATTCAACGCTCCTTGCTCGCTACCACTAGCGTTTTCCATCTACTTTCAGGGCGGGAGGGGTCTGGACTCCCTCTGTTGACTCGTAACAATGATAGTCGCAGAGCAGCTGTAGACGAGCTATTGTTGTTGAGTAAAGACACCACAGTCTTCCGATGTTTTCATGGGAACTTCGTTCCTTGCCTTCCAGCTTGCCTTGACCAGCCGGAGGAAGTGGAGTCGAGTATTACACCCAGTGGTGAAAGTAAAGTCAAGAGTAGGGTTCAGTACAAATCCAGTACACCATTCAACGCTCCTTGCTCGCTACCACTAGCGTTTTCCATCTACTTTCAGGGCGGGAGGGGTCTGGACTCCCTCTGTTGACTCGTAACAATGATAGTCGCAGAGCAGCTGTAGACGAGCAATTGTTGTTGAGTAAAGACACCACAGTCTTCCGATGTTTTCATGGGAACTTCGTTCCTTGCCTTCCAGCTTGCCTTGACCAGCCGGAGGAAGTGGAGTTGAGTATTACACCCAGTGGTGAAAGTAAAGTCAGGAATAGGGTTCAGTACTAATGCAGTACACTATTCAACGCTCCTTGCTCGCTACCACTAGCGTTTTCCATCTACTTTCAGGGCGGGAGGGGTCTGGACTCCCTCTGTTGACTCGTAACAATGATAGTCGCAGAGCAGCTGTAGACGAGCTATTGTTGTTGAGTAAAGACACCACAGTCTTCCGATGTTTTCATGGGAACTTCGTTCCTTGCCTTCCAGCTTGCCTTGACCAGCCGGAGGAAGTGGAGTCGAGTATTACACCCAGTGGTGAAAGTAAAGTCAAGAGTAGGGTTCAGTACAAATCCAGTACACCATTCAACGCTCCTTGCTCGCTACCACTAGCGTTTTCCATCTACTTTCAGGGCGGGAGGGGTCTGGACTCCCTCTGTTGACTCGTAACAATGATAGTCGCAGAGCAGCTGTAGACGAGCAATTGTTGTTGAGTAAAGACACCACAGTCTTCCGATGTTTTCATGGGAACTTCGTTCCTTGCCTTCCAGCTTGCCTTGACCAGCCGGAGGAAGTGGAGTTGAGTATTACACCCAGTGGTGAAAGTAAAGTCAGGAATAGGGTTCAGTACTAATGCAGTACACTATTCAACGCTCCTTGCTCGCTACCACTAGCGTTTTCCATCTGCTTTCAGGGCGGGAGGGGTCTGGACTCCCTCTGTTGACTCGTAACAATGATAGTCGCAGAGCAGCTGTAGGCGAGCAATTCTTGTTGAGTAACGACACCACAGTCTTCCGATGTTTTCATGGGAACTTCGTTCCTTGCCTTCCAGCCTGCCTTGACCAGCCGGAGGAAGTGGAGTCGAGTATTACACCCAGTGGTAAAAGTAAAGTCAGGAGTAGGGTTTAGTACAAATGCACTACAACGCTCCTTCGTCGCTACCTCTAGCGTTTTCCATCTACTTTCAGCAGACATCTGTGTGATACTTGGAACTTGTGAATCTGGGGCTTTCTAGCTGAATTTTATAAATACGCCACTGTGTTGGGTGTTAAAAGTCGAGTCTGAGGGATAATCTCCTACAGCTCACACTGTCTTCCTACTTTTAATCAATTTACCGCTCTTCTCTATTTTACCGTTCGCCTAGAGGGTTGGTGATTTGGGGACCCCGAAGGGGTCTTGTGTTACTAAACTTGAAGGGTTATTTTAATCATAAGTTTTTGATTTCATAGTTTTCCTTTCAAGTGCAGTATAATCAATTTTCGCCTTGAAACAAATTCTTATTTCAAGCCTGACTACCCAACTGTTGCTTTTTTTACAATTTCCCTTTTTTGTAAGATATTGCGATCTATCTTTTATACTTGTTCTTTTTACGTTTTTTTTTTATATTTGTGCCACCACCTCGTATATGAGTTTAAGAAAAAGTTTTTGTTAATATCCCAACTTTTAAAATGAGAATTTGAATATTACCTCATACTCACCGAAATAATATTTTGCTTGAACCCTCATTTGCTTTCACTTTAAATTCTAGGTCATAAGATGATAATAACGAAAAATTATATTCAATTAATATGTTTATTTAACCAATTAGGTACAGGTAATGAAATAATAATTTTTGTTTCGGACTCGAAGGACCTATAATTGAAGACGGTTGCTTCTGTCTCTCTCCCCACACGCACTATCAATCAAAGTTAACTAAAGATATTTCCCCTTTTACGCAAAATCCGGTCAAAATGTATTATAGGTATACCCTAGCTAGTACGTATAATATAGGAAGTATAACTCAATTTTCTGTAATTGATTTTATCGGAAATTCCTACCTCATTTCTTGCTTGATATCAGTTAAATTTTCTTTTCGTGTCATATTTGTCAAAGACACGTAGTTGAAAAATACAGTGAAGTTTCTGAATCTGACATTATGTTTCTTATAAAACTTGTCACGGAAAATATACAATTGCGAGCATTTATTTTTATATTTATATAAAAAGATTTAATATACAGTGTGCCCCAAAAGGGGATGTAGAAATTTTAAATTTTTTATTCGAATTTCTCAAAATCGGTTCCAACGCTTTTATTTTTAGATATGTAATAGACATCGTATTTCTTAATCGTACGACGCTGGGTTTCATTCGTTAAATTTTTACCGAGACAGAGTTATGATTTGTTAAAGTCAAAATTTCAAAAATCGATATTATTTCTGTAAACTAAAATGAAAATTTGAAAGTTCTCAGATATATTAAGGTCATAAATATCTATTATTTGAGACTATTTTGGGATGAGGAACTCTTCCAGTTTAACTGTAAGTAAAAGAAATATCGAAAGTTTTTTGAAACACCTTGTATATTTTTGAATGATTTAAAAGTTTATAAAAAGTTTACGTTATTGATATCAAAGACGTTATATTTTGACTTTTGGTTTAACCGTAAATAACACCAACCTCCTTATTTTAAATGGAACACCCTGTATATTTTTTAATACTTTGAAAGCTCGGAAAATTGACTCTTTGATGATAGCAAACACTTGATACTTTGACGTTTAGTTTAGCCAGAAATGGCACGAAGTTATTTATTTTAAATAAATGGCACCAACTTTCTTATTTTAAATGGAACACCCTGTATATTTTTTAATATTTTGAAAGCTCGGAAAATTGACTATTTGATGATAGCAAACACTTGATACTTTGACGTTTAGTTTAGCCAGAAATGGCACGAAGTTATTTATTTTAAATAAATGGCACCAACTTTCTTATTTTAAATGGAACACCCTGTATATTTTTTAATATTTTGAAAGCTCGGAAAATTGACTATTTGATGATAGCAAACACTTGATACTTTGACGTTTAGTTTAGCCAGAAATGGTACGAAGTTATTTATTTTAAATAAATAGCACCAACTTTCTTATTTTAAATGGAACACCCTGTATATTTTTAAATATTTTGAAAGCTCGAAAAATTGACTCTTTGATGATAGCAAACACTTGATACTTTGACGTTTAGTTTAGCCAGAAATGGCACGAAGTTATTTATTTTAAATAAATAGCACCAACTTTCTTATTTTAAATGGAACACCCTGTATATTTTTTATTATTTTGAAAGCTCGGAAAGTTGACTCTTTGATGATAGCAAACACTTGATACTTTGACGTTTAGTTTAGCCAGATATGGCACGAAGTTATTTATTTTAAATAAATGGCACCAACTTTCTTATTTTAAATGGAACACCCTGTATATTTTTTAATATTTTGAAAACTCGGAAAATTGACTCTTTGATGATAGCAAACACTTGATACTTTGACGTTTAGTTTAGCCAGATATGGCACGAAGTTATTTATTTTAAATAAATGGCACCAACTTTCTTATTTTAAATGGAACATCCTGTATATTTTTTTAATATTTTGAAAGCTCGGAAAATTGACTCTTTGATGATAGCAAACACTTGATACTTTGACGTTTAGTTTAGCCAGAAATGGGACGAAGTTATTTATTTTAAATAAATAGCACCAACTTTCTTATTTTAAATGGAACACCCTGTATATTTTTTATTATTTTGAAAGCTCGAAAAATTGACTCTTTGATGATAGCAAGCACTTGATACTTTGACGTTTAGTTTAGCCAGATATGGCACGAAGTTATTTATTTTAAATAAATAGCACCAACTTTTTTATTTTAAATGGAACACCCTGTATATTTTTTAGTATTTTCAAAGCTCGGAAAATTGACTCTTTGATGATAGCAAACACTTGATACTTTGACGTTTAGTTTAGCCAGATATGGCACGAAGTTATTTATTTTAAATAAATGGCACCAACTTTCTTATTTTAAATGGAACACCCTGTATATTTTTTTAATATTTTGAAAGCTCAGAAAATTGACTCTTTGATGATAGCAAACACTTGATACTTTGACGTTTAGTTTAGCCAGAAATGGCACGTAGTTATTTATTTTAAATAAATGGCACCAACTTTCTTATTTTAAATGGAACACCCTGTTTATTTTTTAATATTTTGAAAGCTCGAAAAATTGACTCTTTGATGATAGCAAGCACTTGATACTTTGACGTTTAGTTTAGCCAGATATGGCACGAAGTTATTTATTTTAAATAAATAGCACCAACTTTTTTATTTTAAATGGAACACCCTGTATATTTTTTAGTATTTTCAAAGCTCGGAAAATTGACTCTTTGATGATAGCAAACACTTGATACTTTGACGTTTAGTTTAGCCAGAAATGGCACGTAGTTATTTATTTTAAATAAATGGCACCAACTTTCTTATTTTAAATGGAACACCCTGTTTATTTTTTAATATTTTGAAAGCTCGAAAAATTGACTCTTTGATGATAGCAAGCACTTGATACTTTGACGTTTAGTTTAGCCAGATATGGCACGAAGTTATTTATTTTAAATAAATAGCACCAACTTTTTTATTTTAAATGGAACACCCTGTATATTTTTTAGTATTTTCAAAGCTCGGAAAATTGACTCTTTGATGATAGCAAACACTTGATACTTTGACGTTTAGTTTAGCCAGAAATGGCACGAAGTTATTTATTTTAAATAAATGGCACCAACTTTCTTATTTTAAATGGAACACCCTGTATATTTTTTAGTATTTTGAAAGCTTGGATAATTGACTTTTCGATGATAGCAAACACTTGATATGTTGGCTTTTGGTTTAGCCGTAAGTAGGAGCTTATTTTTCTTAGTAGTTTCGATTTTATTTTGATAAAGATGTGTTTTCTCGAATGACGTCATCAAAAATAGACATATGACAGCATCTTAAAAAAATTCAAGAAGGTCATCACTGTCACAAATATGACTAAAACAATAGAAAACTACATAAGAGAATCGATTTAAGGGTTTCGTCGATACATTGTATCGGAAAGCTATATTTTATAAGAATTTTATCGAATTACATTACTTTTGAGACACACTGTATATTTAAGGACGAGCACTTAGAGTCATTTTTTAAAGAGAACACCTTTCTTTTGTTAAATTATCTTTTAATATAAACAGGAGGTGATTTTTCGAGTCCCGATGACGATTCAACAGTAAAAGGAAATGAGGGATGGTCGGGGAGTACTTCGAATCGAGAATCGACTTCGGACCTCTCCACTTGTTCTTCAGATCGATCAAAAAGTTTAAAAGGTTTTTGAGATTAATGTATCTAAATTTAAAAAAAAATTAAACCAGACATAAGCGATTTGTTTCGTGAATGACTTTTTTAAATATTTCTTTCGCTCTCGCGTGAAACACAAGTTGGGCGTGTATTTTTGTATTTAATTGATGTTGGGGAAAAGGAAAAAATGTAATTTTTCTTAAATTTTGTGACAGTTGGAAATTAAATTATTTTCACAAGCCTTTATTTCTTTTCATTTGGTAGCGGTTTAACGCGAGACAACTCAAATAAAAAGCGTTAGTATGTAATAAAGTTCAGAAATACGACTTTTAAGTTGAAAGCTCCATGTGAAGTTTCTCCTCTTACGACGTAAAAACGATTTTTGGTGAGATAAAATTTGAACTCTTTCAGTTGTGCTTTACTATAATCTTAACAATATCATTTCATTGTGTTTAGTACTTTTTCAAAGTACGTACAGGGTGGGCGTTTACTGAGTGGTTGAAGGATTATTAGTCTAGTCAAATAAGGATTTAGCCTCGGAGTGAAAGTCAAAAAGCTATGTTTTGACGTTCTAAAGACTTGCTCAAAAGTCTCAAACAATCACGTGACCGCGTGTCGAGATATTCAAGGTTAAATGTCACAAAAATCGTTTTTTGCAAATATCTCGTTTCTTATGCATCATACGTCATTAGAGGTTATAATAAAACTTGTAGAGCATAAAATTCTCTACAAATGTCATCTAATTCATTTTTTTGTGCGATCAACCGTTGAGCAAGTGTTTCGAATCTCAGAATATAGGTTTATGCAAATATTTAGCTTTCTGACCTTCATTCCGGGGTTAGCCCTTTATTTCATTTTATTTGACTGGACTATATCGCAAAGGTGCAATAACGAATTTATAGGAGCACGAAATATCCGAAACCAATTTTGGCATGGTAATCCATTACCATCGGTTATGGCCACATCAGATTTTTTATTATTTTATTTAATAATTTATAAACTCATCGACATCGATCAAAACTGTCGTTCAAAGCTTTAAAAATATAAATTGTAAAAGAAGTAACCCATGTCTCACGTCAATTACTTTTATGTTATGCTATGGTATAGCGCGTTTCACCAGTGCATGAGGTGACTGATGGACTTCATATTAATATGGTACGATCGAGTATGATAGATAGCCTATCGTTCGATACTGTACCCCTAAAAAAATCGTATGGGTTTAATTGGTGAGGCTTTTGAGTATTGCGTTATTTTTTGCTGAAGTTGCGCCTTGTTAAAATGTAACCAAGATGAGGGAGGGAGGGCTTGCAGTCACACAAAACAGATATCGCTTTTGTCGCTCAAAAACCTCTTCAAACTCAACCGAAATAACCCCTAACTTAAATATCTCTTAGACAGCTCTACACGCTGCAACGAAGATTTTCAATGGATACGTAAAGAAAGTCCAGCTGTAGCAACAGCTCCAAAAATGGAAGAACAACTTCCACCTACAAAACCACCAATTAATCGCTCTTTTCGCGACAAAACACCTCGCAGATCGTCAGAAAGATCGGCACCAGGTAGTTTAGATCGTCGTCGCCATCAACACCATCAAAATCGACAAGAACGAGATCAAAAATCGAGATCTTCGCACGTTTTAAAAAGTCCGACAAAATTCGACGATTATCAATCGCAAAATTGTCAAAGTTGGTGTTGTAATCCTCACATGAACGAACAACACTTTTTTGAAAATTTTCATAGGAGACACGAACGAATTGATCCGCAAAGATATGGAAGTAATCCGATGTTGATGGAGCAAAGGTTTGTTGAAAGAGGGAGTCATCCGGATATTTATGGCGATTGCGGCGGTAATAGGTTTAGACACGAACAATCGTACGGATGTTGTTCGTTTCATTCGGCAGCTCCACCTTGCTGTTTTTTTAGCGATTCTAGAAATTATCACTGGGCACCACCCAATTATCCTGTCAACAAGGTATCTTTGAAATTTTAATTAACACTCTAAATAAGAAGATTTAACAAAAACATGCGTGCTAACTGCTAAAATTAAAACATTTTTTGTTACTTTAAAAATATACCTCATCTCATCTCCTCCAAAAGTAGCTAAAGTTGTCTAACAACGCAAAATTCCTAATAACATCTATTTTTAAGTTGTTTTAGAACAAAAAAGCTATTTTATTAGTTTCTAAAAAGTCACGTTTTGAGTCTATTTTTTACTTACACAATTTTTGTTATTTCAGGGACCAGATCACGATGATAAAATGCGTAAATTGCAGACTGAAAGGGACAATCTTCAATTGCAAGTTCAAGTTTTGGGAGAACAAATTGAAGCCCAAACCGACAAAATTACAGATTTAGAAAAGTGTTTGACCGAAAGAAAACAACAACTTATAAATTCAGAAGACTTATTACAAAGGGTGAGTTTTTTATTCCTTTTATTCTTAAAATCGGATCAATGTTCAATGTCGAACGTTGAGCCTCTTCTGTTTATCTCGTTTGTATCTGGGCATCTCAGCTCACCTAATGAAAGTCAGAAAGCTAAATATTTGTTAAGCATATTTTGACGTTCTTAAGACATGCTCAAAAGTCTCATACAATCATACAAAACTTTTTAATTGTAAATGGAACACCCTGTATTTTTTGACAGTTTTGGATGTAGAAATCAATTTACTATCGTTTTGCATTACCATTTCCTATACCTATCGTTGATGCTTTTTACATTATATATATCGTATTTCTTATATAAGCTTGCGCGCCTCCTACTGTCTGCGCTATATTTCGAGAACGGTTGATCGTACAAAAAATGAATTAGATGACATTTGTAGAGAATTTTATGGTCTACAAGTTTTATAATAACCTCTAATGATGTATGATGCATAGCAAACGAGATATTTGCAAAAAAACGATTTTTGTGACTTTTGAGTTGAATACCAATATTTCATCTTATTTGACTGTACTATAAAGCAGTTCGAGTCGAGCTTTAAGCAGCCTAGTGTCTTTTTAATTACCTAAATTTTTTTCCTGGATTCTTTGCTCAAATTAGTGACACAGAATAACAGACTAACGAGCAATCCCCCAGACATACAGACAAGGAGAGAGCAAAACGACGTCGGCAGACGCAAACCTAGACGAACAGTTGAGCAAATAAGCAGATAGTTCAAATATCAGTTACTTGTATAGACGAAAGGAGTACTAGAGCAGAGTTGATGCTCTGAGCTCCCCTTTAATGTCAGCTCTGCGTCTCACAGCAGCTTCCGATAAAAATGTAAATTAATTTTCTTTTCTTTATAGGAAATGTTATCGAGATCTTCTTTAGAAACACAAAAGTTAGAATTGATGACAGCAATAAGTGAATTGAAGCTACATCAAGCTGCGTTAGAAAGAGAGCTATTAGAATTGAGATCTAGTCGTTTTAATAACAATAGTAATTCTATTGGAGGAATTACGAAACCGCCACTTCGACCAAGAACATCGCCTCAACCACAACACTCTACACCAATTCATCACACAAGCAATCAAGTAAATTTACATATTTTACTCATTACATTTATCCCCATCAAATTGAATTTAGAGGAAAAATATTTACGATGCTTCCCTTATCCGATAGTATGGGGAAGCAATGATTGTTATCGCGTGACGTATTGTTTTGATGATTTACATTTAATTTTATGATTTGATCATGGTGGTCGTGTTGTAAAGGCTTCTCACCTAGACTTCCTAGAAATTCTAAATAATAAAATTAAAATTTATTAATTGAAATCTTACAAACAGCTCAGCTCGTCACCTCTCTGAAGGCAATGATAAACCACCAAGAGTAAAATAGCTTAGTTAAGCTTGCCTATCATTGCAAGGTGCCTAACACCAATGTGTGCAACTAAGTGGAGCAGATTAAGACGTACAAGATGTTTTGATTTAATTACAAATTCAAAATTCTTTTTTAGGCTATAAACATAAGAATGTCACCATCGCCGAGTCCCGTTTCAACAGGTTCTACATTAACTCAATCACCAAGAAAAGTAGATTACACCCAACAAGAGATTCCATCACCAAAAGTACGAACTTTTTAATAATTTTACTTATCTGTTAAATTTTGTTAATTTTGTAGACACCACCGGCAACCTACAGAAGACAAATAGACATACATTATGGTAGTTTACCACGTCAACAATTTGTTAGTAATGGAGAAATAGTTCCGATTATAGATACTAATGCTAACCCTTCGAATGGTTCAAAAAAAGGAGTAGCATTTGGTAGGGGATTTACTTCACTACTTGGGGGTCGGGCCAGGGGTCGATCTGAACCAAATTTAGGTGATAGCTCGTTTTATTAGCACGAACAATTTTATGCTATAATCGAGCTACTAACTTAAATAATATTTATAACAAAAACACTATTTTGGCTTGCTTTAAAACGTTTATAAACAAAATAATTTTCCTCCTGGAGACTTCCAATAAATTAATATCGATATGCAAGCAAGCACTTAGTCACTTTTATATTTAATCATTCTTGTAATTGCACATACCTAAACAACTCGCTGCATACTACATACTTTGCATATTAAATGATTCATAACTCGATCAAAATTTAAAAATTTTCAATTAAACAACTAATAAATTGACGAGTAATTAGGAATGATAAATAATTAAACTTATTGAATAATTGTCACCTTCTGTTACTATATGCTTGCCTAAATTACTTCTCGCTTATATAACTATCGTAATTTACAATACTCTTTTTATTGTAGCGGAGACTGAAAAAATTATTATAGAAGATTCAACTGATGGGACGCCACAATCACCTTCTTTAACGTTTAATAAAAATAAAGGAATTAAAAAAATATTTGGACGTATGAAACGTTCTGGTTCTGGTAATTTGGAAGATATACCAGGATTATCGGAGTTTCAAAGAGGCGGTGTTAGAGCTACGGCTGCTGCTCGACTCGGTTGGAGCGAACCTCAAATTAATTTAAAGTGAGTTTATAAATAATAGATATTTATGTTGTGTGCAGTATTTTTTCTATAAGCGTTAAAAATTTAAAAAAATTTTATTTAAATTGACATTTTTCTTTAATTAGTTTGAGCACTATAGATGATTATAGATGTCGCCACCTTTGACAATCAAACGTTATGATTTTTCGGAGTTTTAGAAAGTTTTAGCACGTTTAAATTTTAATTGTTTGAAATATTTTTTCTACTAGGGTGTGGAGGGCTAAAAACTTAAAGCCAATTAAGTTTTTTTTAATTGACATTTTTAATTAATTATTAGTTTGACAACTTGATAATAGGTGTCGCTACGTGTATTTTTGTTGTTTGAAAACTGTCAAATGTCAATAAACATTCGAAATTTGGTTTTTAATATTAAATAGGACTTAATTTCTTTCTATTTCTTATTAAAACCGCTTAAAAATCATTTTTAAAATATATTTCGCCTATTAATATCGAAGCATTAGAACTTTGAATTAAAATAAAAGTAAGCGATTTGTCATGGTCATCTGGTAGATAAGTAAATTATCCTTTAATTTTAGACTCGAAAAACCATTTGCGGAATGGGATACAGAAAATATTTGCGATTGGTTGCAAGATTTAGGTTTAGAACAGTACATATCAGAAGCAAAAAGATGGATTAAAAATGGACAACAATTACAAGAAAGTTCGATTCAAGAAATTGAAAAAGAATTATCAATAAAAAATGTTTTACATCGTAAAAAGTTACAATTGGCAATTATCGACACACAAGAAAATTCATCGAGTGATCACTTTTTGGCAAAAGCTGGAAAGTTGGACACTGCTTGGGTGTTACGTTGGTTAGACGATACAGGATTACCACAACATAAAGAAGCGTTTTTAATAAATAGAATTGATGGACGCGTTTTACACAGACTGACAATTGATGATTTGGCGGTGCTTCACGTTACTTCGCTGTTACACGTTGCTAGTCTCAAACGAGGAATACAAGTTCTTCGTGAAAACGATTTTGAACCTAGTTGTTTGCAAAGACGCTCATTACCTGACGATCCCGAACAACCTACACCTAAACAAATTTGTTTGTGGTCTACACATAGGTTAGTAACTTCTACTTTTATTTCAAAAACCAGTATTTTGTCAATATTAATAAGTTAATTTGGTTAGAGTGATGGAATGGTTAAGGGCAGTCGATTTAGCGGAATATGCACCAAATTTGAGAGGTGCAGGTGTACACGGTGGTTTGATGGTGTTGGAAGATAAGTTTACTTCAGAGCTATTGGCATCTTTATTAAATATACCACAAGGAAAAACTTTATTAAGAAGGCATCTGAACACGCACTTTAAAGAATTGCTGAGTAAAGAAGTAATTCAAGAAAAAAGAGAATCGGAAGCAACTTTAGGTTATATACCTTTAACACCTTCTGCTAAATTAAAAGTAAGTTTATTTTTAAGTTTATTGGTTTTGATTGTGTGCTTTTGATTTTATTTTAGGTCGCTAAAAAGTCTCAATTTTCGTTAAAACGGAAGAAGAGTAAAGGAGAAGTGGATTATGGTGATTTGGTGTGTCCGCTTAATCCAAACAGTGAAGGTGAAATGAACGGTTCTATTAGAAGCTCTATGGGTGTAAGTTACTAACCTCTAACATCTTAACTTTTAATTGTCTCGGTTTTTTTATTGCAACATTCCTTAAAAGAAATTACTAAGACTGTTATACCCATTGGCTCAGATTGACGTGGCTGTAGCTGCTTCTTGAACATCTTTTTGTTTTAAATGCAGCATTTGTACAAGATTTTATGAAAATCTGCGTCAGTGGGAGCCATTTGAAAATGTTATTGGATAAT
Organism: Malthinus seriepunctatus; assembly: GCA_963924605.1. Classification (NCBI taxonomy): domain Eukaryota; kingdom Metazoa; phylum Arthropoda; class Insecta; order Coleoptera; family Cantharidae; genus Malthinus; species Malthinus seriepunctatus. The sequence goes on along the minus strand of OZ004604.1, from coordinate 26,020,962 downwards.
TTAAGCTGGAAGGGCCCTTCAGGTGAAATGTCTGTACCTTCTAAACAATCAAGAAACTGAGACGATGGTATTTTATCTTTTTTTCTTTTTCAATGTTTCTTTTAAAGATTAATATAGCTTTTAACTGTGGGTTCTTAATTGGGTTAAATTCTACGTTTTCTTTCATGCTGTTCATCGGATGTAGGTACCAGAAATTTTAATCATCGAATGTTGATTTTAATTTATATAGTTATTTAAAAAAATTTGCATTATGGAATTGGTTTCTCTTAATAAGGTGTGTGCATTTTGCAAATAACGTTTTCTACAAATTAGACATAGTGCGTGCCTTTAGTGTAGAATATGAATTTAATTTTTGCTTCATAGATTTTTAGACTTTTCTGTTACATAATTAGGCCAGTTAGTGAGTGATTGAATAACAAAAAAAAAGTCCTTTCTGACTGGCCTCAAATTAAAAGCGTCAACTTAAAAGTTTGCCTTTACAGTTGTGTTAATTATGAAATTGAATCGCAGGTAACGAGAATCGACGAACTAAAGGAAGAGGCTGCCTTTCAGCTCAATGACGACAGTTCTTTAACAGGGTCTTGTAGTCAATCACCTTGTGTGTCTCCGCAGCCAGGAAGGCATCAACTCTAAAAAAATAAATGGGCACTACTCAAATATAATTATTTTAATTTCGTACTTTCATTTGTTACAATATCACACGATCAGTTGTTTTTATATTGTTTTTATAAATAAGACGTTAGAATTTTATAACGAAAGATGCATTTATATCAGTAGGGTCTCGGACCGTTGAAGGAAAAAATTTTTTATCTTAGTATTAGTATGTAATCGTAACAATAACCAGTACTCACTTGTTGTACTAATCAAGTATTAAAAAAAAAGATATTTTTAGTCTTCCCCAAAATGCCTTATTATAAATTAGCAGCAAATGAAAATGACGAGCTAAATTGTTGATTGAAAATTGTGCCAAATTTTATGAAACAAAAAATTTTTCTATTTTCACATTTTAAGATTGATTTATTAACTATCAATAAAAATCGATTTGCACCAAATCATTTGCTCTAATAATTTTATTTTTTGCATTTTTCTTCTTTTTTTAATTAAACAATTGACTGTATTGAAGTATTTATAACAATCGTTACCAACATAATGTATAAGGTATTTACTTAACCTGTAGAAAATAAAACAAATTATACACCGAACAATAGTCTTTTGTTTAGTAGTATGATTTAACTCATCACTTACTTTTAACTTTTTCCAATCCAAGAAAAAGTTGTAATCGAGAGAAAAATAATAATAATAATAAAAAATTTTTTTATTTAAGTTCTCGACGTTTTGAGTCACCCTGATTCCAAAAATCAAAAAAAAAATTTTCAATTTTTTGAACCAAAATGTCTGGATGTATGTATGTATGAATGTCTGTAACTCTGTGGAGCAAAAACTACTGAACCGATTTTGATGAAATTTGATTTTAGTCACTTTAAAATTATTTCATCGGCAAACTAAGCTTTTATAAGAAATCTATACAGGGTGTCCAAAAATAAGGTGATTATTTTGGACGCATATTTGCAAATTTGGGCCAAATTCAATTTTACTTGGCTATAAGATAGTACATGTGAGCCTTAATTGAAAAATAAAATTTCAAATTTTTTTATTCAAAATGGCGACCCAGAGAACGATAGTCCCATTTTGTGGTTTTTCCCTTATAACTTCGCCATTAATTATTATTATAAAAATTTCAAAATGGCATTGTACAGCCAAAATATACGGCTTTCGTCCTAATCTAGTCGATTTTCAAAATTGTTTTAAAATTGCCTACCTTTAAGGGGTCAAAGTAGGTCAAAATTTTGAAATGGATTTTCTCAAAATTCCCTCTGCCATATTTTTTCTTTTTTGGATATGTTACAGACAACGTAATTCTCTATCGAAATACAAAATTTTATTAAAATCGCTCGAGCCGTTTTGGAGTAATGATTTTTGGAATTTCAAAACTTCAAAAATCTTTAATTTTTTTTATAATGAAAATGGAAACTTGAAAATGTATATATGTATCAATCCCATGAATATCTATTTTTTTACACTAATTTCGTTTAACAAAACGCTTCCGGTTAAACCGGAAATTACAAAAATATTAAAAATTTTAGGAACACCCTGTATATTTTTCAATATTTTGAAAGCTTGTAAAATTAACTTTCTTAAGATATAAAATAATGTATATTTTGAACTTCAATTTATGCCAAATTTTACAAAAAAGTGAAATTTTTGAAACAGTTTATACCTAAAAATTTTGGTCACATACAAGTCCCAGGTTCAATTCCGGACTGAAGCAGTTTAAAAAAAAAACTTTCAAAAAAATTTTTTAATTCTTAAAAAATTTTACAAAGGATTTGGCCATACAAAGTACTTTTTCCTGTCCGTAAAATATTATAATTTTATATTTTTTTTTATTAAAATTTAATTTGATATCTTCTAAATGAAAGTTTTAAACTATAAACTTTTAAAGAAGTCCACAAAAAAATACAACAGGAAAAAGTTCCTCGTATCCGTATCCGTATCCATCCGGCCACATCCGTTGTTTTAGTATTGGTTTTCGTTTCTAAAAAGAAGTCGAAAACAACGGATGTGGCCATACAAGGGACTTTTTCCGTCCGCCAAATCTTTGAATGTTTTATTTTTTTTAAATTAGAATTTCATTTAATATCTTATGGCCACATCCGTTGTCATTATTATTAAATTTATTTTTAAGTTAATATAAATTACATGATATTTTTCTAATTGCTTCCGTCAGGCATCGATCCTGGGACTTCTGCGTGTAAGCAGAATTTTTAGGTATTAACTCTAAAATACTACTTAATTTCATTTTTTTTTAAACTTGGCGTAAATTTAAGTTCACAATTTACATTTTTTATAGCTAGATATATTTATAATTAGAAAGCTAATTTTACTAGCTTTCAAAATATTGAAAAATATACAGGGTGTTCCATTTAAATTACGAAGTATGATCCCATTTTCGGTAAAACGGGAAGTCGAAATATAAAGTGTTTGGTATCTTGTAATAGCTAATTTTATGAGCTTTCAAAATATTTAAAAATATACAGGGTGTTCCTAAAAATTTTGACATTTTTGTAATTTCCGATTTAACCGGAAGCGTTTTGTTAACCGAAAATAGTGTCAAATAATAGATATTCATGGGATTGGTATACATATCCATTTTTAAGGTTTCATTTCTATTACAAAAGAAATTAGAGATTTTTGAAGTTTTAACATTCAAAAAATCATAACTTTGGCCATCCTTATATGTCAATACTCAAAATTACACCAAAGCTGTCAATCAATCAATCAATTTAAAAAGTTAATTATGAAAAAGTCAAAATTTTAGTTCCCAAAATAATAAAAATTCTTTTTGTAAATTTGTACAGTTTGAAACCAAAAATTCGCAATAACTATGTAAGATAAAATAATATTATGTCCAAAGAAATAAATCACACTGCATCGGAAGAATTAATTTTGTCATCGAGAGGCTATCATTTAGTTAGAAAATTAGGGGAAGGTTCTTATGCAAAAGTTTATTTGGCCGAATTTAAAAGTCGCGACCACTCAGATAGCGAACCTAAAATAAATCAACTGGCATGCAAAATTATAGATACCGCTAACGCACCAAAAGATTTTGTACGAAAATTTTTACCTCGAGAATTGGACATTTTAATAAAATTAAATCATCCCCATATAATCCACGTTCATAGCATATTTCAACGTAAAACGAAATATTTTGTATTTATGAGATTTGCTGAGAATGGAGACGTTTTGGAATTTATATTAAAAAAAGGTTCCACTTCAGAAGCTCAAGCAAGAGTTTGGCTTAGACAAATGGCACTCGCTATACAATATTTACACGATATGGACGTTGCTCACAGAGATTTAAAATGTGAAAACATCCTTATAACGAATAACTATAACGTTAAGTTGGCCGATTTTGGTTTTGCGCGTTATACAATCGATTCCCACGGTAAAAGAGTTACGAGCGACACTTATTGCGGCTCTTTATCCTATGCTGCACCCGAAATTTTACGCGGTACACCCTATCATCCCAAAGTTTCAGATTTGTGGTCTTTAGGCGTCGTTCTTTACATAATGTTGAATAAAGCCATGCCTTTCGATGATACAAATATCAAACGCTTATGCGAACAACAAATAAACAAACGTTGGCGTTTTAGAGCTAAAGTAGTAGACACACTTAGCGATCAAGTAAAAAAACTAGTAGCGCATCTTTTGGAACCGGACGTTGTTAAAAGATGGAGGATCGAGCAAGTTTTAAATTCGGATTGGTTAGCTATGGATCCGAGACTCATGCAACTGAATGCTGCCGAACAAGCTGCGATGCATCATGCACAAGAAGAAAGAAAGAAACATCTCGAAAGTACCAAAAGAGGAGCGTCGGCCACAAATAGTAATCCTAAACATAAAAAAAGTGAAGATGGCAACAAAGGTGAAGAAGATGTTACCGTATTGAAAGATCTTAAACATTCAGACGATCCAGCTAAAATGGCTCAAAGTTCACCCGGAATTGTTGACTTATAAGCCAAATATGTCGTGTAAAACGCTGATGATGTTTTTTTATTTATGAAAATAGACTTATTTGTTGTATATTGCAAATAATAATTAAATTTTAATTTTGAAAATTTACAATAATAATAAAGTAGGTACATCAAAGTGTTATTAGATGGCGCTGCTTTTAAAATTAGAACTGTCAATTATCTGTCAACTGTCAACTTTAGAAAAAGAGACACAAAATGTTAGTTTTAAATTTTTTTTGCAAAAACTAGTATTTTAGGGGTTCAAAGTTAGCGCCACCCCCTGAAGAGGTAGTTCTAGTAGTACGATTTTCGTGCTTTGTCTCACCTTTGTCTATCACAAAATGACTTTTATAAGATATGCCTACTGTATAAAAATCATTAAAATACTTATAGTGCTTTTGGAGATAAAGCAATTTTTGTAAATTTTAACCCCAAATTTGAGAATCTATAACTTGGCAAGGGTCGAGGTCCATCAAACATAAAAGCGCGGCAGTTGTCTAGACAGTCGGTTGATTATGTGACGTCACATTTCCGATTAAGAAAAAAAATTGCTGTTACCTATTACAAAAAAAGTCCGAAAATCAGGATAAATTTTGTTACGTTGACTATACTAAAACTCAAAATTCGTAGAATTTTTTCATGTTTTTGACAATAAAGCGTGTCACTTGTAATGAAGTTCAATTTTATTCCACGAGGTTCGCACAATCGACGGTCCCAAACGTCAAATTACAGTACCTATTATTACCAAATTACTTTTATTGTATATAATTATAGGAATTTTTTCAAATTTGTTTGAATTAAGTAATTTGGTAATACTGTAATTTGACGTTTGGGACCGTCGATTGTGCGAACCTCGTGGAATAAAATTGAACTTCATGACAAGTGACACGGTCTATTGTCATGTCATCAGTTAATCAAACAGGTAAAGTAGGCCACTGCATAAAATGTATAGGCAGCTACTTTTGTTGTTAAGTTTGCTTGTTTCTGTATAGATGACTCTAGGTGTCTTAAAATTATCGTTAGGCAACCAACAAAACGCCAAATCCTTTTGTGTATATGAAAAAAGCTATCTTTTAGGCGTCCTGTAACAATAAAATGAATTAGTAATTCAAATTTTAAAGAATAAATTACATTTTGTAACTCTTACTTTTCATAATGTTCCAAAGATATAAAAGCTGAGTTCCGTTGTCTTCTTTATTTGATGTGTTGTTTGAGATCTTTTTATTTAATTCATTCGCTGAAAAAATAAACTACTATACCTACAAGATTTTAATTAGTTTAGAACAGGTTTACTCCTTAAACTTACTACTGGTATTCCGAAAGGCGTTCAACTAACACAAAAAAATATTGTTTCCCTTCTTCACATTTTGAACGTCGAAGAATACAAAACCTGCCGAGACACTCAGGGTAAAGCAAAAAGGACTTAAGTCATTTGATTTAAGTCATTTTAAAACTCGTAACTTAAGACTTATGATTTAATTGATTTTTAAAATTGACTTGTAACTTAAATTATTTTTGTCTATCTGGTAAAGACAGTCTTTGAAGAAAGTCAAAAGAAATTACTTAAGTAATTTAGAAAAGACTTAAAACGTTTAGAAAAGATTAAAGTCATTTAGAAACCGGAAGTAAAAATATAAAGTGTTTAGTATCGTGTAACAGCTAATTTTACGAGCTTTCAAAATATTTAAAAATATACAGAGTGTTCCAAAAAATTTTAATATTTTTGTAATTTCCGGTTTAACTGGAAGCATTTTGTTAAACGAAAATAGTGTCAAATAATAGATATTCATGGGATTGATACATATATCCATTTTCAAGTTTCCATTTTCATTACAAAAAAAATTAAAGATTTTTGAAGTTTTGACATTCCAAAAATCATTACTCCTAAATGGCTCGAGCGATTTTGATAAAAATTTATATTTCGATAGAGAATTACGTTGTCTGTAACATATATAAAAAAGAAAAAATATGGCAGAGGGAATTTTGAGAAAATCCATTTCAAAATTTTGACCTACTTTGACCCCTTAAAGGTAGGCAATTTTAAAACAATTTAGAAAATCTACTAGATTAGGACGAAAGCCGTATATTTTGGCTGTACAATGCCATTTTGAAATTTTTATAATAATAATTAATGGCCAAGTTATAAGGGAAAAACCACAAAATGGGACAATCGTTCTCTGGGTCGCCATTTTGAATAAAAAAAATTTTTTTTTCAATTAGGGCTTACATGTACTATCTTATAGCCAAGTAAAATTGAATTTGGCCCAAATTTGCAAATATGCGCCCAAAATAAGCACCTTATTTTTGGACACCCTGTATAGATTTCTTATAAAAACTTACTTTGTCGATGAAATAATTTTAAAGTTCCTAAAATCAAATTTCATCAAAATCGGTTAAGTATAGTTTTTGCCCCACATGGTTCCGGACACACACATACATACAGACATTTTGGTTCAAAAAATTGAAATAGTTATTTATTATACAAGACGATAAAGGGATAATTTAACTACTGAGTGAATTAACTTTCACGAGGTAGTTAAAGAACCTTTATCGTCCTGTATAATATGCTATTTTTTTCTATAGCAAATGTTAAAGAAAAACCAATTACAAATCATTTACAATTAAATTATCATTTGCAAAATTAGTTAAAAATATTTGAGTAGTGTGCGGTTGCTATGTGAGTAGTGGGGTTGCTATAACTTCATGGGGTTGTATTACTTTATCTATCCTTGCTGTTAAAATTCTATTTTTTCTTCAAACGTCAGAAAAAGTCGCCTTTGTGTCCCTCAATAGGTAACGGTGAAGTTTAACTTTCCCGCCGAGGCAGGAAAAATTGTCAGAAAAGTAATTTTTGTCTGTCTAGGAGGGAAAAGTAAAATCTTAACCGCACATTATTTTTATTTTTAACGTAAAAAATGTTTTTTAAGCATTTGTAATGCTTATATTTTCCTTTATAATTAGTTCGTTGCGTTTAATAATTAGCTTTTTTTACAAATTTAAGTTAATTTTAAAAAATATTTGACAATTGAACTACAAGTAATTGACAAGAGATGGTGCTCTTTCAAAAATCAAAAATTTCAGTTTTACGCTTTACGTTTGCAGAAAAAATTTAATGTTTTATACGGAGTCAAAGTAGTTTTGTGTGACTCGCCTGTATTGCCTGACTCGCTCGCTACGCTCGCTCTTCAGCCAAACACAGTCTTGTCACACAAAACGTCACTTTGTCTCCATATAAAACAAATAACTATTATCGACTAATTTTAGTTGATCAAATCACACTTTAACGTTTGCTATAGAAAAATAGTATTTTTTACAACATGAGATGAAACATACGTTTTTTTCATGAGATAGAATTTAGAGATAGAGACCACAAAAAAACTGGTTTCACCACATGTTGTAAACAACATCCGCTTGTAATAAAACTTTTTCTCACTAGAGACGAAAATGCTATTTTCGTAACGAGTAAGTGATGACGAAATGCTTAGTTTCACATATGAAGACCACAGGGGAAGAACGATCTAAGTCACTTTTTATACAAACTGAGATAAATCAAATTTAATGTTTAAAACGCTCTATTTCATACATTTAAAAACAAAAAAAATGACGGTTAAATGCAAAGTTTTATTTAATGTATTAACATTGAAAATCATTAGAAAATAACATATTTTTCTTAAGGAAGAATAAAAAAAAATTAAATAAACATTCTGTTATACATAAATGTACGGAAGAATGAACCAAGTCCAGCTATTTTCATAAAACCTGGAAATAATTTATAGCATTATTTAAGGTAGTAATAAGTCAAAGAAACTTACATCTAATTCATCATCACTTCGGTTGCCATCAACAAATGGCAGTTTTTCGTAGAAAGCCTGCAATTCTTCTGAAATAAACACTTTCAGTTCTTGGAGTTGGTCGTATTTCTTTTTTTGAACGGGTAATAAATTGGAGTAAAGTTGATTTGGACTAAGTTTGGAATTCCATCTCACATTTTTTGCCATGATAACAAAGCTAGCAAGTTCTCCATTATAAGCTGTCTCCCTTACTGATACAGTACGGGGATTATCGTTACTAAAATGTAACTCCCTGACAGGTCTCGTCGGGAATGGGCAAGTTTTTCGGTAGTACTGCCGTAGAAAGTTTGTCCAAGCATAAAAAAAATTCTGCTTGCAGTCATAGACATCAAACGGCATTGGTTTGGTCCTTGCTGTCCTAAATACTTCAAGCCATTGGTTTGGAACTTCAACTCGAGACTTTTGATTGATTAGTCCGAAATCTTTGTCACATTCCAGATAGGAGTGACCCCTCATTGGAAATATCACATGAATTGATTCGAATCTTTTTTTGGCATGGATCATATAATGCAAAAATCTAACAAGAGTAAAATTCTTATTTTGTCCTGCGCATGAGTCACAGAAGATACGTAAATGTTTCACATCTTGGTCTAGGACTTCGCAACAAAAATGGTGCAAAAAAGACATGACTTCATCAGCACCCTTCTTTGCCACAGTTTGGGGATATGCGTAAAAGTATGATTGGTTTGTAGATAAAACATGAATATTGAAGCTAACAAACGTGAGCTGTCGTTTATAGTACACATCATTCGTACTGATATTAGGCGTTGGTAAATTTTTACAGAAATCCATTGTAATAGCTTCGACATATTTATACTTTCTTGCTCGTTTCTTTTCCAATCGTTTTTTAGTATAGAAAGCTTGAGCTCGAAGCTTGTGAAGTCTATCTTCCGTTTGAAGTTTAACCAAACTGCTATTCAACTGCGCTTTCTTTTTTTCATCAGATGGTACAAGTTGGCTTAGCTGTGTTTCTACCGCAGCGATTTTTACTTTTGCCGCATCGCAAGCGCTACATGTATCAGACCTAGGGTAGCCAAAACCAATATTGAAATCTTTAAGGAAAATATTCCTGTATGTTTCGTAACTTACAGAGGTATACTGTTTTTCCAGATACATTTTATGCATTTTTTTTACATTTAGTGTCTCCGGGAGGTACAATCGTCTTGTATCTTTCAGACTATAGTGGGAAGTCCTACCCTTGAAACTTTTGATGTGTTCTTGTACAAGCTTTAAAGTTTCATCGCTTAACTTGTGAGGTCGATTTTGATGAGTTCCTCTTTTGTCATGGCAGGAACTTCCAGTTTGTTTCAAATAGTTTTTCAATGTTATAAGCCGTCTGTTTGTAATTCCATGTAAACTGATGAACGCTTTCTGACACACTTCAATCTCTTTATACACACCAGAGTTCTTTTCCAACCTAATTTTGAATGTGAACGAATTGTCTCGCAAATTGGCTACATTTTCATTGCGTCTAGGACGCCTGCGTTTAACATTATGAATGTTGATTAGACCACAAAGATGAAGATTTTGCTCATTTCTGTTGTCCAATGAATTTAATTTTTTTACAATCGTACTCTTCTGTGGTGTCACTTATGATTTCAAAACATTTAAATCGTTTACATTTACAAGACTCACCGATTTCATAAGTGTGATTTCTAATTTTTTGTGCAGCATCTCGAACACGACCGTGCGATTTTCTTTTACGAGTTAAAAGGGCATTCAATGGTGTGTCATCATCACTATCACTACTTGCACTTAAATTCATATCGGGAAGAAGTAAAATATAAAACGAAAGAAACACTACGGTGTACTTGTACTAGTAGTTTAATGTAATCTGAATAAGAAAATGAAACTGATTATCAGCGAGAAACGTGTGAGATAAAAAAAAGTGAGAGATAAAGAACATCCTGTTGACACAGTCATTATTGGCTAGATACAGAATCACACCATCACAGTTTGGTATGGTGTGGACTTAGATCGGTATTCCAAACAACCGGTGGACTTGGATCGTTATTCCATTAAACGTAGATTTTTTAAACATTATTTACTGTGACTTACATCGCTTTTTCGTTCATTTGAACTATTTCATGTGAAAGAGCAGGTCCGAAACTATAACAAACAATGTGTAACTCATTTTGTAACCGGGTGTGACTTAGATCGTTTTTCCCCTGTGGTCTTCATATGGGAGTAGAAAAAAATATTTTTTCGATTTTTGAAATCAGGGTGACTCAAAACGTCGAGAATTTCAATAAAAAAAATTTTTTTCTTCAAACGTCAAAAAAAGTTGACATTTCGTTACTGAACAAGTAAGGTTAAAGTTCTACTTTTACATCCTAGGAGGCAAAAGTGAACTTTTACCTCCTAGGAGGTAAAAGTAAATTCTAACCCAAAATATTAACAACAAATTGTAACGTAAAATGATATTTCTAAGCATTTGTAATGTAAAAAGGTAATGTTTTTATAAATTTTCTGTTATAATTCATTCGTTGCGTTTAATAATTAGCTTCTTTTTACAAGTTAAAGTTAATTTTTAAAAATATTTGACAATTGAACTACACATAATTTTCAAGAGATGGCGGCACTTGAAAAATTTTTATTTTTCCTTTTTCTAAGTTTTACGTTTGAAGAAAAAATTAAATGTTTAATACGGAGTAAAAATACGTTTTTTGGCTCGTCAGTAGTTGTCAGACTCAACTTCGTTTCGTCTGACAAGCCCTACTGACTAGCCTAAAAAAAGTGACATTTTTACTCCTAATCAAACAATATACTATTATTATTATTTTTTTTTTTTCTTGATTATAACAACTTTTTCCGCGCCAATCAGCGCCATCTCTTGTCAATTAATTCATTAATTGTCATTGAACTGCAATACCTCATCATAACCTCACTAATTCGCTCATATCGCTTCTATGAACGAGTAACATTTAAAAATAATTCAAAAAATGAGTTTAAATTGCCGAAATGAAGATGACTTGCAAAACGCGATTCAACTAAAATTCAACGAATTAGTACCCAACCATTTGTTAATGGATATCACCAACGATTGTAACTCTGAACTCGATATAGATATTAAAGAAGAACCGATCGAAGATAACAAATCGAGTAATTTATTCACTAATTATTTCTTATATTTTTAATTTGAGTGTTACAAAAAATTCAAAAACTATTTATTTTAGATGTAAAAGAAGACCTATTTGAACCTGTTGGGGAGCTTGAAGATAACAATTTGGGTGAGTTTTTTACAAATTATTATTTTTTAGCTAAAACCGAACTTATTGTAGATTTGAACGAAGAACCAAGTCAACATGTTGAATATATCGGATCGTGTAAGCTATCGAGTTCTAAGAAAGAGTATAAATGTGATATCTGCAATTATAAGTGTTATTATCTTCATGAACCATTACATTGGGTCATTAAAAGACATCGTGATTTGGTAAATCAATGCAAAAACTGCAACTTTCATTGTATGGCGGCATATGAGTTTAAAAAACATGAAAGCAGCTGTGTTTTTGTCACGATACTAAAATGTACTTACTGTTTTCAACAATTTGATGTAAAAAGTGAATTTTTAAAGCACGTTCAAAAACATCGTGATAAAATTGATCACAAATGTGGAATTTGCAATGATTATTACCTAAATTACGATGCTTTAAAAAACCACATGATTCAAGATCACCAAGGTTTATTCAAGTGTACTATGTGTGTGTTTCAAAGCGTTTTTAAAGATGACTTTGAAATTCATATGCAATATCACGCTTCTAATGTGAGTAAAACGACTAATAAACAAGTGAGTAAACAGACTAAGAAACGAGTTCGGTCTCCAATAGAATATATTTGTGAAAAATGTGGTAAACATTTTCGTCAAAAATCAGCTTTTAACAAACATCTGCATTACATTCAAAATCAGAAAGGTTTGTTCAAGTGTATTATATGTAACTACAAAAGCATTTTCAAAGACGAAGTTGAAGAGCATACAAAATCTCACGACAACGATATCCACCAATCGCTGAGTAAGGAATTAAGTAATAGTACGAAACAAAAATCTCCCGATTTATCACATACACAAGTTAATGAAAAACAATATATTTGTGAACAATGTGGTAGAATATTTCATCATGGAGGAAGTTTTAATAAACATAAATATACTCACACTGGTGAGAAACCATATAAATGTAAATTGTGCACCAAACAATTTTCGAGTTTTCATAGTAGAGCCAAACATATATTAAATCATAGTGGTAGTAAACCGTTTTGTTGTAACGTGTGCGATTATAAATGTGTATGTTCATCTAGATTAAGATGTCACATGCGTATTCACACAGGTGAAAAACCATTTCAATGTTTAATATGCAGTTTTAAATGTTCGTACAAAGTTAGTCTAAAGAATCATATGCAAGTTCATACAGGTAAACAGTTTTGTTGTGAATTGTGCGATTATGAGTGCAGTGACAAAGTTACTTTGAACAGGCATATTAAATCTCACCATAAATAGATACTAATTTTTATTTCAAACTTGCAATGAGATTTTATTTGTTGTAGTTAATTGCTATCAATAAAGGTGGGATAATGCAAAAATTACTGTTCAAAAGTTTAAAACACGAAATAAATCATATTGATGAAAAACCTTTTTATTAACGATTTATCAGTTTTAAAATTAAAGGTTAGCGCTAACCTAAATGTGCGCTAACCTTTACGAAACATGTTAATGTGTCGTTGTCATCTCATCTATCATCTCATCCTATCTGTCACTCATCATATCTGTCAATCTCATTTGTGAGATGAAATGACAGATAGATTGACAAATGGGATGACAGATAACTCCTCCGACATGAAATGACAGATGTAATGACATATGGCATAACAGATCCCAATCCCCACCTCCCTAAACCAATCTCTGAAATGGCATATGGGATGACAGACGGGCTAGCAGATGGAATGTTAGATAACTCCACTTGACATATGAAATGACAGATAAAATTGACGTATAGTGACAAATGACATTGACATAAATGTTGGGTGATAATGATAAATGAACTCCCCTCTGACACTGACATATGGTGACAGGTGACGACATTGACATATGGTAGCAGATTATCATTTTACACAAGCTAACTATGGTGACAGACTGACATTTGACACTTAGTAACTCAGGTGACAGACCATTTCTCTAAACCTATCCCTATCCTACTTCCCCTACTCCATTTCTCCAAACCAATCCCTATCCTACTTCTTCCACTCTCCTCTTTTTTTATATCTCTGTCTCTTTCGGACCTTACTGCGCATTTCCGATGATCCATGTATTTTTTTATTGTGTAGATCATAGTCTATTACTTTTAGGAAACCAAAATTTTCTCAAAAATTCTATTTCATTCTTTGAGCCGTTATCACTTATCAGTACAAGATTAAAAATAAAAAAAGTATGAGTTTATAAAACTCCTCAATTTGAGAACTTATTTTTGATGAAGATCCTGTCTGGATAGCAAAAAATGTTACTCCACTCATCTGAAACAAAACGAAAAGATGTTAATAATTATATTAGTCGATGGTTTAACTGCAAAGCTTTGTGCGATACCTCGTTTTAAATCTAAGAAAATCCCACAAAATTTGATGAAAATTCCCATATCATAGTCCTAATTAAATTATAGGTATTGACCGACACGTTTTCTCCAATATAATTGCAAGTTTCGACTGATATGCATTCCATTGTAGAAGTTGTGGATTTTAGGTGTGAAGATAAACTAACTAGGGGTTAAACAATATTTTATTGCGTCTTTTAATTAAGTAATTACCAATACATTATTGTATTTTTTCAGGGGCTCTTCTTGAGTTTTTATTATTGTTTATTAATTACTAATTAGTAATTTATATTTTAAGTTTGGTTTTAGTTGAACACGTCATCGTCATTAGAATTAAAAGTTATATTAAAGTTCTCATAAGTTTTCATAATTACTACTTTGACCTTATTAATAGTTAACTACCTACCCTATTTAAATATACCTGACGCCTATACCTTATACGGGCCAAGATGTCCGATGTCAAGTAAAAAATGTATATTTTTTTGAGTTCTTGGTACTACCTACCAGGAACCTATTCAGGTTGGTAGTACAAGGAACAATTTAATCTGCGCTTATTTATGCAAATTATTATTGTTATACGCGATTCGACACTTTGGAGTCGGAGGTCGGTAATTTGCAATTGCGGTGAATGAGCTTTATAGAAAAAAGCTACAACACCGCTAAGAAAGATGGTGTCTCGTTGGACGTCACAGGCTGATATTCGAGGACCATGGTCTATGCTTAGCTATATCACGTAACGTTTTTGTATTGAGAAATCTAAACTGTAAAGTTTCGTCTGATGTGGCACGTATTGCATTCCACTCCTTGATCTAATCAAGGGTTTCTCATGAGGTTTAGGTCAGGGATCTGTCAGGAGAGTTGTTAAGTTACTAACCAATTTTGGCTAACGTGCCGATTGCAAGCATGCGTATGCATATGTCGCAAGGAGTCTATTGAAAACTGGAACAGGACACTCGTGACTGTGACTGGTCGCTAAAAAAGCATGATCGAAGATTTAAACAACGTCTTATGACGATGTCTTTATATTTAGGAAGCTAATTACCAGCAGAGTCCAGAGTGAAACGAAATATTTTAATCTTCTATGTCTAGTAATTTATTAGCGATCACGATCAGTCATGAGCCACTTATCTCCTTTCTGTCTTCGGTATCACTTGGTATCACTCCACTTCAACTGAAGAGATTTGGGGAATGCAACTATAATTATTACAAATGTTTTTACGTACGATTCCTTCTTTTAAACACCACAATTAGTCGATTTAAATACAGTAGAACCCCGTTATAAAGTACCCTTTTATAATGTTTCCCTGGATATAACGGACTAAATCTTTGGTCCCATTTTAATATTTTGTCTATTTTATTTTTATTACGAGCTCCGGTTATAACGTACCAAATTTTACGGCCCTTGATGGTACGTTATAACGGGGTTCTACTGTAGATAGTTAAATTAAATTTCAATAACGATTAAATAATTAATTAGTAAAAAATAATTGTTAGAAAGTTTATTTGGAGGGGGATATAACCGTCCTTTACCTATTTTAAAGGTATTTAGTTCACAATTTACAGTACTCGCCAAGAAATTGAAAGTGAGGGATGATAAAATATTAGGAGTATTAATTATTTTGAATATTTATACATTTTTTTGATTTCGAGGGTAGCCGGATTTTTAAATTCCAAAATTACATTATATCCGAAGTAACAAAAAAATACAAAAAAAAATTTCCAGAATTTTTCGGACTGACTGGGCTAAAACGGAAAGTGCGTGTGTAGTGATGTACCATTGAAGCCATTGACGTCGGAATTTTAGAGTCCACTTATCAATAGCTCTGACCGATGAGTGAGGGAATATTTTCTGACTTATTCCTACGGCTAGTCAGTTGTAAAAGCATTGAACTAGAAAAAAATATATAATTGCTTATCAATCGAAGCGGGGCATTCTAATTGTGTCTATATTAGAACGTTTTTATAATCACTATTTTAGATAGTCCAAAAAAACTCTACGTGACAATGAAAGATCTGGTGGAGTTCCCACGAAAGATCTTGAATATTTTGGGCTTCTTAGTCCCAAATCCGAATACAAAAACCGTCATCATACTTCTTATTATATGTGAATTATTTATCGCTTCTGATGTCATTATTTCAACTATAAATTATTTTTACGTAAGCGATGTTTACGAATTTACTAATAATTTGCAAGCTCATAGTGGAATGTTTGGTGTAAGTCGAAATAACTATAAGTAAAAACTGGTAGAGGTGGCTCATGATGATCTCTACAAAAATGGTTTCTGAAATGCTTGAAAGTGCGATTTTACAGCGCTAAAGACGAAAATGATGGTATTGCACCATTGATGATGCTTAGATGGATTCAGCATGATCAGATGATCACATTGATCACAGGTCGATTCAGGATACTCGAAATACGCGATAACTATACTTTTCACGAAAAAACTGTAGTGTCAGTATCAGATCCACACAATAAAAAACACATGGATCATCGGAAATGCGCAGTACGGTCCGAAAGACATAAAGATATAAAAAAAGATAGAGAGAGTGGGGAAAGTAGGATGGCGATTGGTTTAGAGAAATGGGGAGTGGGGGAAGTAAGATAGGGATTATCAAATATCAATCTGTCATCATAGAATGTCAGAGGGGGCACATCTGTCACCATTATGTCAATTTCATGTTAGGTGGAGTTATCTATCAATTTCAGAGATTTGTTTAGAGGGATGGGGAGTGGAGGTAATCTGTCACCATAGTTACTATGTCAAATGTTAATCTGTCATCATAGTGGGGGTGGTCATCTGTCGTCCTATCTGTCAACCCATTTGTCACATCATCTGCCATTCCATCAGTCATCAAATCTGTCACGGCATATCGTCATCTCATCTCACATATGAGTGACAGATTGGATGAGATGACAGATGAGATTGACAGACGAGATTAAATGACAGGTGGGACTGATATATAAGACTAACACATAAAATGAGATAACAGATAAGATTGACAAATGAGATGAGATTACAGAGAAGATTGTTAGTTATATGACAGAAGCGATTGACAGATGAGATGATATGACATGAGACTGACAGATGATATTCATAGATAGAATAGGCATATACAGACAGAGAAGGTAGCGCTCGTTCATGATCTAGGTTTGAAAAAAAGGGTGTGATGCGTACTTTTGAATATTTGTTTTGTGTCATAGAGACATCGTTCCAGTAAACTTATGTACCGAGTTTCATTACACTGACAAAAACTGCAGTATCATTTTACGTACTGAAGTATCTTGGCAATTGAAGATCTAAATAAAAAGACGAAATACTCGTAATACGTTTTCTAAATCTTGAACCATTCTTATTTAGCGATGAAGCATGAGCCACTTCTCTCAGTTTTCTCTTCACAGGTATACCTTACCTAGACTTCGTTTCAGAGAAGAACCCACCGCGTCATTGCGCAAAAGACGGCGGATCCAAATTTTTATTCGAGGTACGGTTGCTAGACGCATGAGCATAGATGCATCTCAACCGTCGGACCCCTTAAGTATATTTGACGGTGCTCCTAAATGAATGTCTTGCCATTTTCTGAGCGCAATGGCGTAGGCAGGTGGGTTCTTCTCTACTGAATCGAGCTCTACCTACCTACTCTTACTATAAATATTTTAATATTTTTTCAGGCCTTCGCTAAGTGTACTTGGTGTATTTATTATAAAAATGATTTGGTTAAGCTATTTGAAAAACGGAAGGGCTTTTGGAATACCAACAATTGTTCCAAGACTACAAAAAGGAGCGTTTCGCGGATTTTGAATACCGTCAGTTTCCTACAAAAAGCCTTTGTTTATCAGACTGCTGTTCTTGTATTTGCATTTATGATTCCCTTTTCTATTGTAAAAAAGACTTTAGTCTTGGGAAATTTTTATATTACGGACGACCCTCTAATATATTTTATTGTTTGGACTTCTAACGCTTTAGCAGTAGCTGTAGCTATTTCTTCTACAGTAAATTTTGATGGTTTGTTTATTGGAATATGTTATGAAGTTATAGCGCAGTTCAAAATTTTATGTGATCATTTGGAAAGATTGGATGTCGAAAATATTCGCTCAGAGGAAGAATTCCAAGATTTTGTTGATAAATTCAAACTTTACTCGAAACATCATAAATTCTTGTTAAGGTAATATGTAATTTAATATACAGGGTGGGGTCGGGCTGAACTGGCCCGGCGGGCTACCAGGAATTTCCCGATGGCCCGTGATGTGACAATGAAAAAAATATATTGCAAGAATTTAGATATACGTATTTAAAAAATCAAACGTATAAACCTGAACTATCAGATTTCCCGCTACTAATTTTTTTCCCAGTCCAGCCCTGGGGTGGGCCACGAAACTAGTAGCTCTTTTCGAATTTTTACTGCAACCCAAATAACTATGAGTATTTTCTCTGTACCTGCTTGTACTGTTGCTGAAAATACTGTACCTGCTTTGGCAAATATCTAAAAGGGTACCTAACTTAATAATCGTCACAGTACAATGGGTGATGGTTCATGATTTACGATAGGGTTGGTTATTGTGTACTGGCATAAGCTGATGGGCAACTGTTGACTTCTAGAAGTCGGGTTCTTATATCTATTTGTACACTATACCTCATACAGTAGCGACACCAAAATAACAATTCTTGTTGATGAAAAGGTCGATTTTACGTTAAATATTCGATACATAAAGTCACAGATTATAGATTTAATATATCTCAGTTATCTGTGCATAAAGTGTCGCTTTTTGATACAGTCGAATAAACGATATTTTTTATCAGACTCGGACTCGGACTACTTATATTTACTTTTTATGTTTATTTAAGGTACATACAAGACATAAAAGATTGTTTCTCTGTGGTATATCTGATTCAATATTTAGTAACAGCTCCTATGGTTTTCACATCAATGTATGTAGCATTGGAAAGGTATTTATTTGTTTTTGATCGTATGTTGTAAATAGGTTGACAGAATGTCAGATTAGAGTTTATTTGTCGTTCCGTAATGTAATAGTATATTAGAGCACTAGTTTCATAAGGCATCTTGTTAACGTATACGAGTCCAAGTTTAGAAAAAGAGCCGCTTGCTCTACAATTTTCATTACAAGTACCATTATCGTAAGATTCTACAGTGACGGATAATTTGACCTCTAATAACAATTGAAGTACATAGTATAAACTTTTCGTCATATTTTGCTGTCTTCCAGCATTGATGATGACTTAACCTAACGCTCTGTATTTTAAATTTTTAGTCCCATCTTTATGCAGAAAATTTTTAATACAGTGGTGACTATTGACTCTATTTGTGAATTTGCTCTATATTGTATTCCGGCAACATACATGACAGAAGAAGTATGAAACTTATAAATATTTTAATTATTTACACTTTAAAAGTGTTTCTTGCTAGACACTGAAAGTTGCAACTGCCATTTACAATTCCAATTGGTATGGAAGACATTTCGGCAAGTTGAAGAAAGCAACTCAACTGAAGATTCAAGACGCCCAACAAGGCGTTCGAATGACTTCTTTGGGTGGTATGGTTGATATTAATACGAAAACGTTAATAATGGTTTGTAATTTTTAATTTATAGCAATTAGTACAGGGTCTATCGGTTTCAACCTGGAAAAACGACATATGTGGCTGTAAATTTACAATTAGCTAGGCTTAAGAGTCTACATAAAGACATAAAAAAGTTTACCAATCCTAGGGGTGTGCAACATGAAGTAAATGTGCCCTCAACATTCAAAGAATACTAGCTCGAAAACAAATGAGAATTTCGAAATTCTGATGAAGCTATTTAATAGAGCATCGAATTCTGAACAATTTATGAATCTATAAAATTTTTTGTAGCAATAGTACTTTTCCAGAAAAACGCGATGAAAGACAAATAGGGATAAACCGAGGGGTAAACCACTGTTCTGAATTTGTACACTGACTGCAGTTCACTGTCTATGACTGCATATGCTATGGCTACCATTGACTGCAGATAACTACCGTTGACAGCTCAATTTTTGTACATTGACTGCAGAAAGTGGATATCCCCTTGGGATAAACCGTTAGAAATCTGAAAATTGGAAATTTTACAGCGTAGTGACTCACAAAAATGTTTGCCATTTTGTAATTAATTGTCAGATTATTATTTCGAGTAAATTTTTGTAAAGAAGACGGTTTTAGCTTTAAATTGATGGGGTTATTTTTTTAATTTATTTATTTTCATCATCCCTGAAATTGTACTAGAAGTTTTCTTTTTCATTTTTCTGACGACTCTTTACGTATTAATGTACCATAAGCTACAGAGAGCTCAAATTTAAAAAATATTCTGGATATATGTTCTATAATATATTTGCAATGACATCATGCTACTAATCATGTTAAAACAATTTTCAGTTTTAAAAAAACATCCCCTTAAATATTTCACCTTTTTTGAATTTTATTTTTTTCTTGTAATTAAATTTTTAAGAGAAATTTGTAAGATGAAAAAATGTAATTTCCAAAAAAATAAATATACGGTTTTGTAGGTAATTCATCGTGCTTTCAAATGATGTATTTGAAATTTACTCTACTTCATGTACTTTCTATGAAATTAAGATGAAGTGCGCGCGTCTTAAAAAGGGCACTTTTATCGTAATATTGACGGCATTTTTTTACGTAAACGTTATATCTTAAAAACGTTTGCGGATAATGAAAGAGGATATTTCAACGTTTCAGTTCATCATACTAAATATTGATTTCTGCCTACCTGTTCCGAAAAAAGAACCCCGAAAACACTGTTTTTTTCGATGATCCTGAACAAAGGGCAAAAACAAGCTACATTTCGTAAAACAACATATGTGGCTGAAAATTTGAAATAAGCTTTTATTGAAAGCCTAGAAAAAGAGGCAAAAAAGTTTACCACTCTCAGACGTGTGCAACATCAAGTGGATGTGCCCTCAACTGTTAAAAGAGTAACTGGAAGCATAATGGAAAAATCGAAATTTTGTTATA
This sequence comes from Malthinus seriepunctatus, assembly GCA_963924605.1. NCBI lineage: Eukaryota > Metazoa > Arthropoda > Insecta > Coleoptera > Cantharidae > Malthinus > Malthinus seriepunctatus. The sequence continues at coordinate 25,999,959 of OZ004604.1, read as the reverse complement.
GTCAATTTATAGAGAATTAAATTTTAAACAATTTTTATATCTATGAAATTTTCTGTATTTGTGATAGTTTTACCGTAAGCTATAAAAGAGACATTTATATAGCCTTAATATCAATGTAGAGCACAGGCTGGAAAAACAACATATGTGGCTGAAAATTTGAAATATGCTAGTATTGAAAGCCTAGAAAAAGAGGCAAAAAAGTTTACCACTCTCGGGGGTGTGCAACATCGAATAAATGTGTCCTCAACTGTTAAAAGAGTACCTGGAAGTGTAATAGAAAAATCTAAATTTTGTTTGGGCCAATTTATAGAGAATACAATTCTAAACAACTTATACATCTATGAAATATTCTGTACTTGCAATAGTTTTTCCGTAAACGCGTCGAAAGAACCATTTATATAGCCTTAACATCACACAGACTGGAAAAACAACATATGTGGCTGAAAATTTGAAATAAAGTAGTATTAAAAGCCTAGAAAAAGAGGCGAAAAAGTTTACCACTCTCAGGGATGTGCAACATCGAATAAATGTGTCCTCAACTGTTAAAAGAGTAACTGGAAGTGTAATAGAAAAATCTAAATTTTGTTTGGGTCAATTTATAGAGAATTAAATTCTAAACAATTTATATATCTATGAAATTTTCTGTACTTGCAATAGTTGTACCATAAGCACCACGTAAGGAACATTTAGATAGCCTCTGCATCAATTTATATAAAAAAAATTAAATAAATTAGTTTAAAATTTCAATTACATCTTTTTTTTTATCTTTTTTATTGCTCCTCATTTACAGTAACCGCTAAATCGAAAAAAAAATGTTAAAAAAGCATAATGTTATTATTTTGGCAGCTGATTTAACAGTTTGCAGTTGTTAAACTACAATTTTGACATAATATTCGTAATCAGCGACCCCAAAACTATAAAGTACCATGTCCTTATCAAAAAATAATTGGATTTATAAAAACGCCCCCTAAAAACAATATATGGGTGGGATCTACCCATGTTGCACACCCCTGACGATGGTAAACTTTTTAGCGTCTTGTAGTACATATCAAATAATGCCCAAATCCAAATTTTCAGCCACATAGGTTTTATTTCCAGGTCGATGCCGATATTCGCCTTTGGGATCTGTACTAAATGTATTTTAAATTAATTTAATATTTTTAGATTGTGAGAACTTCATTTTCAATCTGCACTGTGTTGCGAAATTTAAAAAAATAGAAAATTTGCATCATCTTAAATAGATAAGTACACATTGGCACCGTTCTTTCAATTTCAACTGTTATGGTCACCAAATATTATATAGATTGTTGTCTCTCGGTTGTCTATTATGGGAGAAAACAATTCCAAATTGCCGCCACTAAAAAGAACGATACAGCCGTAATGAGAATTGGAAGAGAAATTTCGAATAACTCGATTAGTCCATTCAAATTAAGCAAACATTTCGAAATTCGTGCCCGAAGCATCGATTTTTCTGAATTTTTCACATTATCTTTTATATGGTGCTTAGTTCAAAGTTTACCTTTTTTATTTTGCCGCGATCTATTTTCCTCCGCGGAAAACGGGAAAAACTTTTTCCAGACAAGGTGTTCCTGAAAAACACCGACCAACTACTAAAATGAGTTTATGGGTCCAAAATAGGACATTTGTTTCTCTTGAAATTATATCAAAAAATGCACCCCTAAAAAACTGCGGGCTCTTAAAGTTGGGATTAAAATTTCTTTAAGTCCGATTATCTCCGCAAGTACTGAAAATATTTTAATGATTTTTATTCTGCCAACATATCTTATAAATGTCATCTTGTGGTAAAAATTTCAAAAATATCGCATCACTAGAACTACCCCTTAGGGGGGTGGCTGTAATTTGTAACCCTTAAAAAATCGAATTAAATTAAATAATTTTATAGGAAATTTTAAAATAAGCATTTTTTGTCTCTTATATTTTTCTTCTAAAACCAACGGTTTTTGAAAAAAATGAAAAAGTTATATGTTTGGAGAATAATGAGATTTTTTCCATTTTTATGCCCACCTTGTGAGCCTCTTTCTGCCGAGGAAAATATCGCGCGTCAAGAAAAGACTGGTAGACTTTGAACTAGTGACCATATAGAAGATAATGCAAAAGGTTTCAGAAAAATCGACGCTTCGGGGATCAATTTCGAAATACTTCTCTTAAATGCGCATGAATTGTTCAGTCAATGAAGACAATTATTCCTAAGTAAGCCCCCGAAGAGTCGATTTTTCTGAAACCTTTTGCATGATCTTCTATATAGTCCCTGGTTCAAAGTCTACCAGTCTTTTCTTGACGCGCTATATTTCCCTCGGCAGAAAAAGGCTCACCAAGTGGGGTCATTTGAAAATACTTGTTTTAAATTGTTCCGTCAATGAAGACAATCATTCCTAAGTAAGTCCCCGAAGAGTCGATTTTTCTGAATCCTTTTGCATGATCTTCTATATAGTCCCTAGTTCAAAGTCTACAAGTTTTTTTTGGCCGCGCGGTGTTTTCCTCGGTGGAAGAAGACTCACAAAGTCACAAAAAAAACGGGAGAAATCACATTATTCTCCAAACATATACGTTTTTCATTTTTTCTCAAGAACCGTTGGTTGTAGAAGAAAAATATTAGAGGCAAAAAATGCTTATTTTAAAATTTCCTATAAAATTATCTAATTTAATTCGATTTTTTTAGGGTTAAAAGTTAGGCCCACCCCCCTAAGGGGTAGTTCTAGTCGTGTGATTTTCTTGAAATTTCTACCACAAGATGACATTTAAAAGATATGTTGGCAGAAGAGAAATCATTAAAATATTTGCAGTACTTGTGGAGATAAACGGACTTAAAAAAATTTTAATCCCAACTTTAAGAGCCCACAGTTTTTTAGGGGTGCATTTTTTGATATAATTTCAAGAGGTACAAAAAATATCATATTTAAATACCAAGAATGCACTGTAGAAGTTTGCCGGTGATTTGCGATGGTTTATTGGTAACATTTTTTACCAAATTCAACCCCTAATTTGGTTATTTTTCAATTTTTCTCAAAAACCGCTGGTTTTAGAAAAAAGAGTTAGAAGAACAAAACCGCTTGTTTTAAAATTTCCTACAAAATATAGTAAACGCATTTCCTTTTTTTTGGCGCCAAAGTAGTCTTTCAGAGTTTTCAAGTTAGCACCACCCCCTATAAGGGATAGTTCCAGTATTGCGATTATCTTGAAATTTTTACTACAGAGTGCCTTTTATAAGATATATCAGCTGTATAAAAATTATTAAAATATTTACAGTAGTTTTGGAAATAAAGCGATATGTTAATATTTGAAAATTAACTTCGAGATTCAATAACTTTTTAGGGGTGCATTTTTAGATATAATTTCAAGAGGAACAAATGTCCTATTTTGAACCCATAAACTCATTTTAGTAGTTGGTCGATGTTTTTCTGGAACACCTTGTCTGGAAAAAGTGTTTCCCGTTTTCCGCGGAGGAAAATAGATCGCGGCAAAATAAAAAAGGTAAACTTTGAACTAGACACCATATAGAAGATAATGTGAAAAATTCAGAAAAATCGAAGCTTCGGGCACGAATTTCGAAACAACGCAGTTTTTATAGCTCTATTGACTCCCCTAAATCTGGAGCTTATCCAGAAAAGCAAAAACAACAATAAGGAAGGGGATTAAAGAAATAATAGCATGAAAGAAAGACAAGAAAGTGGTAGGTTGAATAGGTACCGTTTGAGTGGAAGACAATTGGATGCCATAGAGAGACATGGCTGAAGACAATTGACCACAAAATCTACACAAAGCATAAATGGCGTCAATTAGTGCGATAGTTGTATCAATAATTTAATAGTTATGTCAATTATTTAATTAATAAATAATTATTCGGTTTTATTATTTAAGTATAAACTCTAAAACAACGGACGTGGCCATAGCGGGAATTTTTTAATGCGTACTACTCCTATTTCCGCTTAACCGGAATTAAAGTATAAAATGTGGGGTGTCTCCAGACAGCTATTTTTACGAGCTTTTCAAATATTCAAAAATACACACAGGGTGTTCTATTTAAATTAAGAAAGTTGCTACAATTTTCGGTTAAACCGGAAGTCAAAATATAAAGTTTTTGGTATCGTGTAACAGCTTTTTAAATAGTTAAAAATATACAGGGAGCTCTTAAAAACATTTGATTTTTTTTTGATTTCTGGTTTAACCAGAAGTGCTTTGTTAACCGAAAAAGTATTAAATAATAGATATTCATGGAAATGACACACATATCTAGAGCTAGGATTTTATGCTTTTGCATGTTCTTTAATATTGATATGCCAACAGATTCGTTTCTGTGTTTTTTTTTAAGATAAAATTATTTAAGAAACAATTGTTAACTTTTATGAATCTAGGTAGTGCTTATTTAAAAAAAAATACCCATAAAAATTCGAAGAAAAAATATTTTTAGTTTGCATATCAATGCATATTTTATCAATTTTAGTGCATATTTTAGAGAAATTCGGTGCATATACATGCGCATATTTTCAAGTATTTTGGTGCATATAAATCCGAGCTCTACACATATCAAAGTTTTAATCCATCCATCCATATATTTAAAACGCGAAGCCTTTTCTTTTCCGCTAATTTTAGCGTACTTCTACTGGACCGATTTTGATGATTTTTTTTTAAATTGAAGCTCTTGACCCACAGATATGTCACCACTAATTTTTTTCTCAAAATTATTAATTTCATACATTGTTTTATATTTTATAATATACATAATAAAATAATCAATTTTATAATTTAAAATAATCCAATTTTAAAAATTATAAATGAGAATAAATGTAGATAGTATTTGGTTTTATACGATAAGGCACACATTATACATTTGGTAGTGGTGATAAAATTCTCAATACTTTTATTCGACCAGTACGTTTCTAATACGCGATATGATCAGGTTGGTGCGTGCATTTTTAATTACGTTTCGTGAATTTTGGATTTTTGAGACGGTTTTTTATGTTGCCCTCTTTCGCTTAGTTATCTTTAAGGTTAGTTTTCTTAATTTTTTTTATAAAATAGTCATAGCTCCTTCATATCTTTAAAAACTTCGTCGATTTCGACGGGGGTGACTGCTATTTTTTTTTAAATTGAAGCTGTCGACCCCCAGATATGTCAGCACTAATTATTTTCTTCAAATTACCAATTTCATAAATTTTTTTAAAATAATAAATTAACAAACAATCATCGGTGTAGGTAGTAAGTGCATTATAATAATTTTTGAAAATTTCATTTTTCTAACACATTCATCTCTACAATTACTTAGTCGAATTTCGACGGGGGTGACCCGCTAGTATATATTTAAAACGCGAAGCCTTTTCTTTTCCGCTAATTTTAGCGTACTTCTACTGGACCGATTTTGATAATTTTTTTTTAAATTGAAGCTCTCGACCCACAGATATGTCACCACTAATTTTTTTCTCAAAATTATTAATTTCATGCATTGTTTTATATTTTATAATATACATAATAAAATAATCAATTTTATAATTTAAAATAATTCAATTTTAAAAATTATAAATGAGAATAAATTTAGATAGTATTTGGTTTTATACGATAAGGCACACATTATACATTTGGTCGTGGTGATAAAATTTTCAATACTTTTATTCGACCAGTACGTTTCTAATACGCGATATGGTCAGGTTGGTGCGTGCATTTTTAATTACGTTTCGTGCTTTTGTGAATTTTGGATTTTTGAGACGGTTTTTTATGTTGCCCTCTTTGGCTTAGTTATCTTTAAGGTCAGTTTTCTTATTTTTTATATAAAATAGTCATAGCTAATTTATATCTTCAAAAACTTCGTCGATTTCGACGGGGGTGACCGCTATTTATTTTTTTAAATTGAAGCTGTCGACCCCCAGATACGTCAGCAGTAATTATTTTCTTCAAATTACCAATTTCATAATTTTTTTTAAAATAATAAATTAACAAACAATCATCGGTGTAGGTAGTAAGTGCATTATAATAATTTTTGAAAATTTCATTTTTCTAACACATTCATCTCTAACTACTTCGTCGAATTTCGACGGGGGTGCCCGCTCGTTTTTATTAAAAAGGAAAGATTTTTAAAGTTTTGGCATTCAAAAAATCATCCTTCTCGTTCAGCACGGTAAATATTAATAAAAATTTAGGATTCGATAGAGAATTACGTTGTCTGGAACACTGCAACATAGCCAATAAAGAAAACAACGGACGTGGCCATACGAAGAACTTTTTCCCGCCCGTCAAATCTTGTAATTTTGCATTTTTATCTTGAGTATCACGCTTCCTGTTAAGATTTCGCTTTGGTAACTGCAATTTTCATATTCAGAAGGGCCGAAATATTAGGGAAACATCGGTTACTAAAATGTTATATGAAATGCCGCTTGCATGGAATAATTCATATTTTGAGCCTTGACTATATCTTCAGAAAGCGAATTTTACGACCTTTCAAAATATTGAAAATATACAGGGTGTTCCATTTAAATTAAGAAATTTAATTCCATTTCAGGTTAAACCGGAAGTCAAAATGTAAAGTGTTTGGTATTACGTAACACCTAATTTTACAAGCTTTCAAAATATTGAAAATTATACTGGGTATTCCTAAATATGTTGGTATTTTTGTAATTTCCGATTTAACCAGAAGCGTTTTATTAACAGAAAATAGCCTAAAATAATAGATATTCATGGGATTGATACATACACCAATTTTTAGATTTTCATTTTTATTACAAAAGAAATTAGAGATTTTTGAAGTTTTGACATTCAAAAAATCATAACTCCTAATCCGCTCGGGTTATTTTGATAAAAGTTCAGATTTCGATAGAGAATTGCGTTAACTATAACATTTCCAAAAAAGAAAAAATATGGCAGAGGAAATTTTGAGAAAATCCATTTCAAATTTTGACCTACTCTGGCCCCGTATAAAATTTATTTGTTAGTATTAGAGAGACTGTTATACTACCAGAGGGAGAACCCTATGTTAAAATGATAAAGAGCCACCCTGGCCACCCTTTATGGTCTTGGATAGTTAAAAATGAAATTCGAGTTTATTTTTTCAAATTAATTATCTATTAAAAAATTCTCCTAAAATTGACAACCTTTGTAAAAACGGTTGAGCTTTACAACTTAACAATTTATAATTATTTTGCCACGACGAATTTCTAAAATACTTATTTTCGTTTCGAATTCGTTCCAACATTTCTTGAGGATCATGTTTGTGCTCCACAATTGTTGAATTAAAAACATGATTTAAAATATTAGAAAAACCTAAAAATGAAGACTCGACGTCTTCTTTAAATAAAGTCGAATTATTAAACTTGTCTGTAAATTCTTCAGTCGTAAGCGTAACTTTACTTTCTACATTATCATTCTCATCTAATTTTGTATAATCTGTATTTGATTCTGACATTATTGATTTTATACTATCGTCGTCGTCGCTTAAAAGTTCGACTGTTCCTTTCCCTTCAACAATATCATCAACTTCTACTTTGCTATCGAAATTTGTTTCATCTAATTTGTTACGATGAACTTTCCTATCTTCGATAGTTTCACCTCTAAAAATACGCCTTTTAGATTTCAACTCTTGAAAATCGTATAAACTCTCTTTGGGTTTATCGTGACAACAATATAAAGCACCAGGGTCTATCGGATGTGCTTCTGTATTAAAAATGTAACCACCGGCATCCAAAACACATTCTCCATTAGGTGTGTTCACTATTGTACCGTGTTGCCCTTGATTATGTATAAAATTGTCCGAATCAAACAATAAATAAAGATACTTTGTAGTTTCTGCTAAAAAGAAAGATTCCATACGATCTTCCTTTCGATGATCCCTCACATCTTTTATCTAAAACCAAAATATTAATAGTCGAGATATATTTCAACAATGATAATAAATACAGTCGCATATCCACAAGGTGTTTTAGCACTGTGCTGCAAACTTCTTAGTATGTCTTCACCGACTTGTAAAAGATAAGGGTCTCCAGTAGCTCGATACAAATACATAACGGATTCGATTAATTCAGGGCGTAATGGATAATTTTCTCGATTACTTCCAGCCTCAGTTTGTGGTATGTTATAAAATTCTGGAGTAAACCCGTATTGTAACCAAACTTGATGATAATTATGAAGAGTTCGCATTGCAGACGAGGTGTCACCTACAAGTTATCAAAATTAAACTTTATTATTATGAAAAAATTTTTAATTACCGATTAAACTTAAAACGCCGGGCCAATAAGCTTCCAGTGATTGAAAAACTGGTAAGGTTACTTGACCTTTTGTCATAGAAACCCACAAATACCAATCTTCGCGCTTCAAATATTTATCTATTGCTTTTCTAGCTTCTAGAAAAATTTCCATTAACTCGGGTTTTTGTAACAAGATGCTGCCTTTAACTAAGTACTCGAAATAAGAATCGACACCAGCTCCTATCCCGGCATCTTGTGCTGTCCAATGTGTCGTTAAAACATCGATGTGGTTACCATATAAACCTAATGGAGAACGTTTATTATATAAAGCGTAAATTGCATTCATTGCAACCTAAAATTATTACTTTATATAATCATTATGTTTGTTTGAATAAATTATTTACTTCTTCATAAAGAGGATCTCCAGTCAGTCTGCTTAACGTTCCAAATTCTATTATAAAAGTTCCTACACCGGCCGTACATGTAACTGGAGTTTCACCTGCTGGAATTCCATTGCGTAAGTTTATAGTTCCATAAGGCATGCCACTTTTTGTGTCGAATGCTACAATTATTCTTTTTGCCACATCTTCTGCTAACCTTAGCAATGGACCGTTACAAGGCCAACCTGGTTCTAATTTTACACCGGCCCTTTTAAAAAAATAAATTAAGATTACTCGTTACATTATGTTTAAACTTACTTGTTAGATAGCAAATGTGCACTAAGTAAACCTCCGATAATTCTAATATTTGTCTCAAATACGGAAACATTGATGTTTGAATCAAAATTTGCTTTTGTAGTTAAAATATCTACGACTCTTTGGAATTCTGTATAATTACCCATTATTGCTAAGGTATCTAAGGCATCTATGAGAGTAAGAGAATAACTAAAATTGGCTGTTTATTATTAATTTTTATAAAAGTTGCTCGTTTACCTTCCCCAAGTATCGACACCGTCGCAACTCAAAGGTCTTAATTCGTCGTAAGGATAGGCGTATTTTAAATAGCTATCGTAAGCGTGTTGAAACATTTCGCGAACTTCTTCCCTAAGAAAATCAAAAAATTAAGATTTTTAAAAAGTAAAATGTCATTACAAGTACCTCAATTTATTCATATCTCTTTTGTTGTATGTTCTTAACCCGCTAACAATAGTAGAATACAATAAAATTAAATAAATAAGTTTCATTTTTAAATAGATACGTTGAATATTTTTGTCAACGTCTAAAGTTTTAAATCAGCTGACTGCCATAGTTCATATGCTTTGTTTAGTAATAAAGGTGGTAGTTCAAATGAGTAGTAGTTTTTATGAATAGTAGTTTATATGAATGACGGGTGACAGTTAGCCACGAATAAAGTAACTGTACAATTTTTTTAATTTTATTAAATAGTTATTATTAATGAATGTGACATATATATCTTTTAAGATAAAATTAAATAAAATTGTTTAAATAATTGCATTAAGTGTACATTTTTTAATGTTTGTACGTTTACATTAAATTATATAAATTACAAAATAATGCGTTTGTTGTAGATCAATATTTATTTTAATAACAATTTTCTGTTAATTAAATAGGTAGATAAACTTTAATTTATTGTTAGAAGATTGTATGATTATTATATTTATAACTTATTTTTAAAACTCAAAAGAAGAGCCACCAATTTATTACTGTTCAGTTACAACTACATCGTCTGATTCAAAATGAGTCCATTTTCGAAAGAATTACAAAGTGTTGTTTCACCAAAGTTTGACGAAAATTTGCTTTTGAAAGTCCTTCAAAATATTTTTCAATTAAACACTGTTAAAATCACCGATATTCAATTTAAATACGACGCTAAGAAAGGTGATTCGTTTCTAAGTACAGTAAGTCGGTTTAGGGTGGAAGCAACAGGGTACGAAATTGGGTGTGTAAACTAAAACCCTTTTGTTTTTTTTTTAAAACGTGTACTTTTAGAAATGATAAGGAAAAATCAATTACGCTGCCAATTATAAGTAAAGCTCTTCCAGACAATCTTGGCAGAAGGAAGACTTTTAGATCGTTGGATTTTTTTAGTAACGAAGTTATTTTTTATAACACGGTAGTAGTAATCCTAATTTTTATTATACAATACACTAACTTACAAGTTTTTAGACTTGGAAAGCAATGAATGAATTTCAACTTTCAAAAAGTACAATTCCAGTATTTAGTGAAATTCCACTGTAATAAATTAATCTTATTAACGAAAAAAAATTCAAAAATAATTTTTTTAGATGTATTTCAGCATTAGCAGATGGTATTAATGACTATGTAACTTTAGAAGACTTAAGTTTTAAGGGTTACATCACTGTACCGAGAAGTGACGGTTTAGATTTACAACACACAAAGCTTGTGATAAATTTATTTGCCAAGTTTCACGCTCTCGGCTTAGCATTTAAAGATCAGCAATTTGAACAATTCGAAAAAGTTGCAAATAGTTTAGAAGTATATTTACCAATAACTTTAAATTCTTGCTTAATTTTAAACTTTTAGGAAACTTACTTATCAGAAAAGTATCGTCCATGGTACGAAACATTTTTAACTAAAAATTTGTATAAAGTTGTCGAAGACGCTATTCAAAAACAGCTACCCGAATCATACTTAAAGAAATTAAAAGACCTTTTTAAAACAGATTTATTTGGGTTTGTGCGTCCATTAGAATTTTTAAAGATTTAAAAGAGATATTTTTAGTGCCGCAAGCGATTGTTGTGCAGATAGAGGTCGTTTTGCAGTAATAACACATGGGGACGCTTGGGCTCCTAACTTTTTAATGAAATACAACTCTGATAATCAACCACAATCAGCTTTCATGATTGATTTTCAACTCGCAAGGTTTCATTTCCAATTAAAGTTGAAAAGTTTTAAAATTACATTTTTAGATATGCATCGCTTGCTTTAGATTTGTTATTTTTTCTGTATACTTGCACCGATCAACAATTAAGAGTTGAACACTGGGACCACATAATTGAATATTATCACGAAACTTTTGTGGAAACTTTAGAAAAGTTAGGTTCGAGTGGTGACCTTTTAAAATTGACTGATTTGCAAGCGGAATTTAAAAAGTATATTAAATTTGGGTTGCTTATGTCGATGGAAGCTATTTGTATGTCTATATCGGACGATGATGCTTTCGATTTAGATTCGATTCAAGTTCGTATTAGTAATTTAACCAATTGAGAGTTACTACAATGTTTCTTATAGGAAGATGGTTGTGCTTTGGAAGCGGTGTGGGTTCTTCATCCGTTTGAAGAAGAAAAGAAACGACAAAGAATTGCCGATATGTTTAAGCATGTTGTTGATAGTGGTTACTTTTGACGGATTTTCAATTTAAAATAGAATTTTTAGACATGAACTATTTAAATTTGGCATAAATTGAAGTTCAAAATATACATTATTTTATATGTTCAGAAAGCTAATTTTACAAGTTTTCAAAATATTGAAAAATATACAGGGTGTTCTATTTAAGTTAAGAAATTTAATCCCATTTCCGGTTAAACCGGAAGTCAAAATATGAAGTGTTTGGTATTGTGTAATAGATAATTTTACGAGCTTTCAAAATATTTAAAAATACACACGGTATTCCTAAAAATTTTAATATTTTTGTAATTTCCGGTTTAACCGGAAGCGTTTTGTTAACCGAAAATACTATCAAATAAAAGATATTCATGGGATTGATACATATATCCATTTTAAAGTTTTCATTTCTATTACAAAAGAAATTTGAGATTTTTTAAGTTTTGACATTCAAAAAATCATTATTCCTAAACGGCTCTAGAGATTTTTATAAAAATTCATATTTCGATAGAGAATTACGTTGTCTGTAACATATCCAAAAAAGAAAAAATATGGCAGAGGGAATTTTGAGAAAATCCATATCAAAATTTTAACGTACTTTGGCCCTTTAAAGTTAGGCAATTTTGAAACAATTTTGAAAATCAACTTGTTTAGGACGAAAGTCCTATATTTTGGCTGTACAATGCCGTTTTGAAATTTTTATAATAATAATTACCCGCCAAGTTATAAGGGAAAAACCACAAAATGGGACAATCCTTCTATTGGCCGCCATTTTGAATAAAAAAATTTGAAATTTGTTTTTTCAATTGAAACTCACATGTACTATCTTATAGCCAAGTAGAAATGAATTTGACCCAAATATGCGCCCAAAATAGCCACACTATTTTTGGACACCCTGTATATATTTCTTATTAAAGCTATTTTTGCCGATAAAATAATTTTAAAGTGGTGAAAATCAAATTTCATCAAAATCGGTTCAGTAGTTTTTGCTCTAGGGGGGGGGGGGGGCATACATCCTGACTTTTTGGTTCAAAAGCACCTTAAAGCACAGTTTATTACATTAGTTTTACTTACTTATAGTTGTTTTAAAATGGTAAATGGCATGTATCCAAGTGTAGAAAACTTTTGGATAACATTTTTGCAACATCCTATATATTAAAGTGTTTATTTTGTCTCCATATTTTTATCAATTTATACCTCGGTTTGTTGACTCCAATAAGTTTTATTATAAAAAATTTAAAATTCGCAATTTTGCATCAGCTGTAATAAAATTTTGACATTGATTTTTTTGCAATCGCTAAAAAGTAAAGTAAAAATAAAGAAGACGGTTAATAACTTGAACAAAGTTTATGAATTTAATTTTGTGATTTTATTTACAAAATAATTGATCGAGTTTGTTTTTAATCGGCGCTGAAAAACATTTAATTAATTATTTCAAACTTTAGAAAAAATAATAAATTAGTAAAATAAATAATTACAACGTAATTACTTAATTAAAAATTAATTTTATTAACCATTAATCGTTTTTTAACAAAATTTTGAATAATTTTCTTTCGACATTAGTTTTTAACGAACAACGATAGATCGTACTGTCGGTTGTTTCACGAAGATTGCCGAATGTCCATTAAATTAATAGCCGAAGTTTGTCATTACTTTATTTCTAATTATTTAACACAAATTAAGTTACCGTGGTTTTGTAAAAAAATAAAAGAAGTAACCAATTTTAATTACGAGTCAACTCTGTTGATTTTAAACGTGTAAAAATTAAAAATTATCAAATTGGATTTTGGTTTTTGTTTGTAGCGTTCGTGGCGCTCAGTGTTGTATGGTATTCGTCTCTTAGCCGGGCTTTGGGTTGTCAATTTTGTGTTGTTCGTTTGCTTTTTAAAGAAGTAGAAATTAATTTTTTTAATGTGAATTGTCAATAATTTTTTTATAAACATGGTAGCTTTTAATATGAGAATTTCGGACGATTTAAAAGGCTTAATTGAATCGTTACAAACAGAATTGGAACATTGCATTGTCGAACATCACGTAAGTTTGTTACTTTCAATTCTTAGATAAGTTTTTGTGAACTTAATTTTAATTACTTGTAAACTTGAAAAATTGATTTTTTGTAAAGTTTTAAGTGTTGTGGATTGTGTGAAGGGCTAAATCGATTTTTTTCTTTTAATTTCAGAATTTATTTCAAAAGTTTCAGCACGATACTACAGTAAGTCTTAAAAATTTTTTTTTGATTTTTTTACTTATTTTTTTTTAATTAGAGTACAGACAATGAAAGCAAATTACGTGAAGTTCAAAAGAAAATTCACGGATTAGGAATTGAACAGGTGAGTAAATTTTTTTCACTTTTTAACCTTATTTTTTTGTCACTCAAAAATGAATTTTTTTTTCAATTTTTCCGCTTTAGCCGAGTTATGTACATTTGACGATATTTTAATGAGCATTTAAAAAATAATAAAATGGCTGTTTAAATGGTTTACAAGAGTAGATAGAGTCAAACAGAGTTTTATAACAAGTTCTTTCATCTCTTTCTAATCTAAATTTAGTAAAATAATCAGTTAATAACAAAAGCTTTGAAAGCTTTTTAAATCTTTGCACGAGATTATTGGAGTCGTACATTATTAAATAATAAGATTTAATTTAATTAAATTACATATTTTTTTATATAAATTACTCCGCTAACTACGATTAGCGCAACTTGATTTCAAGGTAGTTATTGATCTTTGCAAACTTGACATATTAAAAGTAAACTTCGACTTAGAATTTATTATTGTTTTTGTTTTCAAAAAGTGCACTTTGGATAAAATAAACAATTGGAAGTTTTGTAAACAAAACAAAAGATAATTCAATGTAAAATGCACTTTTAAAAATTTTTTTAAATTTTGAGTTTAAAAAAATCCTTCTGCGATTTCAGTTAAAACTGGCATAAAATATATATTTTTTAAAGTTGAAATTGTTAGAATTAACTTTTTTTGAGAATTTGCTAAGTAAAAAAGTTAGAAGATTTATTGATCTTAGGTAAAGTGTGACAAAACATTTTAATACGCAGATGCACATAGTTTATTATTGCCGATAAAGCCTAAAATTTATGTTGTTTTATATGTAAGATCGTACATTTTGATTTAATTTATAGGTTAAGTTTTGATTTAAAGCGTCAAATTTTTCCCGCGCTTTTGATTAGTAAAGTTTTGTAATTAAAAAGTTTTTGCGTCTCTTTGCTTGCTGATGAACTTAGATTTAAAGATTATTCTCTTTAAGAGCGCTATTTATGCCATTAGAAATAAATAAATGGCGTTCAGGCATATTTTTATTCCTTAAGATATTTAAAATTAAGGGCTCTATTGCAAAAATTCAAAAAAATGTTAAAGGTAAAAGTTGAACTTAAGAACTTGTGGTTTTGAAATTTAAATTTTTGGGGCTCTATGCCGCGAAACAAGACTTGAAAAATAGGTTCACTTTTCTAATAAAATTAAATAATTTATTGGTATTGTCCTGGTAGCAATGTGTGCTTATTTTTCATCACTCTCTATCGAAAAGGGAATTACTTTTCTAATAAAGATCAATCTTAATTTTAAATTATTTTTTAAAAACCATTTTTCTAAATATTTTCCTATTGTTCAGCGTCTTTTCACCAGTATAACGTTGTATAACCACCTTCAAACTAACCCCTCTTCTCGCAGGTGCCAGTTTACCTTACAAATATCCAAAGCCTCCATATTAAAATTATAATATCTTTTTTCTTTTCCACAAAGGATTAAATGTATAAAGGGATCTACCTGAAAACCTTCAAATTTTCTTATTTTAAATGAAACACTCGATATATTTTTCAATAAGTTCTTAAAAGTAGCTGTCAGATAATGTCAAACACTTCATATTTTGACTTCCGGTTTCTTCAGAAATGGCGCCTACTTTCTTATTTTAAATGGAACGCCTTGTATATTTTTCAATATTTCACAAGTTCTTAAAATTAGCTATCAGATGATACCAAACACTTCATATGTTCACTTCCGGTTTAACCGGAAATGGGACCAACTTCCTTATTTTAAATGGAATACCCTCTATATTTTTCAATATTTCACAAGTTCTTAAAATTTGCTGTCGGGCAATACCTAACACTTCGTATTTTGACTTCCGGTTTAACCAGAAACGGGACCAACTTTTAATTTTAAATGGAACACACTGTATAATTTTTAATACTCTGAAAGTTTCAATATTTCACAAGTTCTTAATATTTGCTGTCGGGCAATTAATACCAAACACTTCATTTTTTGACTTCTGGTTTAACCAGAAATGGGGCCAACTTTCTGATTTTAAATGGAACACACTGTATAATTTTTAATATTTTGAAAGTTTCAATATTTCACAAGTTCTTAAAATTTGCTGTCTGGCAATTAATACCAAACACTTCATATTTTGACTTCCTGTTTAACCAGAAATGGGACCAACTTTCTGATTTTAAATGGAACACCCTGTATAATTTTTAATATTTTGAAACGTTCAATATTTTACAAGTTCTTAAAATTTGCTGCCATGCAATACCAAACACTTCATATTTTGACTTCCGGTTTAACCAGAAATGGGACCAACTTTCTGATTTTAAATGGAACACCCTGTATAATTTTTAATATTTTGAAACGTTCAATATTTTACAAGTTCTTAAAATTTGCTGCCATACAATACCAAACACTTCATATTTTGACTTCCGGTTTAACCAGAAATGGGACCAACTTTCTGATTTTAAATGGAACACACTGTATAATTTTAAATATTTAGAAAGCTTCAATATTTCACAAGTTCTTAAAGTTTGCTGCCATGCAATACCAAACACTTCATATTTTGAGTTCCGGTTTAACCAGAAATGGGGCCAACTTTCTGATTTTAAATGGAACACACTGTATAATTTTTAATATTTTGAAAGTTTCAATATTTCACAAGTTCTTAAAATTTGCTGTCTGGCAATTAATACCAAACACTTCATATTTTGACTTCCTGTTTAACCAGAAATGGGACCAACTTTCTGATTTTAAATGGAACACCCTGTATAATTTTTAATATTTTGAAACGTTCAATATTTTACAAGTTCTTAAAATTTGCTGCCATGCAATACCAAACACTTCATATTTTGACTTCCGGTTTAACCAGAAATGGGACCAACTTTCTGATTTTAAATGGAACACCCTGTATAATTTTTAATATTTTGAAACGTTCAATATTTTACAAGTTCTTAAAATTTGCTGCCATACAATACCAAACACTTCATATTTTGACTTCCGGTTTAACCAGAAATGGGACCAACTTTCTGATTTTAAATGGAACACACTGTATAATTTTAAATATTTAGAAAGCTTCAATATTTCACAAGTTCTTAAAGTTTGCTGTCAGGTAATACCAAATACTTCATATTTTGACTTCCTGTTTAACCAGAAATGGCGCCAACTTTCTGATGTTAAATGGAACACCCTGTATAATTTTTAATATTTTGAAAGGTTCAATATTTCACAAGTTCTTAAAATTTGCTGCCATGCAATACCAAACACTTCATATTTTGAGTTCCGGTTTAACCAGAAATGGGGCCAACTTTCTGATTTTAAATGGAACACACTGTATAATTTTTAATATTTAGAAAGCTTCAATACTTCACAAGTTCTTAAAGTTTGCTGTCAGGTAATACCAAATACTTCATATTTTGCCTTCCTGTTTAACCCGAAATGGCGCCAACTTTCTGATGTTAAATGGAACACCCTGTATAATTTTTAATATTTTGAAAGGTTCAATATTTCACAAGTTCTTAAAATTTGCTGCCATCCAATACCAAACACTTCATATTTTGAGTTCCGGTTTAACCAGAAATGGGGCCAACTTTCTGATTTTAAATGGAACACACTGTATAATTTTTAATATTTAGAAAGCTTCAATATTTCACAAGTTCTTAAAGTTTGCTGTCAGGTAATACCAAATACTTCATATTTTGACTTCCTGTTTAACCCGAAATAGCGCCAACTTTCTGATGTTAAATGAAACACCCTGTATAATTTTTAATATTTTGAAAGGTTCAATATTTCACAAGTTCTTAAAATTTGCTGCCATGCAATACCAAACACTTCATATTTTGAGTTCCGGTTTAACCAGAAATGGGGCCAACTTTCTGATTTTAAATGGAACACACTGTATAATTTTTAATATTAAGAAAGCTTCAATACTTCACAAGTTCTTAAAGTTTGCTGTCAGGTAATACCAAATACTTCATATTTTGACTTCCTGTTTAACCCGAAATTGCGCCAACTTTCTGATGTTAAATGGAACACCCTGTATAATTTTTAATATTTTGAAAGGTTCAATATTTCACAAGTTCTTAAAATTTGCTGCCATGCAATACCAAACACTTCATATTTTGAGTTCCGGTTTAGCCAGAAATGGGGCCAACTTTCTGATTTTAAATGGAACACACTGTATAATTTTTAATATTTAGAAAGCTTCAATATTTCACAAGTTCTTAAAGTTTGCTGTCAGGTAATACCAAATACTTCATATTTTGCCTTCCTGTTTAACCCGAAATGGCGCCAACTTTCTGATGTTAAATGGAACACCCTGTATAATTTTTAATATTTTGAAAGGTTCAATATTTCACAAGTTCTTAAAATTTGCTGCCATCCAATACCAAACACTTCATATTTTGAGTTCCGGTTTAACCAGAAATGGGGCCAACTTTCTGATTTTAAATGGAACACACTGTATAATTTTTAATATTTAGAAAGCTTCAATACTTCACAAGTTCTTAAAGTTTGCTGTCAGGTAATACCAAATACTTCATATTTTGCCTTCCTGTTTAACCCGAAATGGCGCCAACTTTCTGATGTTAAATGGAACACCCTGTATAATTTTTAATATTTTGAAAGGTTCAATATTTCACAAGTTCTTAAAATTTGCTGCCATCCAATACCAAACACTTCATATTTTGAGTTCCGGTTTAACCAGAAATGGGGCCAACTTTCTGATTTTAAATGGAACACACTGTATAATTTTTAATATTTAGAAAGCTTCAATATTTCACAAGTTCTTAAAGTTTGCTGTCAGGTAATACCAAATACTTCATATTTTGACTTCCTGTTTAACCCGAAATAGCGCCAACTTTCTGATGTTAAATGAAACACCCTGTATAATTTTTAATATTTTGAAAGGTTCAATATTTCACAAGTTCTTAAAATTTGCTGCCATGCAATACCAAACACTTCATATTTTGAGTTCCGGTTTAACCAGAAATGGGGCCAACTTTCTGATTTTAAATGGAACACACTGTATAATTTTTAATATTAAGAAAGCTTCAATACTTCACAAGTTCTTAAAGTTTGCTGTCAGGTAATACCAAATACTTCATATTTTGACTTCCTGTTTAACCCGAAATTGCGCCAACTTTCTGATGTTAAATGGAACACCCTGTATAATTTTTAATATTTTGAAAGGTTCAATATTTCACAAGTTCTTAAAATTTGCTGCCATGCAATACCAAACACTTCATATTTTGAGTTCCGGTTTAGCCAGAAATGGGGCCAACTTTCTGATTTTAAATGGAACACACTGTATAATTTTTAATATTTAGAAAGCTTCAATATTTCACAAGTTCTTAAAGTTTGCTGTCAGGTAATACCAAATACTTCATATTTTGACTTCCTGTTTAACCAGAAATGGCGCCAACTTTCTGATGTTAAATGGAACACCCTGTATAATTTTTAATATTTTGAAAGGTTCAATATTTCACAAGTTCATAAAATTTGCTGCCATGCAATACCAAACACTTCATATTTGACTTTCGGTTTAACCAGAAATGGGACCAACTTTCTAATTTTTAATGGGACACACTGTATAATTTTAATACTTTGAAAGTTTCAATATTTTGAAAGATTCTAAATTAGGCGATACCAAGCACTTGATATTTTGACTTCCACTTTAGCCGTAAATGGACCCAAATTCCTTATTTTAATTGGAACACATTGTACACTTTTGTATATTCTAAAAGCTCATTAAAGCTGGAGATTAAAAAATTTTAATATTTTTTTGTAGAAAAAATTGGTTGCTCGTATACGTCTTGAAGTAAAATCGTACGAAAGGACTTTACAAACTAATGGAATCAAGCAGGCTTACTCGGAACGTGTTACTACCATCAACAATGCTCTACAAACTGCACGAATGCGTAAACAAAATATGTGAGCATTTTTCATAATTATAAAAATTGCTAATTAATTTATTTCTGATTATTATAGCATTTCTCGAGCTACATCTGCACCTGTTTCTCCGACACCCGACTCTTTAGACATACCTTCGGGAAGTAGTTCTCCGGAACCCGTCTTTTGTCCAATCTCTTTAGAAGATGTCACTCAACAACAATATTTGAAATATTTCGGATTGGTTACTCATGCAATTCACGATGAGATGCAAAAGAAGCGTGTCGAGCGCAAAAGAAGAAGTACCGCAAATCCGCAATTCTTTTATGGAAATAAAGGATGGGATCTTCCAGTAAGTTATTTTTGGCTTTAGTGAACAGTTATCGAGAAGAAAATTTAAAAAATCGTGTTACACATAGAAAGCATGTGCCATTTAATAAATAGGTCCCAAGTATCCTGGTACTAACTTGAGGCTCGCTCATGGGGTCACGAAAGGACACGTGACATATGGTGGAGGCGCCGGAGCTCCATTTTTTCAATATGACTGCTTAAATGAATTTTGAATATAATGTTTGTTTGCAATTTCTTTTGTTTTAGAAACGTAAACGCGCCGCGTACCTGATATCCAACTGTTCTCCACCAAACACCCGCCAGTCTGCCAAAAATAGAGCGAAAGTCGAAAGGGGCATAACGCCTCCGAGTAAAGATAATTCACGTGGATCATCGCCTATTGATACAGCGAAATTATATATTCCAAACCTACCTAACGGTTTAATTATAGAACCAGTCAATCCTAACAGAGCTTCCCCTGATAATAAGATATGTGTAGTGTGTCGACTTACAGGTAGGACTAGTTGAATTTTGTTAAACAATGTAAAATTATGAAATTATGCTTTAGGTTCTGTCACAGTCTGCGAATCTTGTATGAACGGTTTTCACGTCGAATGCCACAATCGTCCACTAACGGAAACGCCTAGAAAATGTCCAAAATGTCTTTCGAATCAAGACGTCCGTACGATCGGAGCTCTAACCGTACCGTCGGGAATGAGCGTTTTTGTATCGTCGGACGTATCAGGTAAAAGAAAATTTAATTCCGTTTTGTATTTGTGATTTTTGTCTTTGTGAATAGTTTTGATTTTGACCACTTTTTTTTTCTTTTATGCAAGTTGTGTTCAATTTAATATCACAATACAATAAATTATTGATTTTCCCTTCTTAATATTTAAGAAAAACTGCAGGAAAAGCAAAAATTGTTGGACGCAAACAAATCATTAACGGCCGAATTAAGTAAATTACAAGATCAACATAACGAACTAGAAATATCGCTCAAGGACCAAAAAGTTGCTCAAGATGAATTATTAAATTATCAACATTCGACAGAAGATAAAATTAAGGATATATTAGATTTTATTAAACAAGTTAAATCACCTTTACGCACAGCAATACAATCCTCGTGATGTGTTTTTGCACGAGTTTTTGTAAATCGTTGTCTTTCAGTTTAGTTAGTTATCGAAATTAGGAAATGTTATTATTAATTAATTTTTCCATTATTTTTATAATAAAAAATTAGTACGTTTAATTTGAATTTTTAATGAAAAAGCCTCTCGTTCACGTTTTCAACATGTAAAAGATTTGTTTCGGTTGGCTATTTTTATTTTATTTGCATTTTTCTAATAATATAAAGTTTCACTCGATCTAATAACTTCACGAACACCATTTAATTTCCTTTGAAGATCTGTTACTGCTGTTATTTGTCGTTTCAAAATATCTTCGCTTTGTTCATCTAAAACAAAAACTTCTCATAGTATTTTAAGCCTCTATTTATTTTAGTTTATTTATAAATACAATTTATTTAAAAAT
Organism: Malthinus seriepunctatus; assembly: GCA_963924605.1. NCBI lineage: Eukaryota > Metazoa > Arthropoda > Insecta > Coleoptera > Cantharidae > Malthinus > Malthinus seriepunctatus. The sequence continues at coordinate 25,978,443 of OZ004604.1, read as the reverse complement.
TAAACTCTACCGCTGTAATTATTAGCATTTTGAATCCGACGTAAATTAATGCTCATCATTTCCATTTGAACTTCTGTTAATTCGCGAAGTAGTTCGACGTTAACGGCGACGTAACATTGCGGTCTTACGTCTTTTAAAACTGTGCATAAAGTTTCTAAAGCTTCTATTCTTTTTTTATGTACGTTATACTGAGCATCGATTTCGATTTCGTAAAATGCTAAATAACGATACAATTCGCTTAAATCCAAAACTCCATTTACGTAGTGTATTGGAAAATCTCTTAACGTGTAATAAAGGCGCGCTCTTTTCAACCAACTGTGAGTGTATAAAAATAAATTACGAGCTTCCTCAGTATTCGTTACAAAATGAACTGGTATTAAATTGGTATCGACTGATAAATTTGAAAATGGTGTTGGTTCCACTTCTTCAACTGTTGGACGTTCGTTTGCTGCAATAATCATTTTTTAATGTCCTACTGAGAACAAAAAAAAGTTTACCGCTACCTGGCGTTTTCTTGTTAAATACATCTGGATATTTTTGTTCCATCAAACGAATTCTACTACTGTTGAATAATTGTAAGCCATAACTAACCCATTCTCGAGCTAATTCCGCATTAATTTGCGGTAAATCTGGATGTTCGATACAAGTTCTTTCTAAATGATCGATTATTGTTGTACAAGCTTTCAGATGATATCTTCAATAAAAATTGTTATTGTTGTAAAACTGTTCTTTTAATAATTACCTCGCTTGAATAAATCGCTCTTGGTTCAAATATAAAGTAATTAGTCTTAAGCAAGAGTACGTCCAATTAATTGGATCGCTAACGTCGATATTTAATTGTTTTTCTAAAGCCATGTGGTGCGTATCTGCTTGTACATCTGATTTTCCCAATTTGCCATAAATCCATCCAAGTAATTGTAAATTGTTAGCCAATAATTTATTAAGTTTTGCTTGATTTTCAAAAACTTTTGCACCGGTAAATAAATCTTCTGTACTGCAAATTTAAATTAAAAATTATTACTGACTGCTCCCTCTAAAATGCTATCTTGAGTGCTGTCTAGAATTAGTCTACAAGTAATAGTAGAGACACTTTAACTAAATTAGCATGTCCAAAAAAAATTGAAATGGTAGAAAATTCCAAGACTGCAATTCTCATTCATATGATTCCAAGAATTGGATCCCAAGCTATCGTGGCTGCAATTTAAAAGATGAAGCAGCTAAATATGAACTCGTCAGCTTTCTAGTCTAAAGCTACCCTGCATTACAACTTCTAAAAGCCAGCTTTTTAAATTTCAAATTGATAAAAGACAAATTTGACCCATGTTTTAAGCTAGCTATCTTTAAGTTAAACTAGCTAAAGCTAAGCTAGCATTAAGCAATTAAGCTAACCTTGCACCACAGCTTCTAGAAACCAATACAAGATAAACTTGAGCCATGTTTTAAGATACTAGCTAAGCTAGCTCTATATAAGTTAAGCTACTTTAAGCTATCTATCTTTAAGTTAAGCTAGCCTTGCACCAGCTTTTTTCTTAGATAAACTTGACCCATGTTTTAAATTAGTTAGCTAAGCTAGCTTAAAATTAACTTAAGTTCAGCTAGCTAAAGCTAAGCTAGCCTTGCATCACAGCTTCTAGAAACCAGCTTTTTTTTCAAACCATAACAAGATAAACTTGACCCATGTTTTAAGATAGCTAGCTAAGCTAGCTCTTTTTAAGTTAAGCTACTTTAAGCTATCTATCTTTAAGTTAAGCTAGCCTTGCACCAGCTTTTTTCTTAGATAAACTTGACCCATGTTTTAAATTAGTTAGCTAAGCTAGCTACCCTTGCACCACAGCTTCTAGAAACCAGCTTTTTTTTCAAACCATAACAAGATAAACTTGACCCATGTTTTAAGATAGCTAGCTAAGCTAGCTCTTTTTAAGTTAAGCTACTTTAAGCTATCTATCTTTAAGTTAAGCTAGCCTTGCACCAGCTTTTTTCTTAGATAAACTTGACCCATGTTTTAAATTAGTTAGCTAAGCTAGCTTAAAATTAACTTAAGTTCAGCTAGCTAAAGCTAGCTACCCTTGCATCACAGCTTCTAGAAACCAGCTTTTTTTTCAAACCATAACAAGATAAACTTGACCCATGTTTTAAGATAGCTAGCTAAGCTAGCTCTTTTTAAGTTAAGCTACTTTAAGCTATCTATCTTTAAGTTAAGCTAGCCTTGCACCAGCTTTTTTCTTAGATAAACTTGACCCATGTTTTAAATTAGTTAGCTAAGCTAGCTTAAAATTAACTTAAGTTCAGCTAGCTAAAGCTAGCTACCCTTGCATCACAGCTTCTAGAAACCAGCTTTTTTTTCAAACCATAACAAGATAAACTTGACCCATGTTTTAAGATAGCTAGCTAAGCTAGCTCTTTTTAAGTTAAGCTACTTTAAGCTATCTATCTTTAAGTTAAGCTAGCCTTGCACCAGCTTTTTTCTTAGATAAACTTGACCCATGTTTTAAATTAGTTAGCTAAGCTAGCTTAAAATTAAGTTAAGTTCAGCTAGCTAAAGCTAAGCTAGCCTTGCATCACAGCTTCTAGAAACCAGCTTTTTTTTCAAACCAATACAAGATAAACTTGACCCATGTTTTAAGATAGCTAGCTAAGCTAGCTCTTTATAAGTTATGCTACTTTAAGCTATCTATCTCTAAGTTAAGCTAGCCTTGCACCAGCTTTTTTCTTAGATAAACTTGACCCATGTTTTAAATTAGTTAGCTAAGCTAGCTTAAAATTAAGTTAAGTTCAGCTAGCTAAAGCTAAGCTAGCCTTGCATCACAGCTTCTAGAAACCAGCTTTTTTTTCAAACCAATACAAGATAAACTTGACCCATGTTTTAAGATAGCTAGCTAAGCTAGCTCTTTATAAGTTATGCTACTTTAAGCTATCTATCTCTAAGTTAAGCTAGCCTTGCACCAGCTTTTTTCTTAGATAAACTTGACCCATGTTTTAAATTAGTTAGCTAAGCTAGCTTAAAATTAAGTTAAGTTCAGCTAGCTAAAGCTAAGCTAGCCTTGCATCACAGCTTCTAGAAGCCAGCTTTTTTCTTTTCAAACCAATAAAAGATAAACTTGACCCACGTTTTAAGCTAGCTATGTTTAAGTTAAGCTAGCTAAGCTAAGCTACCTAAGCTAGCTTTAAGCTAGCCTTGCGCACAGATTATAGAAGCCAGCTTTTTTCTGTTCAAACCAATAGAAGATAAACTTGACCCATGTTTTGGGTCAAGTTAAGCTAGCTAAACTAAGCTAGCTTTAAGCTACCCTTGCATCACAGCTTCTAGAAACCAGCTTTTTTTTCAAACCATAACAAGATAAACTTGACCCATGTTTTAAGATAGCTAGCTAAGCTAGCTCTTTTTAAGTTAAGCTACTTTAAGCTATCTATCTTTAAGTTAAGCTAGCCTTGCACCAGCTTTTTTCTTAGATAAACTTGACCCATGTTTTAAATTAGTTAGCTAAGCTAGCTTAAAATTAAGTTAAGTTCAGCTAGCTAAAGCTAAGCTAGCCTTGCATCACAGCTTCTAGAAACCAGCTTTTTTTTCAAACCAATACAAGATAAACTTGACCCATGTTTTAAGATAGCTAGCTAAGCTAGCTCTTTATAAGTTAAGCTACTTTAAGCTATCTATCTCTAAGTTAAGCTAGCCTTGCACCAGCTTTTTTCTTAGATAAACTTGACCCATGTTTTAAATTAGTTAGCTAAGCTAGCTTAAAATTAAGTTAAGTTCAGCTAGCTAAAGCTAAGCTAGCCTTGCATCACAGCTTCTAGAAACCAGCTTTTTTTTCAAACCAATACAAGATAAACTTGACCCATGTTTTAAGATAGCTAGCTAAGCTAGCTCTTTATAAGTTAAGCTACTTTAAGCTATCTATCTCTAAGTTAAGCTAGCCTTGCACCAGCTTTTTTCTTAGATAAACTTGACCCATGTTTTAAATTAGTTAGCTAAGCTAGCTTAAAATTAAGTTAAGTTCAGCTAGCTAAAGCTAAGCTAGCCTTGCATCACAGCTTCTAGAAGCCAGCTTTTTTCTTTTCAAACCAATAAAAGATAAACTTGACCCACGTTTTAAGCTAGCTATGTTTAAGTTAAGCTAGCTAAGCTAAGCTAGCTAAGCTAGCTTTAAGCTAGCCTTGCGCACAGATTATAGAAGCCAGCTTTTTTCTGTTCAAACCAATAGAAGATAAACTTGACCCATGTTTTGGGTCAAGTTAAGCTAGCTAAACTAAGCTAGCTTTAAGCTAGCCTTGCACCACAGCTTCTAGCCAACTTTTTTCTTTTCAAACCAATAGAAGATAAACTTGAGTCATGTTTTAAGCTAGCTAGCTAAGCTAAGCTATCTTTAAGTTAAGCTATTTAAGCTAAGACTTGCGATTTTATCTGTTTAGACCGTTAATTAAATAGAATATTACCTATAAATTAGTATTCCTTCGGTCCTAATATATTTCTCTGAAATAGTTTCTAATAAATCCCTAGCGTTTTCAAAATCACCCTTATTTAAGTGAATAAACGCCAATAAATTGGTAATTCTCATATACAAATAAATCGCTTGAGGATGATCACGTTGATCTTCTATTAAATTCAACGCCTTTTCGATTATTTCTTCCGAACCAGTTACACCCGCATTATTTAAAATTCTCGCTCTTTCGTAATATGCAGAAGATTTCATGCAAAGATACTTGACATATAAATGATCTTCGACTGATGTTGAAGTCAAAAGTTGATCCAAATGTGAAATTAATGTATTAAATTCATCATCTTCAACGATACTTTCAGGTTTTTCATTATTTGCCGCAATTTCGGGTGGTACAAAATTTTTCTTTTTCAATTCACTAAATAAGTCGCTTATAGCTTTAAAATTTGGACTAATTTCTTCCATACTAACAAGTTTAGATGTCAACTTTATAATTTTTGAATACCAAAAATAATGATCAATGTCAAGTACACACTTTTTTTGTTCCACCACACGTCTTGATCTTTTGTTCTTTTAATTTTGAAATCCAAAATAGAAAATGATTTGAAACGTGCACGAAGCCCAAATGTCAGAGGTCAGGGCATCCATGTTAGGGGAATACTGGGCCTAACATGGAGTTAGACTAGATTAAATTCCACCAGCCGAACGAATATAGTAAAGACGAAGTGGACAGCATTATGGATTTTTATGGTTAATATTTAATTTCAGGGACCTTCACATCCTCAGCACTCACGTATTTACGCCTCTGAAACTACTCTTAAAGTCTGTTGAGTAATGGCTCAAAAGCCAAGTGTATTCATTTTCTCAAAAAGTAACATTAAACATAATCAATACATAAAATTTCACTAAACAATATTAATTATCAAAGTTCCAAAGCAAAACTGAAGTCATAACATGCTAATTTAGTATTACGAGAATTGTATATTGTAACACTTCCTTTATATTTTCCAGTTAAAACTGACTTATCCTCGGAAAATTCAAATTCTGTTAAAGGTAGTGTGTAAGTTCCCTAAAAAATATTTTTTAATAAAATAAATAAGAGCAAATTCAACTTAATTACTCTCGGAATTGGACATCTGCAAGGAATGTGATTCTTGGTCAATTTAGATGGGCATTGTTGAGTTGATGAATATCCGTAAGAACACAAGTCATAATTACAAGATCCCACATTATTATTGCACCCTATCCATATCCAAAAGAACGCTACTTTCTTTTTTAAAGTTACCGAAGCCTAGAAAAAGATTTTAAACTTATTATTACCAATCGTGTTAAAATGGACATAAAAAGACACATTTTTATTCCATGTAATCTTGGTGAAATTCAATAAGTATCTTCAAGATAAAGGTCTTAGACACAGATCATATTTACAATAAGCCAAAATTTTACCAATTATTTATTGCAAAAAGGCTATCAAATTACTCACAGTAACTGAAGATGTTAAATCTTCTGTAGTTTTAATTGTTCCAGAAAGAACGAAATGCCTATTTAACCGAATTTGAATATAAAGATTGTGCACAGAAATTGAACTAAAATCGCTTCTATCACAAGGCCATATTTCAAGATCCTTTACATATAAATTACTCTAAAATAACTAATTTATTAGAATTGAAGGAAGAAGTATGTTAAAACGTAACTCACCAAATATTCCAATCCAAGAGAAGATCTTCCTGAGATTGTTATGAAAAATAATAAAAAAACATTTATAGTTAACATATTAATTAAATTTTGAAGTTAATTTGGTGCTTAAAGATCGTACAACCATCAAGACATACAATACAACTGATATTATTTACTGATAAAGATTTCGTTCAATTTCGTTCCCATGGAAGAAAATAAAACTATCTATATGAACCATTAAGAGCATGGTCTTAGTTGCCATCATTAATCCATCAAAATAAATGTATTTAGTTGGTTTTTACAACATGCGGCATATCTCTCTTGCCTCTAGACCCTTAAGGAGTAATCTCAGAATATTTTTACCTCTAATAAAAATTATAGAGCTTAAAATTGTGTATCTGAGTCAATAAAATCATGTGGCGTAGTTGCCATAATTAATCCATGAAAATAAATCAAAACGAAAAATAAGAATTAAGCCAGTTTTTAAAACACGCGGTGTCTCTCCCGCCTCTCGCACTTTAAGAAGTAATCTGAGGGTAATTTTATCTCTAATAAAAATTATAGAGCATAAAATTGTGTACCCGAGTCAATAAAAGCATCAAGGGTAGTTGCCATAATTAATCCATCAAAATAAATCAATAAGAAAAATATGCATTAAGCCAGTTTTTAAAACATGCGGTGTCTCTCCCGACTCTCGCACCTTAAGGAGTAATCTGAGGGTAATTTTACCTCTAACAAAAATTATATTGTATAAAATTGTATATCCGAGCCAATAAAAGCATCTGTCGTAGTTGTTATAATGAATCCCTTAAAATAAATCAAAATGAAAAATTTGAATTAAGCCGGTTATTAAAACATGCGGTTTCTCTCCCGCTTTTTAAGGAGTAATCTCAGATCTCAGGATATTTTTACCTCTAATAAAAATTATAGAGCTTATTTGAACCTGTCTAAATGACCATAATTAATCTATCCAAATTACTCCAAAGAGAAAATTTCATTGTAAGTAGCTTAAATGAAACAAATCTATTTATAGTATAGGTCTTTAAAAAAAATTAATATAGGGGAAGGTGTTAGCGAGACTGGAACCGTCCTTTAGACAAGGGCAGTGTGCTCTGCACCCACACACACCACCCCTAATAGCTGCTCTTCGAGTCTGTTGGATCATGGAAATAAAAATGAATTTAAATGGAATTTAGCATAGTTTATTTATAAAAGACATTAAATCAAATTGATCAAAAATAATAATTATGAAATTTATTTCTTTTGTAAAGCAAAACTTAAATTATAACACGTTAATTGTTTAAGAGAATCGTGTATCGTAACGCTTCCTTTATATTTTCCTGTTATAACCGACCTATCTTCAGGAAATTCAATTTCTGTTACAGGTATAGTATAATTTCCCTAAAAATATTTTTAAATATAATTTAAAAGAAACAATCACTACTTACTCTTGGAAATGGGCATCTGCACGGAATGCCATTGTTAGTAAATTCAGATGGACACTGTTGACTTATTGGATATCCATAAGAGCACAAGTCGTTGTAAGTACAAGACCCCATATTTTTTTCGCACGGTATTTTTATCCAAGCGAAAGTGACTTTCTTTTTCAAAATTACCGAAGCCTGCAAAAAAGAATTTGGTTTAAATTATTACAATATACCCCATACTCACAGTAAGTGGAGCTGTTAAATCTTCAGTAGTTCTCATTGTTCCACTAACGATGAAACGCTTATTTTCCCCAATTTGAACTTGTACATTTTGCACGGAAATTGAACTGACTGCTCTGCTATCACAAGGTGATAATTGAAGGTTTCTTACGTACACATCGCTCTAAAAAATACAACTAATTTGTTAGGATTTACAAACATTTTTAAAGTAACTTACCAATTTTTTTAATTTTTGAGAATATGAGCCTGAAATTGTTATTAAAAGTAAGAAAAAAATATTTTTAGTAAACATTGTAATTAAAGTATTGAGAAGCGTAAAAATTCAAGAAATACTGATAAAGTGATAAGCATTTCCTTTCTAACAAAAGCTCAAGTTGTTTTGTTGTTGGTGCATCATATTATTGTAACTTTTCCCCTCTTTATGGCAAGTATTTAAAAGTAAGAAGGGGCTTCTTACGACATTGTAATAATCATTTAACTTTATTATGATTATGAACGTCATAAATTGATTATTTCATATTTAACAATCATAATATTTATGTATTAACAAATAAACGTGACGTTCTGCTTTATTTTCAAATTATAGTTCTATTAATTAGCTTTAAATAATGTTTAAGTACGCAGATTAAAATTTAAAAACTAAAGAACATATATAGTTTTTTTATTTCATTCAAAAAGTTTACAAAAAAATACTTTTAAATTAATTTCAAATACTTATTAAAACTTGTAATAATTATTAAATAAAGCTATGGTTAGCAAAGTGTCGTTTAATATAGTAAAAAGCTGTGAAATTAAAAATATAACATTTTGCAAATACTATTGAGCCCTTATTTTCGTTTAATAATAATAATTAATTTATACATGTTGAGTTTAAAACAAATATTTACGTCTCTACGACAAACCTAATATACACTAATCATCCTTTACTAATACAAAATTGTGATAACCTTCTGCTAGACGATTTTAGAATTAAATACAAACTATAGCATTAGTTTTTTTTACATCGTTAAACTAAATATCACTTCGTTTTTGTTATAATTATAAATGTGGACCGTGGCATAATTTAAAAATCGACTCAACATGTAAAATAAAAAAAATTGCAATCGTTTTGTATCACCCTGTATATAAGCATTAGCTTTAAATTCGAACACCAAATACACAACCACCAATAAGCATTACACAATAGTAAAATTTGGCACAATTTAAATAAATAAACCAATTCAATAGTGGTTGTCAAAACTAAAATTAGAAATTAATTTGGTGGAATTAAATTTTTTTAAACAATTATCAAGTACCGGTCAAGGGCGTTTAAATTAAGTTTAATAGATTTGATAACCACTCGACTTAAACAATAATAAATAACTTTGGTCTAAAATTAAATAACAAAATATAAATATCGAAACTTATTCGACCATTTGTAATAAAGAATTAATCGTTAAATCCTTATTTCCGCGATTGGCTTCAAAAACAGACTTAATAACTTCTTTATCAATGTTGGGAAACATTTCTTCAATCTAAAAAAATCACAATAGTGAAATGTTAACTAGAAAAAATTACTTTACTTGTTTTAATTCCGATTCACTGAGAACTGGAACATGTGGTTGTGGTTGTGGTATACCACCTACTGGTGGTGTCGCATATACAGCCATCGGTGCTGGTATTCGAGAACCACCGACATTCGGTACAACCATTACCGGTGGTCCAACTGGATACATATACGGTTGAGTAGCTGTCTGAAAATTAATTGTAACGAAACAAAAATACTAAATTAAAAACTTAATAGTTACCGAATACGATAAAACTAAATTAATCATTCCTTCGACACCTTCACCTTGTTTACCATTTAGTGGGTACCAGTCTTCGTGTGTTTCTCCAGCTAGAACTTGTTGAGGAATCGTAATTGTTGTCCAAGCGATTAATTCGTCCATCGTAAACGAACATTCATCGTAAATTTCCAGGGAAATAGAATTAACACCTTGTGGTAGCATACTAGAAGAAAATTTTAGATGTGTTTTAATAAACTGCACTGCTTACCATTGTACGACTTTATTCCATCTGGGATTTTTTCCACCGTTTGGATCTGTATGAGTTTCATAAACACAATGTCCCACTCTAATTCTCGCATAAGGATCCATACGAGTCATACCGTAGTTTTTAGCTAATTTTGCTTGAGCAACCGTAATACTTAATTTTCCTACGGCATTCGTTAAATACGGTTGGGCAAACTGTTGGTGTAAAGCAAGGGCGGCTTGTCTATCGGCGGCTTCTTGTTGTTGTTGTACAGAAGCCGTTATTCTCAAAAAATCGTCGGGTAGTTGCCCCACAAAAACCTAAACATATATTTTTAAATAAAATTAAATTAATTTTTTAAAAACTTACCCGGTTTCTTTTTTGTATAAGTTTATTATTAAATCCTGATGCCATTATTTCTTTTAGTCAATTTGCAATTTACAAAACATGAAATCACCACAACTGATAACAGTCAGCTGATTGCTTGTAAACGTCAACTAATGCCATACAAGGTGTTTCAATCAGAAACTCACTGAGAAAATTACTATTTTTTTAAGCAAAATAATTACACGTTTTTACTTATACAGTTATTAACTATCTTTAATTTTAAGTTATTTTTGAATTATTTCATCAAATACAGCTATTTTCATTTTACCGGTCGGTGGTCTACTTGTGAAACAGCCTTATGTGTAAACGCTGCGAATATGTGTGAACAAACCACAAACGAATCAACAACGCGTACATAACCTCAAATATCTCAATCATTTTGTTAGCGAATCTGTTAAAAGTTGTCCCTTTTTTCAAAAAACGTGTGTGTATTTAGTTCAATGAGAGAATTAAGAATTTTATATTGTTGAGTTTTTAAGTGTTAATTCTTAATTTTTCAAAATGGTTCTAAGTACTTCGGAACATGCTGGTTTATCAGATGTAATTTTTATGATAGAAGGAACTGCAGTTAATGGAGCATACATAAACGATTTAAAAACAAATTATATTATTCCCGCTTTAGAGTAAGTTTATTTAATTTTTTTATTCAAAACTCTTCTTATACATGATGAGTTCTTTAGAACGGATAATTGAGTGGTTCGAGGTACTGTTTTAACAGTGGAACCTTGCTTACATTGATATAATTTTCATTTCTGAACATTTTATTACAAAATAACATATTATTATTAGTAGCTTGATGTTAAAATTTCTCACTTGTTACAGATATTTTAGACATGGTAGTTTCGATGAAATGAATTATTTATCGGCAAGCGCTAATACTTTATACGGTATTGTAGTTTATCAAGCTTCAGACTGTTTACCTAATCCTAGCACAGACACAATTGGGCCTTTTTCAAGTTCTAGTAAAGTTTTAAATGCCATCGAACGCTTGGAGTAAGTTAACAATAATTATTACAATTTTTATTTAATTATAAAATTTAGGTTAATTGGTGGTAGAGCCGAGTCTCATGCAAATATAGGAGAAGGTTTAGCTACAGCTCTTGACTGTTTTGAAGAGCTTCAACAAAAAAGGGAAGCAAATTCAAATGCGCAAAAACACTGTATAATTGTTTGTAATTCACCTCCATACGCAATACCTGTTATGGAAAATCACACTTATTCTGGAAAAACAGCCGAACAACTAGCGGCACTTTTACAAGAAGTACAGTTTTGTAGTTTATTTTGATACAATCTAAATAATTTTATTTTAGATGGGAATAAACTTATCCATAATATCACCTAGAAAGATTCCATCTCTTTATAAATTATATGAAAAAGCTGGTGGTGATTTAACAGCATCACAGGGTAAAAATTATGCTAAAGATCCTCGACATTTAGTTTTGCTTAAAGGATTTAGGTAATTTGTTTATTTTGTGGAAGGTTTCAGTTGACAGTTTTATTTTAGTTTAAAAGAACGTCCCATAAGTCCACAAGGTTCATCAAATCAACCTGTGCTTTCGACAGCTTTGCCACTACCGTCACTTCCTAGTCCGCTTGCAAGTAACGATAGCCCAATATCGACTGTTAATGCACAGACAACTCAAAATATGTTAGGATCAAATGTTAATACAGGAGTCGGTGGACAACCAGTTGGGCAACAACCAGTTTATAGACCTCAAAATCCTCAAGGTATAAAATTGTTTTTGTTATGAGTGGGTTTTAACAGTTCATTTTAGGAATTACTCAATTGCCGACTCACACACAATCAATGTCTACGCAAGGAATGGTTAATGTAGGTATGGTTAATGCTGCTCGAGGTGGGATGATGGGAAATACTCAGTTTACAAATCAACCTATGCAAGCTCCGCCGGGTTATCACGCAGCCACTGGTTAGTACGCAAAGAAAATACCTTTGTAGTTCAATATTTGTGTTTTCAGTAGGCATTCCTGGAACAAATAGACCTCAAAATCGATGGCCCATGTTACCACCACAAGCGCAACAAAAATCGTACTTAACTCAACCTCAGCAAGTTAACACCACGCAAAGTAGTGCTCTTATAGCCCAACTAACTCAACCCCCTTCTTCTATGTCAGCTCCAGGTGTTAACCAATTTGCACAAAGTAAACTTTATAAATCACTTATAAAATTTTGTTGTAATTATAAACATTTTTTTGTAGTTAATAATAATCCTCAGCAGTTGCGGCTAAATATGTTAGGAAACCAAGCCACCCCACAAAATGTGCAAGCACAGCAAGGTCAACAAAATGTAGCACCTGTTGGAATAAATCAACCGCCTAGTATTTCTTCTGTGGGGATGCCTCAAAATACTAATTTACCGCAAGGAGCCCCACCAAATCAAGCAGTTACATCACAACAACAACAACAACCACAAGTAAATTTTAATGCGTCAATGTTAGTTGTCTATGGAGCAACATTAAAAAATATTTTTATAGGCTGTTGGAGGTCAGTCGAATCAACAACCGATGGTTGGAGCTCGAGAGCGCCAAACAATCTGGCAAGGACTTCTAGAGTGGATAGAAAAGCCAAAAAATTCAAACGATCCTCAAAAAATTACACGACATGTCCCTTGTCAAGTATCTGTTAATATTAAAGATGGCGAACCTGAGTTGTAAGTATAATTGGAAGAAAGTAAATTGATGAATTAATTTTGTCTTATTTAAGGAAAGCAGAAGGTTGGCCATCAAAATTGATAATGCAACTAATGCCGAAACAGTTGATAGGAAATATAGGTGGTGCTTATTTAAAGAACTCAAAATCTGTGTTATTTTATCCCCAAACTTGCGAAGCACTCGATTCTCTTACAAAAGTAATGAGTTCTGGTTTTGTAAGTAATTAAATGTTGTTTTACAAAAACGTTAATTTTATCATTCAAGGCTGGCTGTGTTCATTTTAACAGTGTATCAAATTTGAATCCTTGCGATATTAAAGTTTTGATCTTATTGTATACTAATGAAAAACGTGCTTATCTTGGTTTCATACCAAACGACCAAGCTGCTTTTGTCGATCGTTTACGTAAAGTGATACAACAACAAAAGTCTTCCCAAATGCAACGCCAAGGACAGGTATTGTGTTATTTTTATTCAACAAGTGGTTTCAAACTAATTTTTATAGGGTGGAGCAACTCAATCTGTCGTGTCTTCAAGTATGGGTGGCAATGTGGGTACTCCACCTCAATTGCCAGTTTCTAATCCAACTTCACAAACTACCACACAGCAAGGACTAATGATGTCACAAACAAATACTATGGCCATGGGAGGTGGACAACTTACACAAAATATAGTATCTTCGAGCAGTCCTTCCGGTATGGGTGGAATGATTGGTCAAAACGTTCCTGCTGGTATGCAGCCTAGGCTACGAATGCAGGTACATGCGTATTCCATTAAAAAATAAATTTTTGAATTTTTTCCAATCCAAGAAAAAGTTGTTATAATCGAGAAGTTTTCCACATTTTGAGCCACCCTAATTCCAAAAATCGAAAAAAAAATTTTTCTATTTTAACTTTTTCCAATCCAAAAAATAGTTATTTGTTTTATAAGGAGACAAAGTGACGTTTTGTGTGACAAGACTGTGTTTGGCTGAAGAGCTAGCGAGTCTGGCAATACAGGCGAGTCACACAAAACTACTTTGACTCTGTATAAAAGTTATTATAATCGAGAAAAAAATAATAATAAAAAAATTATTTTGCATTTCTCGATGTTTTGAGTTCCAAAATTGCAAAAAAAAAATTTTTGCACCAATATGTCAGGATGTATGTATGTACCCCCCCTGGAGTAAAAACTACTGAACCGATTTTAATGAAATTTGATTTTACCCACTTTAAAATTATTTTATCGCCAAACTAAGCTTTTATAAGAAAATTAATCTATACAGGGTGTCCAAAAATAAGGTGGTTATTTTGGGCGCATATTTGCAAATTTGGACCAAATTCGTTTCTACTTGGCTATAAATTAGTACATCTGAGCCCTAATTGAAAAAAAAAATTTCAAATTTTTTAAATCAAAATGGCGGCCAATAGAACGATTGTCCCATTTTGTAGTTTTTCCCTTATAACTTGGCCGGTAATTATTATTATAAAAATTTCAAAACGGCATTGTACAGCCAAAATATAGGGCTTTCGTCTTTATTAAGTCGATTTTCAAAATTGATTTAAAATTGCCTACCTTTAAGGGGCCAAAGTAGGTCAAAATTTTGAAATGGATTTTCTCAATATTTCCTCTGCCATATTTTTTCTTTTTTGGGTATATTAGAGAAAACGTAATTCTCTATCGAAATAGAAATTTTTATAAAAATCTCTGGAGCTGTTTTGGAGTAATGATTTTTTGAATCTCAAAATTTCAAAAATCTCTAATTTCTTTTGTAAGAGAAATGAAAACTTGAAATTGGAATTGTGTATTAATCTAATGAATATCTATTATTTGACACTATTTTCGGTTAACAAAACGCTTCCGGTTAAACCGGAAATTAGAAAAATATCAATATTTTTCGGAACACCCTGTATATTTTTAAATATTTTGAAAGCTCGTTAAATTAGCTATTACACGATACCAAACACTTTATATTTTGACTTCCGGTTTAACTGGAAATGGAATCAAATTTCGTAAATTAAATGGAACGCCCTGTATATTTTTTAATATTTTTGTGTATAATTTATTGAAATAATTTTATTTAGGGTATTCCACAGGTATCGTCGTCTCAAGTCAACCAGCCACAAGGAAATCCTTCGGGAATGACGTCAGGCATGATGGGAGCACCTTTACAAAGGCCTCCTTTTGATAATAATTTAGAAGCCGCCCGTCTACAAAATCTAGAAAAAATCAATCAGCTTAAACAAACTCTCGAAGCTGCTCAACAACAAGAACAACAATACAAAAGCCAATTGGAAATAATTAGTCATATGAAAACGTCACAATTACAGGAAGCGTTACAAGTAGCCCAACAACAAGAAATGCAATATAAAATACTGGATGTAAGTATTTAATGGTGGAAAGTTTTAAAAAATTAATAAGAAGTTTTAGCAACAAAGAATGGCAGTTACTGCAAATCAAAGTGGACCTCAAAACCCCCAAGTACAACAGCAACGAATAATGAGACCTATGATAAATACAAACAATCCAGGGTTGAGACATTTATTGCAACAAGTGAGAACTTGAATAAATGAAATTTTGTAGAAACTTAAAGTTTATTTCTAGCAACCTCAATATCGTCAACAATTAATGGGAATGCAAGGTGGAATAGGTGGAACTGGTGCTCGTCCTCAAATGAATCAACAAATGCAAAATAATCCCAACAATCCTCAACAACCTTTCGACGATGTTGGAAACTTTGATTTCATGTAAAATACTATTCTTGTTAACCCAATCTTATGATTAGGTTATTTGTAACAGCTTTCTGTACGACTACTGCTTTGAGCATTCTTAAAATTTTACTAATTGCCTGCTCAATGTTTTAGTCAATGTTGAAACGTAAGTTGTCCACTTTTAATAGCCAGTACGGGTTTGAACATCAGCAGTTGCTTGCTTATCCTTTTAATTTTAGGGGACTAATTGCTGTTAGCATTACTTCACCTAAATCAAATTTTTATAAGATATAAACTTGATATCGATAAGTTTTAATGAAATGATGTATTATCGTTTTTCTTGTAATTTATTAAAAATATCGTGTAATTTTTTAACTGATGACATTAAATATATCGTCATAAATTTTTAAATGCTTGGCTTTATTTGTTACCGTTTGTTAATTTCACTAAAAATGTTTTTAATAGCATTTATTAGCATTTTAAAATTTAAAAACATAACTACTTATTTACAGTTTTTTTGTTGTTAGTTAACATATTTTCGATTGCATTACAAAGCTTAACAAGGAAAATTTTGCGTTTTAAATATTAAGTTAAAGTTAAGTTAAAAAATATAAAAATATTTAAACAGATCCTACACAAGGCGTTTTACTATTCTCTTCGTAAATTATCGAGTCGAGCCTGTAAATCTGCATCGGCATCTGAGATTGAAGTAGTAGCACCACCTCCGTTACCCCCTGCAGCTGCTGCTGCAGCAGCAGCAGGTTGTTTTTGCCCTTTAGCTGGCAAAGCTCCACTTGTTTGAGGTAAACTGCCTAATTCTTCATTTAGTTGCAAGCCCAATTCATCTAATACTTGAGACACAACAGCATCACTACAAAAAACATTCATCAATAAAAAATTTACTTCAATCAACTATAATTACCTTTCTTCCTCGTCTTCATCTCCTTCCATCGCATCATCTATAGCATCATTCATCATTTCTTCTTTCATATCCATAATTTCAGACTGTTTCTCAAATTCTTGCAATATACGTTGTATCTGAGGTAAATTAAGTTGCCTATTCATACTTGCCATCGCTTTAGTAACACCTTTCATAGCTTGTGCCATAGCATTTTGTGAACGTAAAGTTTGAATTTTTAATGAAACCGCTTGTATGTTAGCTTTCATAAGCATAAATTTCTTAACATACCTCCTAGTTCGTACTAAATCTTTTGCCATAATTTTAACTGCGTCCTAAACATTAGTTATTGAATAATTAAATAAATACAAAGATGAAAAATTACCATTTGGCCTTCTTTAGCTAACTTTTTAATATCAGCTATAACTTTCTTTTCTTGTTGTTCCATCTTCATCTTTTCTCTATCAAGATCTCTAATAGCTTTATTTAAAGCTCTTTGATTTTTTCTTAATAGTTCTTCGGGTGTTACTTTCTTACCAAATAACCACTCCATTTTTAAATAATAAATTTAATTTGATTAAACTTAAAAAATTATTATAAATTACAACAAATTTCTGAATGACTCACTTTTACCTTGAATGTAATCAATCGTAAATTCTCAAAATCTTTTATAAACAATTCTTGACAGTGACAGTTCAGTTGTCAAATTTAGTTTCGATAGTGTCTCGTGACCCGTCAACTTGAGTACGTCGATAATAATTTGGTATGTGATACACTTCTAGCCCAAAATTACAAATTTGAGGTTTTCTAAAAATTTTAAAATTAATTAAAACTACCATTTTTAATTTTCATTTAAAATGTGGCTTTAAAAAATGTTTTGGTCTGTTTACATTTCATGAAACTAGTAGTTATTTTATTCATCCTTTAAAAGTACCTGTCAGCTGACGGTCTTGTGACTTTTGCTACTTGTATTTTGTGCAAGTGATACGAACAGTTTTTAGTGAAATTTTTCAGTAAAAAGGTTATTTTAATTTTATTAAACGTAATATTTAACTTTGCAATATCTCTAAATAAAGGAATTCCTAAATTTTCATAAATTAAACACGTTTTTTAATTAATTTTAAAATTATTGATTGAAATTTTTTTAATAGACTTGTCAGCTTTAGTTAACTAATTCTTTGTGTAATTGTTAAAAGTAACTGCATCGTAATAATTAATTTCGTGTAATTACGAGTGTTGTAGCGTGAGGGTTGTTAGTTAAAAATAATTAACAAGTAGATCAAGGCGTAGCCACCATGACGTTAGTGCGGTTCACAATTTTTACGTTGCGAAGCCTTAATGTGGCGAAGTGTTCAATATAAAATTGTGTGCCGCTATACAAAAATAGAGATACATTTTATAAATTTTCTTCACGTGATTTTAATTTCATACTTTTTTTTACAGATTTTTTAAATAAAAACGACATCAACATGTCTAAATATAATAAGGGGGATGAGAACCGCGAATCCACTTATGGATTTGTATTTGCAGTTTCTGGACCTGGTAAGATTTATTCGTTTTCACATACAATTTAAATTAAATTAACTTTTTTAGTCGTAACTGCTGAGAAAATGAGTGGAGCTGCTATGTACGAATTAGTACGTGTGGGTTATTTTGAGCTTGTCGGAGAAATTATCCGTTTGGAAGGAGACATGGCGACGATACAGGTAAATGAAGTTGTAACGCTAGGTGTCTTTCAATAAGCAGAAATATTTTTAAGGTTTATGAAGAAACATCTGGTGTAACTGTAGGTGATCCTGTATTACGTACAGGTAAACCTTTGTCAGTAGAATTAGGACCTGGTATTATGGGATCTATTTTTGATGGTATCCAACGTCCTCTGAAAGATATTAACGAAAGTACTCAAAGTATTTATATTCCCAAGGGTATAAACGTTCCTGCTTTATCCAGAACACAAAAATGGGATTTTAATCCACTAAATATCAAGGTGGGTAGTTCGATACAATTATTAACAAATAATTTAATGATATTTTCTAGTTGGGATCACATATGACAGGTGGTGATTTGTACGGTATGGTTCATGAAAATACTTTGGTGAAACATAAGTTGTTGCTTCCACCTAGAGCTAAAGGAACTGTTACATATATTGCCGATCCTGGTGATTATACCGTTGATGTAAGTTACCAATATAAATTTTATTCGAGACCTAAAATTTCGTTTTGAAACAGGAAGTCATCTTAGAAACTGAATTTGATGGTGAACGTACCAAATATACTATGTTGCAAGTTTGGCCTGTACGTCAACCGAGACCGGTTGCGGAAAAATTACCAGCTAATCATCCTCTTTTAACAGGTCAACGTGTGTTAGATTCTTTGTTCCCGTAAGTCGTTTGTTTTAGAGAAAAGCACACTTTTAATTACTAACTTTGTTATAGTTGTGTCCAAGGGGGTACCACTGCCATTCCTGGAGCTTTTGGTTGTGGAAAAACTGTAATTTCCCAATCGTTATCCAAGTATTCTAATTCTGATGTTATTGTTTACGTTGGTTGTGGAGAAAGAGGTAAGAATTAATAATATTCTTTTAAATGGGTTTTACGTGGGCTTTTTTTATAGGTAACGAAATGTCTGAAGTATTAAGAGACTTCCCAGAACTTACAGTTGAAATCGAAGGGCAAACTGAATCTATTATGAAACGTACAGCACTTGTTGCAAACACATCTAACATGCCTGTAGCTGCTCGTGAAGCGTCTATTTACACCGGAATTACATTATCCGAATATTTCCGTGATATGGGTTACAACGTATCCATGATGGCCGATTCAACCTCACGTTGGGCTGAAGCTCTTAGAGAAATTTCGGGTCGTCTCGCCGAAATGCCTGCTGATTCTGGTTATCCAGCTTACTTGGGTGCTCGTTTAGCTTCCTTCTACGAACGTGCCGGTCGCATTAAGTGTTTAGGAAATCCAGATCGTGAAGGATCCGTTTCAATTGTAGGAGCCGTATCTCCACCAGGTGGTGACTTCTCAGATCCCGTTACTTCCGCTACGCTCGGTATCGTACAAGTGTTTTGGGGGTTGGATAAAAAATTGGCTCAACGCAAACATTTCCCATCTATAAATTGGCTTATTTCTTATTCCAAATACACGCGTGCGTTAGACGACTTCTACGACAAAAACTTTGCAGAATTTGTTTCATTACGTACAAAGGTTAAAGAAATTTTACAGGTATGATTGTTTTTAATTTGAGAAGCTGTTCAAGTTTTTTTACTAAATTTTTTATAGGAAGAAGAAGATTTATCAGAAATTGTGCAATTGGTTGGTAAAGCGTCGCTTGCCGAAAGTGATAAGATCACTCTGGAAGTGGCAAAATTATTAAAAGAAGATTTCCTTCAACAAAATTCGTACTCTGCGTACGATCGTTTTTGTCCATTTTACAAAACCGTCGGAATGCTCCGAAATATAATTGGTTTTTATGACATGTCGAGACACGCAGTAGAAACAACCGCACAATCTGAAAACAAAATCACTTGGAATGTCATTAGGGATTCCATGGGAAATATTTTGTACCAGCTCAGCAGCATGAAATTCAAAGACCCAGTTAAAGATGGAGAGCCCAGGATTAAAGCGGAGTACGATCAATTATACGAAGATATTCAACAAGCATTTAGAAATTTGGAAGATTAAATTGTAAATATTATATAGTAATTTTATGCCTAAAATAGTCAAGTTTATGTGTAAAATATTCGTGTCGATGTAGTTTTTATGCTTTACCTATGATTTTAGTTCAAGCAAATTCGACGGCGAGGGCAAGTTTTTGCAAACAATAAGGATTAAAAATTCCATTCCATAAATAATAGAATTTTAGATTTGATAAGTCTTAATCTATGTATTATTATTGTATAAAACGATTTTATTCAAAGTTTTTGTGCATTTTTCATTGTACATTTTTGATGATTTTATCAATTGAATGTTTAAAATTGTTGTATCATGTAGTTTTTGATTAGAAAAATTGTAGATTTAAGCATAGAAACGTTAGTTCTGTTATTTAATTATAAAATAAATGCATTGTTGTTTCAAGTTTTTTTTAAACTGGCGAATAGCCACAAATTTGTAATCAACAAGTTTGAGGATTTGCAGTACTTTTATCTACAAAAAGAAGCGAATGTAATTTCTGTGGGTGGAGGAGAAAGCCTATAGCTGGCCTTACATGCCAACTTCTAAAAGTTAGCTTTTTTTTCTAAGCCAATAGAAATCTTGCATTTCCAGCGGCAGACGCTAGAAGTTAAACTTGAACCAACTTTCTAGCTTCTGCTGCTGGAAACGCAGGATTTCTATTGGCTTAGAAAAAAAAAGCTAGCTTTTAGAAGTTGGCATGTAAGGCCAGCTTATGAGAGGTGCATTGATAGTGAATAGTTTAATAATTGCCTCCACAACCCCATACTGAATCTGTCATTGCTTATACAGTTGCCAATAGGGAAAAAAAATTATTTTTTATTTTAGGTAAAAAAGGTATTCTTTATAAAAAGTTTTGCTTCTTTTCAAACTCCCAAATATGCAAAAATATTAAAAATAAATTTTCAAATAAAAAAGTTATTGAGACTTTTTCTCTAAATTTTTAGACCTTTTTTTTCTAAGTTCAAATATTTCGAGAAAAAGCTAATTTTAGGTAAAAAAGTATTCTTTATAAAAAGTTTTGCTTCTTGTCAAACTCCCAAAAATTCAGAAACGTTAAAATTAAATTTTTAAATTAAGAAGTTATTGAGGTTTTTCTCTAAATTTTTCACTTTTTTTTAAGTTTGAATATTTTGAGAAAAAGCTAATTTTAGGTAAAAAAAGTATTCTTTACAAAAAGTTTTGCTTCTTTTCAAACTCCCAAATTAGGCCAATGCAATTACCTATTACGCGATCGGAATTATTCGGGTAGTTCCAATTTTTTAATATGTTTTATAAAACGGTCTCCTAATGTTAAATCCGAGTTTTCGACCTTGGCACGCCTGTGCGTTTGCCGCCATCTTGAAAAAACCAGAGGAAAATTTAGTTTCTCCTGTGTCTCTTTTTCAACGCAAATTTAGGTTAAAATAGTCTTAACAAATTTTTTACATCATACAATTTCCTACAACTTTTGTACTTACAACATACAATGTTAGAGCAATGGTTTTCTCATAAAATGAGATTTAAAAGAGCTGTTTTCAAAAATAATATTAAGCAGGCGATTGCTATAATGCAAAAAAAAAGTGCGTTTTGATGGACAAAAACCTGTTTTACTCCGAGATGAACAACGATAAAATTAAAAAAATATATATGAATTTAAAGCTGAAGGCTTCAGCTTTCATTTCCATATCTTTTAAGTTTACTTTTACTACATCTTGTAGTATTAAACAACAAATGAAGTTTTTCATGTACCAATTTTTAAACAGTAAAAGATATTTTGTGGGACGGATCATTTTAAAAACTTTTCGACCAAGGATATTGTTCCTTATGAGTTATTTGTCAAAGTTACATGATTAGAAATTGATTGCACGTTTATTTTAAAAAAAGCACAATGATTTCATATTTCATAATTTTTTGCAAATTTTACTTTTAATAACAATTTTGACTGAAGTTGCTGTAAAATGGTTAATATTAAAAGGATTGAAGAAGCTAAAAACTCATTATAAATAAAAATATGTCTACTTTTTGATGCAGTCGTTAGATTTTACTTATCATCTCAAGTTTCCTTTTTCTATTAATTACATTGAAGAAGTAGAAAAATGGACAATTTTTTCTTAAAATTCCTCCTAAATTTAAAGTACTCTACATTTTTAACAATCGTTTACGCAAATGACACATAATAGCTTATACATTAATATACGAAAATTAGAACATCTTCAAACTTAGTGGGACTAAAGGAGCAGGTGTTGAATTTTGTTAAAAAATTCGCAATTATGCAATGCTGTGGAGATATTTAAACAGTATCATGAAAGTATTCTCAAAAACTACATATTATGTCTTTTGGAGATGTATAATGCCTCCAAAAGAGTTAATTGTGTAAACGAGCACATATATACCGGGTGTTTGATTTATCGTGTCATATTAGATATTTTGATCATTGCATTTCTTTGAAATAGATATAAAAAAAAGCACTAAGAGGGTAGAAAGAGCATCAATACCAATGTTGAAAGGAGCTGCACCTCAGGCCTTATTAAACTTTATATCCTGTCAATGCAAAAAAAGGTTGCGCTGGGAAGTGCACCTGCAGAAAATCTGGTTTAAAATGCTCTTTACTCTGCATTCACTGCAATGGCAACTCGTGCGATAATGCTTCAGAAGCCTGTGTTGATGATGACGAGGAAAGTGACCAAGTCGCCACAGATTCGGCTGATGAGACAGAGGAAGACTGTATTGAAGCTGTTCAGGGCACAAGTAAGAGACGTAAACTTGAGTCAAGAGAATGATGAAATAACTACTTATCTAAATTAACGCCAAGTTCAAAAACGCTAAACCGCTGGCGCTCTTTGAATTTTTTATTTAAAATTTTCCCCAATTGTCCCGGGCATTTTCCGACATTACTTGAGACTTTCAGTACTTGAAAATTGTAGGGAATAGTATGATGTTTGCCAGTATTTAAAAGAAATTCTGAAAATTATTTTAAAAAGTTGAAAGATTTCAAAAAATTAAAAATAAATTTCCAAATTTTCGCAAATCCATTGGAAAAGTTATGAAACGGAAAAGTTATGAAACAGAAGAATTAGTGTAATATAAAAAAAATGGCCCCGTCGGAAAACCTTCAAAAAAGCGTTTTCCGCTCGAGACTTTGGATTTTTTAATTTCCATGTCGTAGAGAAAAGATGAAATGTATAATTCTGAAACGTTACCATGTCTTGTACACATTAGGAAGGTCCTGGCAACCCCGCGAGTACTTCAAATATCTCCCAGAAAACATTCCATACCAATCAAGCACGGACGCCCGCACAAAACGTGAGTATTGTATTGGCGGATTTTCTGCTCTACTAAACAGGTGTTTATAAAATTTTCTTCAAATTGCACTGGAAACGACATACTCATGAAACACCAAACCTAATCGTGCATTTTACTTGTTTTTGTAAAACTATACTTATTTTTACGACTTCATATCTCTGTAACTATTACAGATAGAAAAAAATTGTAAATACAAAAGTTGTAGGAAATTTTATGCTTTACAAAATTTATTAATACTACTATAACCTAAATTTGCTTTGGGAAGAAAAGATATTGAAAAAACTAAATTTTTCCGTGATTTCGGCTGGTTTTTACAAGATGGCGGCAAACGCACAGGCGCGCCAAGGTCGAAAACTTGGATTTAACATTAGGAGACCACTTTATAAATCATATTAAAAAATTGGAACAACCCGAATAATTCCGATCGCCATCCCTTTTTTTGAGCTAATTGCAGTGGCCTAAATATGCAAAAATATTAAAAATAAATTTTCAAATAAAAGTTATTGAGCTTTTTCTCTAAAGTTTTAGACCTTTTTTTTTTCTAAGTTCAAATATTTCGAGAAAAAGCTAATTTTAGGTAAAAAAGTATTCTTTATAAAAAGTTTTGATTCTTGTCAAACTCCCAAAAATGCAGAAACGTTAAAATTAAATTTTTAAATTAAGAAGTTATTGAGGCTTTTCTCTAAATTTTTAGACTTTTTTTTTAAGTTTGAATATTTTGAGAAAAAGCTAATTTTAGGTAAAAAAGTATTCTTTACAAAAAGTTTTGCTTCTTTTCAAACTCCCAAATATGCAAAAATATTAAAAATAAATTTTCAAATAAAAAAGTTATTGAGCTTTTTCTCTAAAGTTTTAGACCTTTTTTTTTTCTAAGTTCAAATATTTCGAGAAAAAGCTAATTTTAGGTAAAAAAGTATTCTTTATAAAAAGTTCTGTTTCTTGAGAGACCTCAGAATCAAGTCTTAAATTTGTAATTACAAAATTTTTTCGAAGTATTCGGAAAAAAAAGTCCAATAATTCAAACTTTTTATAAAGAATACCTTTTTTACCTAAAATGAAATATGAAATTTTTTCCCTATTGGCAACCCCATCCGGGGACACACTGTACATTTTTTTATAAAACAAAATTTTGAGAAGTTGGAAAAACAATTAACTAGAACAGGATGTTAACAATTATGAAATTAATAAATTGGTTCTATTAACAAAAAACGTTTGTATAATATATAAAGTAAAAAATAATTAAGAATTCTTCATAGTTTCGTTGTTTTGTAAAACTTCCAACCTTTTTCTTTTAACAAAATGTCGAATACGATCTTCTAAACTTTCTGCAAATTAATAATCGACATGAATTTTTAAAACAACGAAAAAACGTTAACTTACCACATTTTTGCCTTTCCATTAATGGAATATAATTTTTGGCTTTTGCGCCATTTAATAAACAATTATTTGAAACATTATTTTCATTTTTATTATTGCTTACTGTTTTTATTATGTTTTCTAAATCTTGTAACATGTGATCTAACATTGTTGACCTACAAATTTGATATTTTAAAGAGTCAAGAAAAAATATACACCTTACTTTACTGAGTGAAATGTCCAAGTTGTATGCAACTTTTGTATAACTGAATTTAAAGACTCAAAATCATAATGCCAATTTGTTTCTGTTACATCATAATTGCAATGATATAAATTTAACGGTATTTCGCTTGCCATGTTATAATCCGGTTTCCTAAAATGAAACAAAAAAGTTTCACTTTCAAAAACTACTTTTAAACTGTTACCTGGGATTTTTATTTACATTTAATAAATCTTCAACAATTTGTGGATCTTCGTTATTTTGACCTATTAAAATTAAAACACCCATAATACATCTTATTTGGTGCCACAGAAATGCTTGTCCCGTTATAGTTATCACATACATAGCTTGTTCTAAAATTCAACAAATTGTACCATCTTTTAAGATTTAAAATGCAATTACCATCCGTTCTGTTATTATAAGGTGTAATTTCAATCTCTGAAATACTCCTAACAAACTTAACAACACCATTTCCCACATCCATTTTACAAAAGTTCCTATAATCGTGTGTTCCTAATAAAAATTTCGACGCTTCCACCATTCTCTAGAAAAATTATTAAATAAACAGAAGCTCGCAATATAAAAACAAACTTACTTCAATATTTAAATTCGCTTTCGGAAAGAAATACTTGTAAGTTCTACTTTTACAATCGAAACGTGCACTGAAATTATCATCGACAGGACACCATCCAACACACTGTATACTACTAGGCAAAACTTTATTTAAAATCCCGCAATAATTTATTTCGTTATCTAAATTCAAATCATCTTTCGATAATCTACTCCTCAAGTCGATGGAAATAACTTGTCCGAAAGAACTAACTCCTTTATCGGTTCTACCACATCTGTGATAATTTGATGTAGTTCGATCTTTAATTAAACAGGTTTTCACAAGTGCATTAAATAGTTCATGCTCGACAGTTTGAAAAGTATCTTCTTGAATTGCATATCCTTGATACTCCCATCCCAAATATAGAAACTTCAAAAGCACGTGTCTTTTATTGCATCTAAAAGAACAATCAAAAATAATTATTAATAAAAAATGTTCGAGTTAACTAACGTTGTGAAATCAAAAGGTTTTTGTAGGTTGTGTCGTTTTTGTACCTTAGGGTTAGTGGTTTTGGCAATGATATTTTTTAATTGAACGTTGTGTGAATACAGCACTTTAACCTTATCTATCAACTCCTGTAAAGAAAATATGATTTTTTTTAAATTTAAATGTTGCTCTTTACAAACCTCTTTTGTAAGAAGATTTAAATCGTTTAAATCAAATTCCTTCTTTGGCTGCTTTTTCATTAGTACGTTCTCCATTTTATTTTTAATTTAACTCTCTTCATAATTTATCTAAAGAAATTAAAAGCGTTAAAAACGACTGTGATAAAGGTGATGAAATGTGAACAAACATTGAGGTTATGTACGTTTATATATTTGACAGATTCACCCTGAGTCCTATAAAGCTTGGATTAGCTTAGTTCGACAACTAACCTCAAAATGGAACTGTTTATTTAATAGTAATCAATACTGTTTTGTCAAAAACAGCTGTGAGCAGGTTAAATTAATTGTAATTCGACAGTAAAGTGTTATAGTAAAGGCGGTAACAGTCGCAAGAACAAATATAAAGTTCCATTTTAAGGTTAGTTGTCGAATTAAGCTAATCCAGAGCTTTATAAGACTCAGGGTCAAGTATTTAAACTTTTTTGAATTAAAAAGTAATTTATTTTATCTTAAAATTTTATAATTTAAAAACAAAACAATAATAAAATAAATTGATACATTATTAATTTTATAAAATGTAATATAAATAAATTTTTGATAAAACCGCCGCTTATGTATAGTCCTGCCATCTATGTACGTAAAGAGTAACTTAAACAAATTGAAAACTTTTTTTCCTTTATTTTCCTTGCTTGCTCATGCGCCTCGCAGTTTGACAATTTTTGTTTTCGCGTCACATGACCTGATTTGTTCCCGTGACCAAAACTGAAGGAAAATTCAAATAATTTTAAGAATTTCACTAAATTTTGTCAATATGGATATCTTAGATCCATTGGATACAAGGTATAAAATAAATTTTTAGGATAAAAGTACCAATTTCCAACTGATTTGTTATGTAACTTCCTGCGATTACGACAAGGTCATTTTGTGGTCTGAGTTGATGATTAGAATAGATAATTGTTGAGCAGTGCTTATTTACTTACGCGTACTTTATTTTTTTTTACAGTAACGAAGATGAGATTGAAACTAAAGTTGTTATAAATCAGGGGTTAAATATTGTTGATGAACAGGGAATGGAAAGTGATGAAGATCAAAGAGTCGTTGATCACCTTTCACCACAAACATTGTTAGAAACACCCACTGAATCTGGCTTACAATATTCGTTTAGATCAAACGAAGGTAATTTATTATTTCAATAAAGAGAATTGTTTACATAGTTGTTTGGTTACAGGAAATACAATTACCTACAGAGTTTTACATGTTGACGATGCAATTGAAAATGGTTCTCAGGTTCTATCGAGCGGCAACAACTTCGGAAATGCAGGCGTTCAGCAGGTTCTTACAAGTAATTTGAATGGACAGTTATATGTGATAGGAAATCCGAGCGAAGTATTTAATAATCAAGGAGGTACGAGAGCAATTGCACCGAGACAGTCTTTAATCGATACCACTACAACGGTTACTGCAAATTTAAAAAAGGTTGGTGGAAACTTTGTAAGATATAGTTTTTAAATAATTGTTTTTAGCGAGATGAAAGAAGAAGAGCTACACATAATGAAGTCGAAAGACGAAGAAGAGATAAAATTAACAACTGGATAACAAAACTGTCTAAAATTATTCCTGAAAGTAGTAGTTCTGAGATGAAAGGTAATGGGCATTATGAAGGCCAATCAAAAGGTGGTATTTTGGCGAAAGCTTGCGAATACATACACGAGCTAAAAGAAAATACGACAAAATTGGAAACGTGTGTAAAAGAAAATAAAAGTTTAAGCCAAAATATTGAAATATTGAAACAGCAAAATTTGGCTTTAGACAGAGAAAATATATCTTTGCGTGAATTGTTAAAAATAAATGGTTTGGAAATACCGAAGGAGTTTACGTCCTAGCCTTTTAAAAAAATGATTAAATTTAAGAATGCTTTGTAACTTTTGTGTAAGTATTGTTATTATTTTATTGGGGGTAATACGAAACATTTCAAAAATAAGAATTTATAAATGAACGTTTACTTAGATGTACGTAGTAATATTTTTACAAAAATCATTGCAATATTAATTTTTAAGTTTGTATTTCGTGTCAAATTTTACATTTAGTTTAATTGGTTTAATATTTATTTGTTAGTTAGGTTTGTGATAATTTTGTAAAATAATGGAAATTTCTATTTGTACTAATTAAATCTTGATTTTTTGTGCTATGACATTTTGATTACAATTTTTGGTCTTATATTTTTATTTTTGATACTTATGTTACAACTTATAACAGCTTGTTATTATGTTTTATATTAAATATTTGTTATTAAATTTAGGGTATTGTATTACAAAAATATTTTTGTGTAAATATTGAAAAACGTTTTTGCTTAAATTGAACATTAAAATTTTGATTAATTATTATATTTGATTGTATTCATGTTTAAATATTTTATTGTAATATAAATTTTAATAATGTAAATAAATTAAATTTGATTTATCGAAAAAAGATTTTTTCGATTTTTTGAATCGAAATGTTTGTCGGTCTGTCTGTTACAACTGTGGAGCAAAAATTACTGAACCGATATTGATGAAATTTGATTTTAGCCACTTTAAAATAATTTCATCGGCAAACTAAACTTTTATAAGAAATATATACAGGATGTCCAAAAATAAGGTGCTTATTTTGGGCGCGTATTTGCAAATTTGGGCCAAATTTAATTTTACTTGGCTTAAGATAGTACATCTAAGCCCCAATTGAAAAAAAATTTTCAACTTTTTAAATTCAAAATGGCGGCCAAGAGAACGTTGTCCCATTTTGTAGTTTTTCTATTATAACTTGGCCGGTAATTATTATTATTAAAGTTTCAACACGGCATGGTACAGCCAAAATATAGTGCTTTCGTCCTAAATACGTCGATTTTCAAAATTGCCTACCTTTAAGGGGCCAATTTAGGTCAAAATTTTGAAATGGATTTTCTCAATATTTCCTCTGCCATATTTTTTCTTTTTTGGGTATATTAGAGAAAACGTAATTCTCTATCGAAATAAAAATTTTTATAAAAATCTCTGGAGCTGTTTTGGAGTAATGATTTTTTGAATGTCAAAACTTAAAAAATCTCTAATTTCTTTTGTAAGAGAAATGAAAACTTGAAATTGTAAATGTGTATCAATCTATAAATGAATATCTATTATTTGACACTGTTTTCGGTTAACAAAACGCTTCCGATTAAACCGGAAATTACAAAAATATACTGTATATTTTTCAATAATTTGAAAGCTTGTAAAATTAGCTTTCTGAAGATGTAAAATAATGTATATTTTGAACTTCAATTTATGCCAAATTTAAAAAAAAAATAAATGTTTGAAAGTTTATAAATAAAAAAATTTTTTAAAATTTTTATTGTAACATCGTGTAATTTATATTAACATAAAAATAAATTTAATACAAAATTACAAGATTTGGCGGACTGAGAAAGGTCCTCGTATGGCCACATCCCCCACATCCGTTGTTTTGAACTACAGATCAGCTAAAAGTAAAATGCTGAAAATGTGAAATTTTTACGCATTTGAAAAATGCGGCAAAAGGTCGGTATAATAGTTATTATATAAACATTTTAAAATTCACCATTAGAGGGCGCTTATCATTCAAAAGTCATGTTTGTTAAAAAGTACATAACCTTACTTTAAAATTATTTACTCCTATTCGATTATATTTACAATCGCTTATGTTTTAACTTTAAATTATTTAATAACTTGTCTCTGTTTTATGTGTTTTCCATTTTCAATAATTTTAGTATCTCAGAAATGACCAAACGAATAGGAGATTTTTCTCATAACAATAATAAAAAATTTAAAACTAACAACAAAGAATTAGACGAATTATGGGGCGACGATTTGGACGATAAAGATGTTGATGATTGTTTTCTATTAGCTACACAAATTTGTGAACAGGTAATCGGTTAAAAGTGTTGATTTTATATTCTAAAAGAGTATTACGTAGGAGTCACAATCGTGTTCACAAAGAAACAACGTGTCAATATTACCTTCATACAACAGTTTTGCTTTTAAAAAAACTTCATCTTCGACACAATTGGACTTTATTATACCCACTAGCAGTAAGCAGAGCGTTACAAATTGTCAAAATGGTTTCAAAAGAACACGATCATTCGATACTCCCGAATCGTCACAAAATTTAGAACATACAGTTAGAAAATTACAAGAAGAATGTTTAGCTAAAGATGGAGAAGTTAGTATTTTACGTAGCCAAATTAAAGAATTAAGAACAAACAACGATAAAGAATATTGTAAAAAGCAAATGGAATGGAACTCAAAGTTATCAGCAGCTAACCAGCAATTAAATTCGGTTCAGAGTCAGTTAGATTTTAAGGTGACTGTTTAAAATTTACTATTCTAATATAGTATTTAATATACTATTAATTTTATATTCTGAAGAAGCCAAATAATATTGGCGAAACGTCAAATAAAAAATATTTATATGTAATAATTTAGCTATAATTCCTCCAATTTTATAAATTATTTAAAATTTACTTTGGGAAATTACTTTATTTTTTTTTAGAATTTGGAAATAGCAAATTTAAAACAACAAGTTGGATCGATGAAAGCAAATAGTTTGAATCAATCGTTTAATTGCTCACAAAGTCCATATTTTAAAAAACCCCAAGCTGTAGAAAGGTATTTATTTAAAAAAAATATATTTATTAAGTACATTTTATTTAATTTAGTGTGGCCATAAAAAAAACGAACGAAAATGTGAAAAGTATTCAAAATAGTAAAGAGAAAATGAAAGAAAATTATAAAATTCGTGCTGTACTTAGTGAAGGTAAATGTTGATTAAAATGAAAGTTTAAAAGTTGAAACTTTTTATTTAGAATATCCGCTACAAAAAATATTTCGGCATAGTTTATTTGAGGTATGTTGTGAAGAAGATAATTATTTGATGAACAAAAAAATTAGCACGTCTAGAAATGGATTATTGGTAAATGAAAAAGTACTTCGGTTAAAGCCACAAATTACAATTTTGAGCAACGGACAACAGTTAGATTTTAATTATGTCAAAAGCGTTTTAGTTAAATTAATAAATTGTACTCGCTCCGAAATTGATGCAGTTGCAAATAATTCTGATATTAACAAGGTAATATTGTTATTGTTTAAGAACTCAATTGGTGAAAAATATTTTTTTTAGTTGATATGTACTTTGCAGCAACTTTTGCAAAAATTTTATACGTTTCTGATGGAATTAGATGAAAATAGAATTAATTATGATAATTTCGATCAAAAATACACGGATGATAAGGTAGATGATTTGCACTTATCGCTTTTTGATCCAAAGTGAGTATGCTAATGAAGAGCTGTCTAAGAGGATAAAGATTTTAATTTCAGTCCTTGGTGTAAGAATGAACTCGGTATTAATTTAAGACAATGTTTAGCGTGTGCTGCTGAAGTATTACCTTATAATAGTTACTTAAGAGGATGTATATTAGACAATACGCCTTTAATTTTCAATAAAAGTGAGGAATTGGAAGAGTTAGAGGCAATTCAAATAAAACAGTTTAAGTGTGTACCATTTATAGTCTTAATTGTTAAGTTATTAAACAAATTGGTGTGTATTGTTTTAATAAGCTTGTTTTTAAACTAATTAAATATCTTTTAGAAAGAATCGCACCTTTGTCCTGGACTTCTAAGTGCCACTTGTGTTTTATTAAGCAAATCGTGTTTAATTGCAAACATCAACAACACGTGGTAAGTTCAACAATACATTATTGATTAGTTTTAACTTGTTTGTTTGCAGCGAACTCCAAATTTTGCAGTTAAGTCGTGAAATAATATTATGTAAACCGCAACATCGAGTTATGATGGATTTTCTCGAATTTTTACGTAGTGCTTCTCTACAAGGCTGGTTTATTAACAATTTATGTAAAAAGGCGGGAAATTCTGAAGAAAACGAAACTTGTTTACTTTACCTCATTTGTGCACATCTTGAAAATGGCTTGTTGAAGATGAAAAATTTTAAGTTGGCGTATTTAACGTTTATTGAGTTTACTTTAAGTGCCGTCAGACTTAATCCAAAATGGTTTTACTACCAAGAAAATAAACAGTAAGGATTTTCTTAAATTACTTATAGTACGCCCCCCCCCTCCCCCAGAGCAAAAACTACTAAACCGATTTTGACGAAATTTGATTTTAACCACTTTAAATAGCTTTAATAAGAAATATATACAGGGTGTCCAAAAATAATGTAGTTATTTTGGGCGCATATTTGCAAATTTGGACCAAATTCATTTCTACTTGGCTATAAGATAGGACATGTGAGCCAAAATTGAAAACAAAAATTTCAAATTATTTTATTAAAAATGGCGGCCAATAGAACGATTGTCACATTTTGTGGTTTTTCCCTTATAACCTGGCCGGTAATTATTTTTATAAAAATTTCAAGCCAAAATATAGGGCTTTCGTCCTAAACAAGTCGATTTTCTAAATTGTTTCAAAATTGGCTACCTTTAAGGGGCCAAAGTAGGTCAAAATTTTGAAATGGATTTTCTCAAAATTCCCTCCGTCATATTTTTTCTTTTTTGGATATGTTTCAGAAAACGTAATTCTCTATCGAAATATAAATTTTTATCAAAATCGCTTGAGCCGTTTTGGAGTAATAATTTTTTGAATGTCGAAGCTTTAAAAATCTCTAATTTCTTTTGTAATAAAAATGAAAACTTGAAAATGGATATATTTATCAATCCCATAAATATCTATTATTTGACATTATTTTCGGTTAACAAAACGCTTCCGGTTTAACCGGAAATTACAAAAATATTAAAACTTTTAGGAACACCCTGTATATTTTTAAATATTTTAAAAGCTCGTAAAATTAGCTATTACATGATACCAAACACTTTATATTTTGACTTCCGGTTTAACCGGAAATGGAATCAAATTTCTTAATTTAAATGGAACACCCTGTATATTTTTCAATATTTTGAAAGCTCGGAAAATTGGCTTTCTGAAGATATAAAATAATGTATATGTTGAAGGTTAATTTATGCCAAATAAAAAAAAAATGAAATTAGTATTTTTGCCAGTTAATACTAAACATTCCGCTTACACGCAGAAGTCCCAGGTTCGATGCCTGACAATTTCTTTTAAATTTTTTTCAGTATCAGGTGACCACATCCGTTGTTTTAATTTTATTCTTTATTTATTGTGACAAACTATTTTTCCTGTACTAAAAGTTTAAACTTAAAAACGTTTGTTTTAGTTACGACTGTTTATGTAAACTTGTTAATGTGATTGTTGATATGATATATCAAGTAATTAAGACCTTCCATAAAAATTTAAATAATGAAATTAAATGTAAAGGTAATTTATTACATTCCAATACAGGAAAGTTAACAACTTTAGTAATAATTTTAATTTTTAGATTATGCGCTAAGTAAAGAAATATTAATTAAAGGCATTACAATTCTCTACATTTTTAATTATAAAGTCTACGATTTACTTATAAAATACGTTGCAACATTTTCACAATATAAAGTAATAACAAATTTATTATGCGATCTCAAAGATGAATTAAACTTGGATGAATGCAATTGTAAGTTACTGTTATTGTATGTTAACTTATTAATTTAAATTTATTATAGATGATGCGCTTGAACAATTAAATTTAGCTACTGAAGTTCCATCAACAGGAGTTGAATCTAAAAAAACTTCATTGGAAGGTATTATTATGTGGTAATTTGAACTTTTATCTAGGAAAATGAAAAATAATGGACGTACAATTGTGGTTAATATATTTTTGAATCATGTTAAAATAAAAATAAAAAATATTTACAAATATTTATTTACTACAGGCACATTATGAAAACTCTCTGAACTATATTGCATTTAAAACTTTTTATAAGAACCAAATTGGCCCCTCGTACACATAAAATTTAGAAGAAATTACATTAACAACTATTGCTTTTTGTCTAATTTACTTATTAAACTCTCTATCATATTTGCATCAACAAGACCTATAAATTTATCGACAACAATTCCACTCCTTACCGCTATAACGGCAGGAACTGCTTTTACTTCAAATGTATGAACAAGTTCTGCATGATTTTCAACATCAACTATAGCTAAATCAATATTGTCTTTATGTTCAATCAGTTCTTTCATTTTTGGCGTTAATATATGGCACGGTTCGCACCACTCTGCATGAAAATTTACAATCACAGGATTATCAGAATTCATAACTTTTAACATAAACTCATCGTCATTCTTAATAGTAATGAGGCGATTTAAACACGTCGAATTTGTAAAATATCTAACTTGTCTTAAGTATTGTACAGGTAACAGTTTTAAGTACGTTAGTGACATAATTTTAATTTGTGTAAAACGATTTAATCGGTTTAGGTTTGATCGGTTCGATACAATGTATAACGAAAAATGAAAGAAATCCAATAATTGCGCTTAATATTAAAAATGAGAGCAGAACAATCCTAAATATGTAACCGTAATCTTTATCCTAAAAGAAAATAACTTTAAAAAATTTGTTTTTAATTCGTAAAAACTACTTACTAAGTTTATTTTATCTTCTAATTCTTGGTTTGGGCTATCGGTAGGTATGATAATGAGAATAAGTGTAAAAATTGTAGCACTTGCGAGAGCGACCCAACCTAAGTTGCTTTGAACTTTTACAGCGTAAACAAAAATTATTAGAGTAATTATCCAAATAATAATTAAAATAAATAATCCAATTCCTATATTTCCTATTGTTGTCATCACTTTTACTGTAATTAATACATATAAATTACAGAATGAGTTTTGAGGTTATGTATCAGCTTATTATCTTTTAAATTAAAAATTGTTGTAACTCACATTGTTATTATATAAAAATCACATTTTAAAACAAAGCTAGGTACGTTGGAAGAAAATTTGTATTGATTATTTTGTGTTTGATAATTATCAGTTCATAACCTTGAAATGTCAACAACATACGTCAGAGGCGTACTCTAAACGATTTTGACAGGGGCTTTTTAATTAATTTAAAAAACAACGGATGTGGCCATACGAGGAACGTTTTCCGTCCGTCAAATCTTGGAATTTTGTATTTTTTTAATTAAAATTTTATTTAATATTAATAAATAATTATTAAAACGTCACTTTGTCTCCTTATAAAACAAATATGTTATTTTTGGATTGGAAAAAGGCGAAATTTTGTGCCTGCTTTATAAAGCTTACGTTTACGTTTTAAATTAAAATTTTGTGCCCAATTCGGTAATTTCAAATTTTCAATTGCTCAATTCTTGGTTTTTTGTTTATTTTGATAATTGAGCAAATTCGGCGATTTGAGTCTACAAGATACAACAAATAGTTAAAGATAATAATTCTTCAAAATAAATCTATCTTCTTGAGTTTAAAAATATACATTACGGTCCTGGTTCATACAATGACATTTTGGATGTCGGTAAAACAGGAAACTTAATTAATTGATTCAAGACGTAGTTCAACGTGTTCAAAATTCCTGAAAATTTCTATAATCAATCTGGAGCTTAGTTAATTAAAAATGTTAGATTTATTTACAATTTTTAGCAAAGGAGGTATTGTATTGTGGTGTTTTCAAAGTACAAGCCAAATATTTACACCGTCAATAAATGCGTTAATAAAAACTGTTATATTACAAGTAAGTAGTTATACAAATAAATAGCCTTAAAATCAACTCGTATTATTTTAGGAACGTATTGGTAGTAATTCATTCGATCACGATGGTTTAACATTACAATATAAGTTAGATAATGAATTTGAGTTAGTTTTTGTGGTGGCATATCAAAAAATATTGCAATTATCCTACGTCGATAAATTCTTAAATGATATCCATTTGGAATTTCGTGACAAATATAAAAATGAACTTACCGTTTCGAGCTGTTTTCAAAATTTCGATTTTGTGGATTGCTACAATACAGTTTTACGTTTGGCCGAAGAATGGTCTAAAGCAAAAGCAAAAGTTCCTAAGCAAATGAAAACTTTTGAAGAATCAACAAAATCTAAAAAAACTGTCGCTTCCATGATTGAGAGAAAAGGCGAAGAAAAAAATACTAAGCCTAAAAAGAAGGCTGTGAATTTTACCGAAGAAGGTTTGTCGATGACTTACAGCGTCCACAATTTTAAATTTTGTTATTTTAGAATCCAAAAATGAAGTTACGACTCCTCCATTATCGCCTAAAGGTTCTAATTTCGAAAATGGTGGTATCGATGAAGAATTATTGGCTTTAAATCGTTTGAAATTTGCCCAAAAGATGGGTGGAAAAAAGAAGGCAGATGTTAAGTAAGTTTTAACAAATTTGTTTAACGATTTACAATTTAGTTTTAGAAAAAGTCCTAAACCGGAAAAAGAGAAAGCTGGTAAGAAACCACGTGTTTGGGGCTTAGGTGGTACAACAAAAGACTTACAATCGTTAGAGAGAACTGTCGACAGACCTGAAGATGTTAAAAGCCACTTTACTGCAGATACTGAAGTATTATTCTATTTTATTATTTCTTACAAATTCAAATAATTTCTTTTTAGATCGTTGGTCAAATGAAAGGCGGAATTAAAGATTTAGAGGTAGAATCATCGAGTGAAGAGGATGAAATTGTCGAAGAAGAGAAACCTAAGAAGGTACAATCTAAAGGAGGAATGTTTTCAATCTTTAAAGGATTAGTCGGTTCTAAAAATTTAACTCACGAAGGAATGCAGCCTGTTTTGGATAAAATGAAAGACCACTTAATTGGAAAAAACGTCGCCTCGGATATTGCCCAGAAATTGTGCGATTCCGTAGCGACTAAACTCGAAGGACGAATTTTGGGTACTTTCGACAGTATCGCCAGTACTATTAAACAAACTTTAACCGACTCATTAGTGCAAATTTTAAGTCCAAAAAGGCGTGTTGATATTCTAAGAGACTGTATGGAAGCTCAGAAGAGTAATCGCC
The DNA here is from genome assembly GCA_963924605.1 of Malthinus seriepunctatus. Classification (NCBI taxonomy): domain Eukaryota; kingdom Metazoa; phylum Arthropoda; class Insecta; order Coleoptera; family Cantharidae; genus Malthinus; species Malthinus seriepunctatus. The sequence continues at coordinate 25,941,335 of OZ004604.1, read as the reverse complement.
CGTATGTTATGGCTTTTTGTGGAGTACGTTTATATAATTTGTAAAGTGCTTAATTATTTATTTTAATTTTAGGTTAATGGAGTGGGTAAGTCGACGAATTTGGCTAAAATTTGTTTTTGGTTGATTGAAAATAATATGCGCGTTTTGATTGCTGCTTGCGATACGTTTAGAGCTGGAGCAGTGGAACAATTGAGAACTCACACTAAACATTTAAATGCTTTACATCCACCGGAACGACACAACGGACAACAAATGGTTTTACTGTATGAAAAAGGTTATGGTAAAGATGCAGCCGGTATAGCTATGGAATCCATTAGGTATGCGAGAGATATTAAAGCTGATGTTGTATTAATCGACACTGCTGGACGTATGCAAGTAAGACAATAATAAGTTAAAATTAACGATTTTATATTACGTGTTTGTAGGATAATGAGCCTTTAATGCGTGCTTTATCAAAATTAATCAAAGTGAACGAACCAGATTTAGTGTTATTTGTTGGTGAAGCTCTAGTCGGTAACGAAGCTGTCGATCAGCTCGTTAAATTCAATCAAGCATTGGCCGATTTTTCTTCAAGTACAAATCCTCATCTTATCGATGGCATGGTTTTGACTAAGTTCGATACCATCGATGATAAAGTAAGAATATGCTTGTTATAAGAGGACCCGACTGTAATTGTGTTTTGTTAGGTGGGAGCTGCCATATCAATGACTTACATTACCGGACAACCGATTGTTTTTGTTGGAACGGGACAAACTTATACAGATTTGAAATCACTTAATGCTAAAGCGGTTGTGCATGCACTCATGAAATAAAATTCCAGCTATCGAACCTAAATTCGATTTTAAGCTATTAGTACTGTTTGGGAATCATCTTTTTATCGTAGGTGTTGGTGCACTCTAATTTTCCAATTCATTAATTATATTTGAAAAGTTAAACTTTATTTTGTACATTATCTAACAAACTGTTATATTTACAAATAATTAGAAAAATAATAAAAAATGTAAAAGTGAAAATAAATAGCGAACTTAAAGAACATGTTACATTATGAATCTTATTTTAATTAAATCAACGGAAATTCCTCGTAATTGTTAACCTTTTCGACACGAAATACATATTTTTTTGTTCAAACAAACTTTTATATAACACTAATAATAAACTGCAAAACTTATTCAAGACGTACTCTTTAAAGCTTTTTTAATAATTGTCCAATCTTCGAGTATATCTTGAGGTTTTAACATATAAACAATGTAAGGTCCCGAAACAGTGACAGCTTTACGTCGGGATCTCGAACGTGACCTAGAAGCCCATTCGCCACCTTCGCTCCAATTTAACTCACTATTGTGCCGATCTTCTTCCAAACGTTTAATAGTGTTCATCAAATCTTCATAAAAATAATCCCACGTTAAACTCTTTTCACTTTCGAAATTTTGTTTGGCAGCTTGTTCTTCGGCTTCGAATTTATTTTTTATATTAGTCAAACGCATCTGTCGTAAAACACCGGCAACTTCAGTACGTGTACGCATATTTTCTTGTAATTCTTGTAACGGTGCTAAATAATCTTGTGATCGTCCACCTTTTACTTCGGTAAGTTGGTTATCTACTTGGGCAATACGTTCTCGATATAATTGTTCGCGTAAATAAGTAAACTGATGTTCTAATTCTGATAAGGTTTGTATGCATTCGTTACGTCTTGTTTCGCATTCGCCCTCGTCCATTTCTGAGCTATCGTCCGAATCTGCTTCGTCTCCTTCGCTAGAGTCGCGCCCCCCGTCATTTTCGCGGCTCGAATTTGTGTGCTCCGATTCACCTCCAGAAACATCTCCGTCACTTTCGTCAACAGCACTTGTTGCGTCGTTATTTTGTAATTTAATAGGAGACATTGTTATTATTATAAAATAATGGTTTATTTCGTTACCTCTAAAACTGCATTTTGAGGTTACGTTTACTTATTACTTATGAAGAATTTATCAACACCACCAGTGAGCGTAAAAGCAACTACGTATGAAATAAATAGAAATGTATGCTTGGAGTAAAATGGGTTGCCTGTAGCGCAGGGGCAAATAATTAATAAATTATATTTTTCTTTCAGTTTCAGGATCTTTGGAAGACTACATTCAGGATCTTTTAGAAAAGATTTATTTATTATAAATAAATGATAGTAGTAAGTGAAAAATGCTAACAAACCAGAAAAACAACCCAATCTCAATACCTTGAAGAATTATTCTTTTTAACCAAAATACAACAGAAGGTGAAATAATTGCAAAGAAATAAAAATGGATTAACCATCTACATATTTTGCAAGAAGATTCTAATTCTATTAGCTGGACTAGTGCAGGAATAAAAGATCGTGGCAGAACGGTTTTTATGAGGGACATAAGAATGCTAAGCGGCATTAGAAAAGGCGTTCTGTATGTAATATTGTTCTTTCTTGGCGTTTTTCTGTAAATATCTGTAAGATGATATTTCTATTTACATTAGAGTGATCGAAAGCATTATTTTATAAAAAATCACGCCTAAACTATAGGCTTTTTCATACACACAAAAAGATTTTGTGTTTTGTTGGTTGTCTAATGTTAATTTAAACACTACTGGCGCTATCTATCAACGATAGAATTAATTATTAGCAAATAATCAAACCGTTTAACTAGAGATAGACAAAATGATGTAGGTATCTACTCGACCTGCTTTGTAAGAGCAAACGTCAGGTTTTGTGGTTGACAAAAATTAATAAGAAACGGGTGTAATATTTGAATAAATTAGCTTCTTTTGTACTCTAAATCATAAGGAATCGTATAATGCCATTGAAATATGAAGCTACACAAGTACTGAGTAAGTGGCCCCAACTTACTCAAAAAAACTAAATCGTTGGCTATGAAGAAAGCAAACACTTGATTGTATGTATGTATTAGTAACTAATATTTCTTTTTATAGTATCAATTACGATAGTATCAATGCACTAATTATGCAATTAGTCCTTCTGAAGTTTATCAATTACACAATTCCGATTGAATGAACCATCGTGAATAGAAGTGTCAATTTCGAATAATCAATGCAGATAACGAAATGATCAATGGGATGTCAAGAAACGTTTGATGCTATTTACTCAACAGTGAAGATAATTCAAAGTTACCTGGGGAAGACAATTTTACGCCTTCGACTGGCATGCTATAGAGCATTCCAATGAAAAAGGTTAGTGTTGTAGATATATCGATATATGGATCCATGGACGGAATAAACAACGACGCTTTAATTATTCGCAATTTAGTCGACGTAAGTTGAAACTTTTTCGTGTTTTTACGTTTGTAATTTATTACTTTCATGTTTAGAGCGTTAATATTGGAGAAATTGGATTGTTGATGCAATATGTAATCACTACAAACGAACAGTTAAAACAAATAAAACGTAGAATTCCACTAGATCCCAATGTATACAATTTAGGATTGAACAAAGAAGTTGGCGAAAATTTGCATCAGTGTTATCAACATGTTGGCAAAGTTATGACGTTATGAGAACACTGCATGACATCGTTAAAAACGCCGTTCCTATAATTATTGAAAGTCGAGGTAAACTCACATTTTGTTTTATCTATTAAACTATGCTAGCACAGTCAAATAAGATGGAATAACCTCAAAGTGAAAATCAGAAAGCTAAATATTTGCATAAACCTATATTTTGAGGTTCTGAAGACTTGCTCAAGTCTCATACGTCCGCGTGTCAAGATATTCAAGGTCAAAGGTCACAAAAATCGTTTTTTGCAAATATCTCATTTCCTATGCATCATACGTCACTAGAAGTTTTTATAAAAATCGTAGATCATAAAATGCTCTACAAATTTCATCTAATTCATTTTTCTGTACGATTAACTTTTCTCAAAATATAGTGAAGGGAGTGGGAAGACCGCAAGCTTATATAGAATCAGGGTTGGAATATATGTGTTTTGAGGTCCCCCGAGTCGATCTAGACCATTTTTAGAAAAAAGTCTGTGTGTATGTGTGGATGTAGTTCCCCACGAAATCTCTGAAACGGCCGAACCGATTGACTTGAAATTTGGTATAGGGTCTTATCAGATAACGACGGAGTGCAGAAAGGAATTTGTTCAAAATCGGTCCGCTAGGGGGCGTGTAATTAAAGTAAATAATCTTTTTTTAAATGGCAACATATAATTATTTTTGCATAATCTGGTAGAGAATTTTTTCCTGTATGCAGTGCTATAAAAATATTTAACATTCTTTTGTTTTAAAAAGGTTTATTATACAATTAAATATCTAATAATAATTGGCAGTTGACGTTTCTGACTGACATCAAAAAATTTAACAATTGTCAAAAAATTTGACATTTGTTAAAAAATTTGACATTTGTCAAAAAATTTTGACGTTTATTTTTTTTTATTTAGTGATTATAAAAATGTATAGTATTCTTTTGTTTTCTAACTGTTTTGGTCTTAAAATAATCAACTCAATCGGAAAGTCTTGTGTTGACACAACAGATATTTTTTCTATCAATTTGCTCTTGAAAATGAACCAAAGCTGTAGGTTTTTCGCACTGTGCAAATAAACTATCAAGACTTTTTAGTGACATCTATATTTAGAGTAAGAAATTAATAATCGATGCCAATAATGCAGTGCTCTGTAATAATTTGACACTTCATTACCGCCATCTGCCATCGGCAATAGAAACAAAATTACAGAGCACTGCTTTATTGGCATCGATTATTAATTCCTTACCCTACTTGTAGATGTCACTATAAAGTTTCGGTAGTTCATTTGCACAGTGCGAAAAACCTACTACTTTCTTTCATTTTCAAGTGCAAATCGTTACAAAAATAAATTAGAAGCAAGAATAATTTATTTTGTTAATAATTATTTTTCATATTTGAATAGTTTTATGAGAGTTTGATCCTGGTCAAATTCATACTGTAATTTTTTATTCTTGTTTTTGAAATGTAATTCTAAATTCCTTTCCATTGTATGTTTCCATCTGCTAATGTTTGTTTAATTTGATAAATAGTGATCAGAAAATTAATTTATTTTGTGCTTTTAGATGCAAACGACTGCCAGAGCAATTTCTATTCCAAGAAAAACTAATTGGAGAGAACATGGAATGGAAGATGGAACAATGGCAAAAGAAAGAAGCTAAATATAAGCTTGAAGAAACATAATTAAGTGGAAGACTTAGAAAACAAATAACATGGAGATGAGAGGCCAAAAGCCTCAACTTTGTTAGAAGAAGAAAAAGTAGTATATTTTTAATAATTTATTTTGTTAATAATTATTTTTCATATTTGAATAGTTCTATAAGAGTTTGATCCTGGTCAAATTCATACTATAATTTTTGATTCGTGTTATTGAAATGTTATTAAATTTCTTCTATATTGTATGTGTCCATCTGCTAATGTTTGTTTAATTTGGTAAATAATAATCAGAAAAATAATTAATTTTGTGCTTTCATGTACAAACAACTGCCAGAGCAGCTAAATATCAGATTAGTAGTAGGAAGCACGATAATTGTTCAAGAAAACAACTCATTGGATTTTGGATCAGGTCACTCTTCCATGTTTTTTTACTGATTTGAGATATTATTACTAAATAATAACTAGTAGCTACCATTAATTATTAAAAATGTAAAATGATGTTAATACAAACATTACAATAAGTTCAAAAAAATTGAATGTAATTTTTTTATTTAATTTTTAAAAAGATAGGCATTACTCCATTATACAAAAAATATTTCTTATTGTAAGTGGAAAAATTTGCTAAGGATAAGAAACTACGTGAATATCACAGTTAAATTTATTTGTCGATGACTAATACATGTTTACTTTTAAAATAAACTAAAATAACATTTTAAAATGTAATCTGAAATATCAACTGAAACAAAATTGTTACCTAATTATTTGATGTTTGAGCCTCAGTTTGTCAATGTAAGTCGAACTGTTTAGATCTAGTCCTAAGGCCTTAGTGAGTAGTGCATTGTTTTATCATTGGATATAATATGCAAAGCGAGGAATAGCAGAAATATTATTAAGGTATAGAGAATCTTTTAATTATTAATTAATTTTCTTATGTAACTTCTTGTAAATATTAGTCATAAGCGGTTATTGAACTTTAGGGTAAGAAAACAACCACTAATCAAAATTCTGTTTTTGTATTTTAACTTTGAAATGATGTACAGAACAATAATTATATTTATTCAGTTTCCTGGTCATACTCAAATTTGCAAACAACATCTTTTTGTATATTTATAGTTCTAATTTTTATACGTTAAAATGAATTGTGGGGCACCTAAAGTTCAAAACTGATGTTTTCTTTCTTTGTTGTCTATTAATTTAACATAAACATTAGGTATAGTGCTGAACTTTTATAAACGATAGGACAATGACGACTAGAGCTGGGAAATATATCGATATATCAATATTTTTATCGATATATCGAAATATCGATATATCGATATTTTTTTAAAAACATATCGACTAGTCGATATATCGATATATCGATATTTTTCCCAGCCCTAGTCGTCATTGCCCTATCGTTTATAAAAGTTCAGCACTATACAATAAGTTTGAAAAATTAAACTTAAAAAGATCAAATCAGATTACTTACTGTTATTTTAATTGCTTAAATAATTAATTAATTTAATTTTGTTTATAAACAATCCTTAGAAATAAATTAAATAATGCTAATGTGATTGAAATTTCCGCCTAAAGCTGGCCTTACATGCCAACTTCTAAAAGCTAGCTTTTTTTTCTAAGCCAATAGAAACCTTGCATTTCCAGCGGCAGACGCTAGAAGTTAAACTTGAACCAACTTTCTAGCTTCTGCCGCTGGAAATGCAGCATTTCTATTGGCTTAGAAAAAAAAAGCTAGCTTTTAGAAGTTGGCATGTAAGGCCAGCTTAACACATAGGTTAGGTAACCGTTTGCTTTAATATTCTCATATTATTGGTTGATAATTTCTTTAGTGGTAGGGAATATAAGTGCGAGTTTCGCCATAAGTTCAGATTCTTTCTTATCAGTAACACAGATCAGCAAATTTTAGAAAAATAAGGGCTACTCTTTTGAAAATCAACTTTCAATTTTCGAATTTTTTTGATTGGAAGTTGTTCTTTATATTATAATAAGTATTTCTACCAAGTATTAATTAATTTACTTTAATATTAAGGGTAGAAATTTAAATATTGTGATCAATAATTATTTTTAATTAATAGAATATTATTTAAAATAAAATTATGTTTTTTAAATTATTTTAAAAACAAATAATCATTTAAATAAATAATTAAAAAAAAATAATCAAGTAGTTCAGCACACAACGTTTATTAAAAAATTGGTTCAGTTTATAATAATTGCACGAAACCCAATAAAAATAATTATTTTTATTAATTAATCTCCTCATATAACTGTTTGTAATCTTTTATCATATTATCATAAACGGTTGCTGAACGTAAGGGTGAGAAAACCATTAACCAAAATTTTGTTTGTGTATTTTAACTTTAAAAAAATGCTAGGATAATTATTTTTATTCAGTTTGGTGAACAATCAAAAATTTGTAAATGACATTATCATTCAAGCAACATCGCTTGGTGAATGTCTACTTCTTGTTTAAAATTTAATATCTTCTTGAAACCCCTATTTACCAGCTGATTGAAAATTAAAAATGAATTATAAATTAAACAAATTTTTTAAATAAATAAATTCTGGTGAAGAGCAATAGGCCCCGTGCAAGTTAGCATCAGCGCCACTACCGGTAACTTCTGTAAGTAACGTGGTTGGAAATAGCACTTGACACATGCATGCAAATTTGTAATTTTATAAACGAGTGCGAATTTTGTGAAGGTAATAAGTAAATGACATATTAAATCCGTCATTCATGGATTAGGGAACTCAAACGAAGAGCAAATTTACAGAAATGTGCGGTGATAGTTATATTAATTGGTCAATTGTGAATTGCCTCAAGTCTGCCAAAAATGCGAATAAAAGCATTTCTTTGTACAGTTTTCCCTCAAAACTTCATAAAAAAGAACACTGAGCCTGGTCTTGCCTTATAGAGCCACAGTGTGCAACAAAATATGTTATTTTTAAAATAAAAATTTATTTTCATAATTTGACAATTAAAATTTTTAGGTTATGTTTGACGTTTTATTTTATAGAATTTTCTTTTGATTTAAAATAATGTTATAAATAATATTAACATATTAAAAAAGCACATTAGTAAATATAAAGCATAGAAAACCACAAAATTTCAAGTAAAATCACTTGGCGCAATTGCAAAGTCCTTAAAACCCTATACTACTACTAATGGCGCGAAAATACTCTTAAAAGCAAATCTCAAGATATGGAGTTACAAACTATTTTTTTCTAACGAAATATATGCTATACTAATCAGAAAGAGTTGTTTTAGGGTTTTCGTTGCTATTTTGGACTCGAGGAGTCTAAAAACGTCCAAAAATTAAATAACAAAATAACTTATTTTTTCAATCATATGACTTTGTCAAAGCATAAGGAAATGTAAAATTATGTAAAATGTACAGATATGATTATTCCTCAATTTCTTCCATATGAATTATTTTAAACAATCAAACATTTCCTTGTGTTTATCAATATTTAAAAAAAAAATTATTTGAACTGTCTAACCACGTAACTTACAAATTTGACCACTACGAGTCGCTAATTCCCATCGTCCGCACTCCGCCTATTTGCACCTCCCATGACTTTAATACTCGCATTTTATTGGTTAGTATAATGTTTAGTGGTAGGAGAAAGTTAATATAAGTCTGATTTCCGTCATAAGTTCAGATTCTTATCAGCAACACACATCAGCAATTTTTAGCAAAATAAGGGTTACTCTTGTGAAAATTAACTTGCGATTTTCGGATTTTTTTTGATTGCAAGTTGTTCCTAATATTATTATAAGTATTTCCACCGAATATTAATTAATTTATTTTAATATTAATTGTAAAAGTTGAAATATTGTGATTAACAATTACTTTATAATTTAAACGCTTTGTAGTGTTTATAATTTTAATTATAACTCCCTGATATTGGTTATTTTATAGAGTGTATTGGAATTATTAACATCCTTTAATGTAAAAACAGTTATTTGAATTCCTTTATTAATTAATTAAAAATAGTATAAATTAATCTTCTGCGTTTTATTTGTACTACAACTTTTGTTTGTATTTCTTAGCCCCAGCTTGTGTGGAGTACGTTACATAATTAAATTAAATTGAGAGAGCTAATATTTGATTAAAACTGTTAAATAATCATAAGAAATCAAATTAAAGTTTCAACGATTAATTTATATCCATACATAGCTCTGTGGTTAGAGCCCTCGACCGGAAATTGGGTGGCTTGGGTTCGACTCCCGGCTTGGAAGTTCGCTTTTTTCATATGTATGGATATAAATTAATCGTTAAAACTTTAATTTGATTTCTTATGATTACGTTACATAATATTTCTAGTAGTGATTATTTTTTTTAGTAAAAGGTCTTGGTGCTAGTTTTCACCCTCGTTTAATTAAAAGAGAAAATTTTGAGCAAACGGTCCTTAAAATTAAAAATTGTTAGCAATACTGTAGTAATAAATAAATGATAAAAAGATATTTAGACAAATCATTACCTTAAACTAGTTTTCACCCTCGTTTAATTGAAAGTTGCAGTATGTTAATGAATAATGACTATATTGCTCAATGGCGTATCTAGAATGGTTCCAAGAGTTTCGTGGAACCATAAATGGTATTACAATTACGCAACAAGGAACCAACCCTCATATTTACTAAACCATATAATCACGTTTTAAAAGTTCTGTTTGCCTTTATTTAGTTTTTTCAAGCTCCTTATTATTATTTTTCCGTATTCTAAATTGTCCCAAAAGAAGTGCAGATAGGTAGCCGTACATGTCACAGACACGAAATACATTATATCTAAATTTTTTGTGATCTTTAGGGTTGGTTTCTTGTTGCGTAACACGATTCAAATAATCTTGGCATTCTAATAAAAATCTTGGTGTTATCAAAATGATCGTAGTTCAGAAAAAATATATATGTATTAATAAATTCTTACCCTTCCATTGAAATAAAACAACTAGGTACATAATTCATTTTATAGCTTTATTATAATTAATTATTAAATAATTACAACTACAGATAATTTTTCAAATTTAACTTAAACATTAAATACACATCAAACTTAATTAATTATATACTAAATTTTAAAATAAATAATTATTTGTTTTTAAAATAATTTAAAAAACAATTTTATTTTAAATAATATTCTAATAATTAAAAATAATTGTTGGTAACAATATTTCAATTTTTATAATTAATATTGAAATAAATTAATTAATATTCGGTAGAAATACTTATAATAATATGAGGAACAACTTTCATTAAAAAAAAATTCGAAAATCGCAAGTTGATTTTCACAAGAGTAACCCTTATTTTTCTAAAATTTGCTGATCTGTGTTACTGATAAGAATCTGAACTTATGGCGAAACTCGCACTTATATTAACTTTCTCCTACCAATTCCCTACCACGAAAGAAATTATCAACCAATAATATGCGAGTATCAAAGCAAAGGATGGCCTATGTGTTAGGCGGAAATTTAAATTACATTTGCATTATTTAATTTATTTCTGAAGATTATTTATAAACAAAATTAAATAAATTAATATTTAGGGAATTAATAAAATAACAGTAATTTTAAATTAGAACATTATTTTTTTATCCTGCCAAGTTCTTAGTAACAATAAATAATTAACTTTTACAAGTATAAAAATACATATTTCGTTACATAATAATTTGTTGTGTAAATCTGAAGTTTAAATTTACAAAGGCACAACAATTGATAAAGTATTCTATGATTCACTCTGTGTCATTTATAGTAAAACTTCGTAATTTGTTTTAGTTTCGTTTGAACTTCTGAGTCGAAAGGATCGTTCCTAAAGTGCCAGTGCATTTAACAACAGAACCTGAACAGAGACACGGACAACAATTCCAGAGTTGAAATTGTGGACAGAAAGCTGCCAGTTGCATTCCCAATAAAACTAGTGAAAAAATTTTGTAAGTAAGATTTATGATATTTATAACTTTTGTCTAGCTAACTAATTATTAAATAAATTTAAAGCGTTTTAATTCACGGTTTTTAATGGTTATAAAAATTAAAAAATATTTTTAATTAGGTAGTGCTTTAAATACGTAGCCATTAATTTACATAAACATAAGGATCGAGTCAAAATAATCAGTAATTCGTATGTAGGTAATTAATGCAATTACCCGGTAATTGAGTGGGTCATTCATTAACTCTCTAAAATAAGAAAAAGACTAGGATTACTTTCATTAAATTAATTTTAACAAAAAATACAATTAATTATTAATGTTGAAATCAACCAATAGCATTATTTAATTATTTTTAAGGGTGTATTTGTAAGAAATTTTTGGCAAGTAATATTTTAGAGTTGATTAATTAAGTTGAGTTTTGCCCTAATTTCAAAATAGGCTTTAGGTAAAATATCTCTTAATAATTAGCATTAAACTAATTTAAATTATCATGTAAACACATAGTAATCTGATGTTTGAAATTCTATTCTCTTCAACATCCTGTATAATGTGGTGATAAGCATAAGAATAAATTTCGTGAAAGTAAAAAACCTTAAAAATATAGAAGAACATTGAATTTGTGATGATTCACTTTGTGTCTATCATAGTAAACATTTCGTAATTTGTTTCAGATTTTATTCAACTTTTGAACTAGAAAGATCATTCGTTAAGTGCTCTCTATACTATAATTCCAAAAACCAATAGACCTAGGATTACAAGAAAATTAACAACGATTAATGTAAGTAATTTTCGTCTTTTTAAGGATTATGTAAAGTATAAGAGAAGGAGCTATTTTGCAAATACATTTAGTAGGCTTATTAGTTAATAAACTTTTTTCTATGTAAAATATCGCTTAACAATTAAACTAATTTAAATTATTATGTAAATCCATAGTACCTACTTACTCCGATACTTTATTTCTTCAAAAATTTTTCGATAACTTTCCTTAACTAATTAAATTAATTTACTAAATAGCAATAAACATTCCCGAAAATGCTTTCCTTCTTCTGGTTCCTTGTAAATATTTAAAGTGAAACTTGGCGAAAAAATCGTATGTTTATTTAATTTATTTTGCAAGTTAAAAATTCTTTACTTAATTGAAAATAATCATTGGTTGACTATGCCTAATACATACTTAAATGTTTCTTATTTCAGTTTGCGTTCAAATCTTCGACTTTGAAAGATGGTCTTGTAACTAACAGTTCTTCATTTTGCCGAACAGCGAGAGGATTACAAGAAAACTTAATGGACCAAGTTGAAGTTACTTTATCTAAGTTTATTTACTGACAGCGCTTTCGAGATATTTTGGGTCCAATTATGTTTAATTATTGGTTATTAAAAGTTAATTAATTGGAAATAATCATTGGACGAAAATTACTAAAATTTAAGTAAGTTATTTTAATTAATTTTAAATATAGAACATACTCTAGAAGTTTGTTTGCTTTTTGTTATGCTGAATCCTGCATGTAATTTTATTTAATGTTTATTGCAAATTAAAAATTTATTACTTAATCGAAACATGCCTAAAATACATACTAAAACACATCTTATTTTAGCTTCCGTTCAATCGTCGACAGTGAGAGTTCTATTTAGTCCACATCAAGAGGATTTTTAGAAAACTTAATGGACCAAGTTGAAGTTATTTTACCTAAGTTTATTTACTTTCGAGCTATTTTGGATCAAAATATGTTTAATTATTAGTTACTAAAAGTTAATTAATTGGAAATAATCATTGGGCGAAAATTACTAAAATTTAAGTAAGTAATTTTAATTAATTTTAAATAGAGAAGACCCCTAGAAGTAGTTTGCTTTTTGCTATGCTGCATGCTGCATGTATTTTTAATTAATTTATATTGAAAAATAAAAATTAATTACTTAATCGAAACATATACTAAAACATATCTTATTTCAGTTTCCGTTCTATCGTCGACAGTGAGAGTGTCTTTTGGTCCACATCAAGAGGATTTTTAGGAGATTTTGAATCAAAATATTTTTAATTATTGGTTACTAAAAATTAATTAACTGGAAGTAATGATTGAGCGATAACTACGAAACTTTAAGAAGCAAAAGTCTTTTTAACGATTCAGCTTGTGTCCAAAATGGGTAAATCAGACTTACATCTCAATTAGTTTCAAATTACATTCCACCTTTGATTCGGAAAGATGTTTATTTTCATCAAGCCGACAGCGTCTTCTGGTTTTGGACCCAACATGAGGATTAGGAGATTTAATGGACGAAGATTAATTTATTTTTAATTTATTTTGGATTGTATTTAAGTAGAAGGGTAGCTACACCTCTCGATTAGTTTTTTTTAATTAATTTTTTTCAATTTAAATTCATTGCTTGCTTAGGAGGGTAGCTACCCCTATTTACTGGTCATTGCTGGCGATGACGTAGCAGCTAGGTAAGTTGCTTCCAACAGCTCTTCTCCACGTTAAAGAGAGCGCAATGGGAAGCAACCTCTAAGACCACTGCGAGTTGTCCTCGAATTGGTCGGAGGTTGTTCCTCTTCCGTAGTCTTTAATGTGGCGATGGGTGTGGACTCCATGTTGGAATGTGGGTGTGCGTTGGCGCCGGGCGGGGAGGGGTAGGTGGGAGGGGGGTCGGCGGTCCCCTCCCCCCTACCCCTCCCCGCCCGGCGCCAACGCACATGCGCACTCCTGCACGGAGTCCACGCGCATGCGCATTAGAGACTAAGGAGGAGGAGCAACAACCGACAATTTCGAGGACAACCCCCAGTGGTGGACGGGGGTGCCACCCCTCGTACTCTCTCGGACAAGGTGCAGGGTTGAAGCGACGCCACCTACCTACCAGCTACCCTATAAGCAGCGATTACCAGTTTTAATATTAATTAATATTTTGTAATTATTTATTGTTTTAATTATGTATTATTTCTTGTGGGCCACCGCTTGATGAGCCGAACTCCTCAAGCGATGACTCCTCAAGCTTTATTTGTTACAGTTATTTCTTTCCAAACCTAACGAGGGGTGGACTTGTTGCAGCCCATGCCCTGGGCTGCAACCTTTAATCTTTTTTTAATGGTATAGCTATTTTTACAATTTTTAATTTCTGCTGCATACATCGATTAGGACACAAGACTGAATCATTAAAGGGATTGTTATGCCTCTTGGATCTCGCTTTGGTGATTTACTAAGCGTTGGCTCGTCAATCAAGAATAAATTGTTTACAAATAATTAGTTTTGAATTTGTAAAATTAATATTATATTATTATAATTTTGTATATTAAAAATATGTAATATTATAGGTAATAGAAGATATTTTTGTGTATTTTTTCATTTTAATAAACAGTAAACTCATGTAGATCTTGACTTTTTTTCCAGAGATAAAAGCACCCTTAAACTTAAAGAATTTCTCTCAATAATCTTCTTTTTTAATTATACCTTGAAAAATATATTCCCTCTCCTACTTCTTTATTCTCTTGATTGCCTTACACGTTAAAACCCAAGTCTTTAATTATTATCCACAGTCTCTTTAGTTCTTAAAAAACCCAATTCTAAAGAAATTGGACCAGTACTATTTGCATTTTAAAAGTGAAATGTAAGTTTATTGAGTTCAAACGAATTCTCAATACATAAAACAATAAAGTCCAGCTGGATAACTCTATAACACAAAGAGTTCTTCTTTACTTAACAGATAAGATGACAGAGACAGAGGAGATTGACAGGTGAGAAAAGAAGACAGTAAGTTAACAGATGAGAGATGAGTATGGCAGATGAGAAGATCGTTGATATTTACAGACACAGAGACATCGAGAGATAGAGAGGGAGAGATAGAGATGAGATAGAAATAGAAAAGTAGAGAGAGAAAGATATAGAGATAAGAAGATAGATAAAGAGACAGATATGGAGACCGTTTAAATGAGATATTAAGATAGTAAAATTGAGAGAGATAGATATAGAGTAAGTTAACAGATGAGAGATGAGTATGGCAGATGAGAAGATCGTTGATATTTACAGACACAGAGACATCGAGAGATAGAGAGGGAGAGATAGATATGAGATAGAAATAGAAAAGTAGAGAGAGAAAGATATAGAGATAAGAAGATAGATAAAGAGACAGATATGGAGACCGTTTAAATGAGATATTAAGATAGTAAAATTGAGAGAGATAGATATAGAGAGAAGAAGACAGATAAAGAGACTGTTGAAATGAGACACTAATATAAAAAAATGAAGGGAGATAGATATAGAGATAATGAGACTGTTGAAATGAGATATTTTGTTAGAACAATTGAGAGAGATAGAGACAGTTAAAAAGACAGATAGAGAAATAAGAAGACAGTTAGAGAGACTGTTTAAATGAGATATTAAGGTAGGAAAATGGAAGGAGATAGAGAGAGATAAGGAGATTGTTGAAATGAGAGAAAAACATAGTAAAATAGAGAGAATTTAGAGATAGATACAGAGCTAATGAGATAGATAAAGAGGCTGATGAAATGTGGTATAAAAATAGAAAAAAGAGATAGATATAGAGATAAGGAGAGAGATAAAGAGACTATAGAAATGAGATATTAAGATAGCAAAATAGAGAGAGAAAATAGACAAAAATTGATATTGAGATAAGGAGACAGATAGAGAGATACCGATAAAGTGTCAAATAAAGAGACAGATAAGGAGCAGATAAGGTGAGAGACAGATAAGGAAAAAGACAAAAGTAAAAAATGGCAGGACATAGAGAGAGATAAGAAGACTGTTGAAATGAGAGATAAAATGTGATAAAAACAGTAAAATAGAGGGAGTTAGAGATAGATACCGAGATAGGGAGATCAATACAGAAACTGATAAATGAGATAAAACATAGTAAAATAGAGGGACTTTAGAGATAGATACAGAGATAAGGAAATAGATAAAGAGACTGATGAAATAAGAGAAAAACATAGTAAAATAGAGGGAGTTTAGAGATAGATACAGAGATCGATAAAGAGACTAATGAAATAGGAGAAAAACATAGTAAAATTGAGGGAGTTTAGAGATAGATAAAGACATGGATACAGAGATAAGGAAATAGATAAAGAGACTGATGAAATAAGAGAAAAACATAGTAAAATAGAGGGAGTTTAGAGATAGATACAGAGATAAAGAGATAGATAAAGAGACTGATGAAATATGAGAAAAACATATTAAAATAGAGGGAGTTTAGAGATAGATACAGAGATAAAAGAGACAGAAACAGAGATAAAGAAACAGACACGGAGATAAAGAGATAGAGAAAGAAAAGTCCCCTGGACTTTTTCTCTGGAGCTTCTACATCTCTCTCTCTACCTTCTTCTCATTCTTTGTCTTTCTCTTTATCTCTGTATCGTTATCTCTTTATCTATATCCC